>AP027108.1:42104873-42589790 GCA_028142955.1 Pinctada fucata | reverse complement strand
CCGAATATTGCCAAATTTTTTTGAAAAGAAAAACACTGAACATAAATATCAAGACAAACATGACAGAGGTAAATAAATTAAATTCATCATGACAAAACATAAATAAATTTCATTCACCGTCAGACAAATGCTAATTCCACTACACAAACCATACACAGATTTACACACACTCCTGTTCAAATCTCAATCTACACACAATGATCTGATAACCCATTCTCACTCAGGTATACATAGCAGGGTTTTTTTTTTATTTTGGGGAAGGTGCCTGTTCCTGTCCATACCATTTGGGAAAATTTGCGATTTTTTGCTGAAATTGGGAAAATTTTTGTACAAATTCTAACCAAAGTATTATACCTTAAAGTATCATTTATCATGTTTATTAACACTGATAATCCATTGATTTCCTTGAACTGATCATGGGATGAATAAAAAAAACTTTTTAAAAATCTACTTAGAAATAGGACATTTTGTGCTGACCTTCCAGGTTTTTGGGGTCTTATTTTTTTCAGGTGATTTTTTAATAATTCCTCTTTGGGAATTTCAGCGTGATTTTTGGGGGAAAAATAGAGGAAATTTGGCATTGGGAATGGGGCCGAAATTCGGCCCCAAAACAAGGGAAAAAAAAAACCCTGCATAGGTAAAGAAGTTAAAAATCTGTAGCCCGAGGTGAGCTTAAAAAATAGAATCAAGATTCTCTTCATATGATCATGCGTTGGTTTGATATGACTCGACAAGAAGTCTTGATGTTGTCTGGATGAGAAAATGGACCTAAGATATATCCATACAAGTACATGTACATGTCTAATGCATGAGTACAACATATATCAGGTCACCTCTGACTCTACTGTCCACGAGAAAAGGCCATTAAAAAAGAGACAGAGCCTTAAAATCCAGTCTCAATTTTGCTCTAGCTACGGTTTTCCGTAATAAATTCTTTTTGGGACTACACATTTTTTGTGTGCAGAGCACGGAGAAAAGAATCCCACACATGGAGCAACGCCAAAAGACAAGGCACGATGTCTGGAGTGACTCTGAAAACCTCTCGGGGAATCTGTACTGCTCCTGGAAGTAAAGGAACAAATATACTACCGGTATTACTATAGCACATTTAGCAACATTTGTTCTAAAATAATGCAGAGTGTACACATATGTACGTGTATTTAATTTAAACCTATTAAAAGTTGTATAAACATGATAAAATGCAATTCATATTGGGGATATCAGAGTTCCTAAAAAGTGTCAGTTAAATCGGACTTGCTGATTAAAATTTGTTTGGTCCGATAAAATATCACATTGTAACTATCATTTGGACCGACAGAAATCCCCAAATGTCCGATACTTCATGGAAGTTTTCATGAACTTCTGGGACATCTCTACATCTTCATGATGTTCATATAGGTATAACATTGTAGTTTTCATAACATGTCGTGTGCAAGGTTTTACATGTACACTGCTACAGGAAAATTCATGGATAGATACATGTATGCAAAATCAAAAATGTTATGGGCATTTAACGTGCAAAAAGGAACCTACAACATCTATAAATTCTTAAACATTTTGAAAGTAACTATAACATACCCATGTGTCAATATCTGCCCCTGTGAGAAAGGTCTCACACAAGTCTGCTGTACGCAGCATGTTATTCATTATAGTTAGAGAAAGCAAGGCTCAGTAGGATACCGTCAGTCTAATTACCAGTGCCTTTTCCTATGTAAAATCTGGTATAAAGTTTTCTCTCTCTGCTGGGACACCTGGCTGCTGCTTTAATGTTTCCGAGGAGAGGCTGAAATAAAATGACAATGTACATGATAATGATTCATCTATGAACCTCATGTTCTGTTTACTATCTATATCCTGGTATATTACAACATGTTCAAATTTCAATCAATAATTTTCGTATTACCACTAGGCTTGCATTTCACATATTTCACTTCAGACATGCCAAAACCCGCCACCACTTCTTCATGTGATGTCAGAGATCTTTTACATCATTATAAAACGAACTTACAGTTACGTAAAGTATTGCGACTTCAGGTTGTGGCGTGTATAATTTTAAAATGCACTTCTACCGTAATTCATACAATACATGACGCAACAATTTCACTGATTGGATAATCATGATAATTTCGTTCACTTTGTGTTTAAACTAATTTTGAGACAAGAAAATCATACAACAGATTGTACACGCAATATTAATGTCACCTTGTACGGTGGCCGTAAAGGCTGTGTGAAAAATAAAATTATTTCGTGGGAACGAAATATTATTTCGAGGGAACGAAATAATATTTCGGGGGGGGAAATGAAAATAATATTTCGGGGGAATGAAATAATGTTTTGTGGGAACAAAATACATGTATGTAATATTGCGAGGGAACGAAACAATTTCGTCGGCAACGAAATAATATTGCTAGGGGATCTCGCAATTTCATATTACAGCCCTCAGGAAATAGGTCTAGTCTGACGGGAAACCAGAATCAATGCTAACTCCCTCAATGGATATCATCTCTCAGTTTATTTAAATCTGACAAGTGAAAACATAAAGTCAGTAGATTAAAATGTTTGACTCTTTCTGTTTGAATTAACCTAACCTACATGTATTAGGTCCATATCGCGATATTATTAGTCATACAGTGTTTTACAGGGGGATACAGAAAATTATCAGTATATTGGGTCGATGAAAAAAAAAAGTTGTATTGAGCGAGGCGAAGCCAATCCCAATATAACTTTTTTAAATCGACCCAATTTTTGTATCCCCCCCCCCCCCCCACCCCCCCCCCCCCCCCCCCCCCCCCCCCCCCCCCCCCCCCCCCCCCCGTAAAACACTGTATAACGAATTTATCCCCCCCAATGGCTGATAGCTGATGTTATGTCAATATATTTTAAAGGCATCTTGGTCAATGGTGACGTCAAAAGCGTAAAGCATCTTACTGATTCTTAGTAGAAGCAGGATATTAGAATAATATGCTGTCATTAAGGCCTAAAAATATAATATGTGTGTTTCCCATAACATGCTAAAATAAAATAGGGTAGGTCGGTCGAGAATTTTTTTTTTAACTACTTTTGTAGCCTTGTTTAGAATAATAATTTAAATGTGATTTAAATGTATCATTGAATCGTGACCTTCAAATATGTGTTGTCCTGTCAAATACATGGAGAAATCATCAGTAAACACAGACATTTAAACCACGTAGAAAGAAGGGGGGGGGGGGTCATTTTGTGTCTGTAACCCGTGGCAAACAGCAAAATGTTTATGTTACTGAGCATTTTAAAACTGGCTTCCCAAGCATGGTGACCTTGAATCTGCATTTTTATTATCTATACAGAACCCAATGGTTTTTTCCTAAAAGTGACCATGACCTTTGACCTGTTTATCCAAAATCAAAAGGCTTCTCCTCCTGAGGCCATAATTAAAAAACTGTTTGTTTCCCCTCACCCTGACCGGGTTGGGAAAAATGCTGCCGAGTCAGATTTTTTTTATAGCCAAAAAGTCCCATATTTTTTTTTTTTTTTTTTTTTTGGGTCAAGAAATTGAATCACGGCCATGTCCATTTTCAGTTTCAACGTTACAATATTCTATCTAAATGGAATTGTAAATCAACTCAGTAGCTTTCTCATTATTACATTATTATAGGGACGTTTATATACCTCCCTGATTATTATAAGAAATCTTGCCGTAACACCCCCGTCTCCCCATTCCCGTAGGCTTTGAACCGTCAGACATAAATTACGTATTATTGGTACATTGACAATTATATCTCTCTCTTGTAAATATCCTCCCAAAGTTTTTGATAGACGAGAGCTCGGTCTATGGATGTAAAATTTCAACACAAGCTTGTGCCTTTAGAATTCTGCGAGTGCGGTAGGTATTGTTGGCTCCCAACTTTACATGTATAGTATACGCATGTGCCTAATCTAGTTCCTATATTTGAGAAATCTCGTTTCAGGGATAGGCGTTTTGAACGCTATAAAGACCCATCGCTTGCCTTATTATTTGGAAGGGTCCGCTGAGTGGGCCAAAATTCAGGCGTATTATCTAAACTACTACCTGATCATAGTACTTACTGTACGTATTCGGTTATGCTTATCCTACGTATCTGTAGCGGTTGTCAGCGGTCCGTGCTAACTTCTTGCATTGTGAATGTCATTATCAATAGACACAATATTACAATGAGTTCTTGATGTTGTTCGCATACTTATTTTTCACTTTCGCCGTTTACATACAATAAACAGACCGAAAAAGAAAAGTATACAAACTTATTTCATCTTTATAATGCACTGGAAAACGCCGGCCATTTATAGTCCGTGACTCATGGTTGCGCGTGGTCAATATCTATACAAATTCAATATTTACAAGTCGTAAAAAAAAAGTCAAGATGTAATTGTTCTGTAGTGCAACTTATTCTCGCAGATTTGATGTTGCCGTAAAATGACCCCGTTACGCTGAAACACTTGACGCACCTGTTACGGAAATACTTAAAGTGTATCTTGGGACAATTTTGTTAATATACATGTAAAGTAGGTTTTACATGTCAACGCAATTTTTTTTGAACATGTTCAATTAAATAAATAGACATTTCATACTTAACCAGCGATAGAAATTGAGACATAACGGATATTTTTATGGAAAGCAGGCAGCGATTTTTCCCGAAGTAAAGAGGCGAGAAATGCCAGCTACCAGCTCTCAATCTTTATCGTATTAGGCCACACCAATTTTTTTTCTCTGTTAAGCATCAGGTGTTGTGTCAAAAACCAAACTACCTATCAGGCAAAAAAAAAGAATAATATGCACTTAACCCATTCAAGCCACAGACATTGCAATTACAACAGTATATAATTATTTAGTGATTATTTAGTGCACCATATTTCATTCTAACAAACTGTACATTGCTCATACATGACAGTATTGGCTATTGTCTTGAATTACTTTTGAAATTTCTAATGCAAAGGAATCCATCCAATTAATATTGTATGAAAAGAAACACATCAATTTTCAAATTTGTAAATTCATTAAACAGGTTGTTTCCCTGACATGCCTAACTGCTAGACTTACTATTCTCTCTTATAACTTCCAAGTCGGTATGACATGGGTAAAGCAAACCCCAGGCATACTCATGTATGTCAAGTCAAGATGACCTATTAAATAGGTCTACCTATTTTTAATGTCCATGTCTTTTTGAAGTTTTTCTACTGACTAATATGTATGCAGATTGCTCTTAGCAACTCGTAAATACAGTGACGTTCACTGATAATGCAATGCGATGAAAATTTCTCATTCTTTTTGGAAAGCTGACTCGCTTTCTCTTTGGTCTTCAGTGTCAAATTTTAAGTTTTTCTAACTGATTTCAAACCCATAACGGACAATAATTTCTGGGGGTTTTTTTTTGCACTTAGACCCCTCATAAGCTACCCGCCCGCTACCCCTTAACAGAGAAAAACATTGGTGTGGCCTTAATTAGAAACACAGTGTGAAAGTGCGCAGCTTTAAGGAGTCAAGTAATGTGCGATTTGGATTCAAACGACTTTAAATATATTTGATACATGTAGTTCTGGCAGCAAAAAAAATAAAAAAAAAAGTACCCGCCTGCCGGGTCACTTAGAAAAAACAGACCCGGGGGGAGGGGAAACAAACAATTTTTTAATTGTGGCCTGATTATAAAGCATATGGTCAAATTGGACCTTTGACATTTCCGTCAAAATCAATGAGCTTACTTCCATATTGATCCCCATATTGTCGAGTTACTATATATTCTAACATGTCTAATGCAATGTCTCAAATGTCTCAAGAGCCGAATTTCATAGGTTGTTCCCTCCTCAGGTACGTCCATAAAATTAGAACATACTCGCCTTAACCATGTTAACGTAAGCAGAGATTTCATCAAAATGGGAATACGTTAACTTGCATTTGACGTTGAGTTTGTAGCCGGCAAGTGCTGATTTTACGGTACAAACATCCGTTTTTTCTGGTTCCAGTAACGTGTTGCAATAATTGTAACGTCAGAAGCACGTTATCCCTATTCAGAACGACATGGAGGCGTATGGTTAATCTTTTTGTATTAAAATTTTATTTACAGGCGTGAAAATGTCGAGATGTAGTCATTCTTTAACATACGTTGCCATAAAATGACCCGTCGCGCTGCATTGAAAACAACTAACGCACTGTATAGTTACCGAAATATTTATCACGTACCTTGTATTGGGACAGGTTTTTTTAAAAACATATATTACAGGACAACTTAATTTCCTTTTGAGCGCATTCAATTTTCATATTAACCTGCAATAGAAATTTAGATACGACAAACATTTTTTTTTTTACGAAAGTAGGTGGCGATTTTACCCTAAGTAGGAGGTGAGAAATATCGAAGGTCGCCGACTGAGTTAATGAGAACACCGAGTCAGACTGTATGTTTTTATACAATCAATAACGAGGCCCAAGTTCAAGCAGGGGAAAAAATTAAATCTGGGTCGTTTTTCTGTGCATTTTTTTGTATCAAATTGAGTTGTAACTTTATTTTTTGTAACATCAATCAAATGTCTTTTTTCTATATATTCGATTTATCAAGTTAAAATAATAAACAAATCTATTGATATCGCGTACCGTAAGTTTAAAAATCGTGTTTATCACTCGGGACTTAGTCTATTTCGCGTGTCGGCCATATTGCCCGCCGCGTCTAAGGGAATAAGCATGGGAATATTTGGTTGGTCGGCGCGCTGCGAATAAGCCTTCTACAGCCAATGAAATTCGATTTTTCGGAAGCTTAGGCACATAAGATTATGTGTACAAACCACAGCAGGATTCCGTGACGTCATCATTTTTTGAGCCCAAAAAAAAGGGACTGTGTCAAAGACAAATATAATTCGAAAGCTGTGGTTTTACGGTGAGTAAAACAATATTTTATCTATCACTTGTCAAAATTTGAAAGCTATTGAGAAAGAAATAAGAGCGCGCCACCAGTTTGAAGATCTTGCCACGGAATTATAGGCCATGATAGCCATCCCGATTATCGTTCTTGAAGTAATTCAAAATGGCGGCGCCCTTAAATTTTAACTTTCGTTTTGAAACGAAGCGATTTTACGGTAATTAAATGACCTTTTACAGTCTCTAATATTCAAATTGTAACTACAAACTGTAACTATAAGCCAGTATGCAGTGATCGGGATAGGCAATCAGGTGAATGTGACAATGGCCCCATATCCAGGAACATCAATGTGCCATTTACAAAATGGATGTGTCATTGTTTAAAATGAATGTGCCGTAACCTTTTTTAAGAAAAAAAAAACAATAAACAAACAAGCAAGAACACATATAGATCTGCATCACCCGGCGCTCCAAATGTCTACACAGACTTTTCTGTACGTACTTAAACATGAGAAATACGGGGATGCATTTGATCCAAACAGTCTCAAGAGATTGTCTTAAAGATTTGTTACATGCTTTGAACCTAAATTTATAATTCAAAATTTGCCTGAAAAGCCTCCCCTCCAACCCCAATAAACGCATTCTGCTGTAAATTGTTGTAAACTCCGTACATCAAAATCTAATGACAAAACTTGGTATGAAATTTGCCATTTGGGAACAAATTTAGTCCATGATTTGTCTTAACTGGTAGTCCATTATTTGTCTTAACTGGTGAAGTCCATTTTTACGTACATATATGTATAAAGTTTTGAAATTGTTGCAATAGGAAACGATGGTGTTTTAAATAAATGACACTTGGTGTATCAATTGATACGAAAAGTAAACAACTTAAATCGCACACAGAACTTTAAATAAGAGAAAGTGGTGAATTCAGCACCACGTTGAATAAAAGAACGGAAGATTTCCACAATTTGTTTAAAAATTTAATGCGCCAATGTGGCGCACTAAGTAAAATTTAAATGTGCCATTTTAGAATTGAATGTGACTATGGCGCAGGGCGCATGCTTATCCCAATCACTGAGTATGTATAAATAAAATTTTTAAAGCGAATCGGGGAAACTTCAAGCAGATCAAACTTACATGATTTTTTTTTCTATGTCAGTTTTCGTAATGAATAAACTTGTTTTCTTTAATATTCTTGATGAATAATATTTTTACACGTTCTATTCATTTTCATTTGTGGTAGAACTTTTTTCTTTGTGGTCCCTTTGTTTTTTATTTTCAGGTGATTTATATTTGGTTTGCCAAATGACTGAGACCCAACACAACATTCCATTCAAGTTACTCCTTGCCAACACCATCAGATCGCCAAGCATATACCAAGTTGACTGAAAATGCTCACAAATATTCATATATCCTTTTCATAAATACTTACATTTGTTTATTAACAAAGAAACATGTCTGTCCATAAAGATAAATCAAAGATTTTCCAAGTGATAACTCTCAATTTGAACAATATATTCCTTTCACATTGGTCAATATGTGATGTGTGTCATCACTGTCATGTTACGTTAACAGCAAAGTATTGTTTGATCTGTTCTGAGTGACCTCGAACTTGAAGGTAATCTTGACCTTGAAGATGACCTTGATTATTTACTTAGTCTAATTGACCTGCTAATTTGGTGAATATTAGTATTTATTAAATGACAAAAGCTATTTTTCTCTAAGAACTTTGATTAATCATTCTTTTGAAAATAACATACATGTACTAGGACATTTGATTGTACTTGATTTTATTGGGGGGGGGGGGGGGGGGGTGTTCTAGTACTGAAAAAGTATATTTTGAGTGATTATGCATCACTATTATTCAGTAAATTAATCATCAGAGATATCAAAAGATAATTTTTTTTACATATTTATGCACTAGTTAAAGAGTTTATAGCAATTAAACCTGTGATATTGACAAAAATATAACAAATATGTGTCCTCGAAAAGAGCATTTCTGTTTTATTTCCTGTACAAAAATGGCTAATATGGTGTTTCTATAGTGCATAAACTTTTGAAAGAAAGTACTTAGTAGCTAGAAATTACAGTTCTAGATCATATGTGTTGTAGAGATGAAGTTCTGAGAGGATGAAGACCAAATTGAATGTAATTACAAAATTTTTTACCTTTAAAACTTGCACATTTTACCTTTTTTGCGACGAAAGTTCATAATTATGAATTTCAAAAAAAAAATTCTTCTCTTAGAAAATGCACAACATGCTAAGAATGGTATTTCTGTGATATTTTCTATATAGACTATTCAGAATTTGTACAAAGAGGTTATAGTGCAAGTAGATTCTGAGAATTTAGATCACAAACTTGGTGATTATGTACTTTTTCGTAAGACTCGAGGGTTCAGACATTTTCTTAAATTTTAGTATAATCATTGAAAACAACAAATTTTTCATTAATTTTGAGCTTGTATTCACATTTTGAACAAAAATAAATAACAACTTGCTGTCTATGTTCACTTTTTAAAAAAAGTGTTGGTGACAAAAATTTGGGGAAGGGGGGGGGGGTGTTCTATAGAAATAGCCTCGGTGACCAAGTTTGAGGTATCATAATTTCTGTAAAAATCAAGATATCTTCATGAAATTTTCAGGATTTGTTCATTTTCTTCCATACTTTCAAATGAATAAAAAGAAGATACTTTCTAAAGCTAATAATTTAGTGAAAATTGGGGTAAAAAATGGGGAGGAATGCAATTTTGCAATGGGCCTCGTCAAAAAATACAAAGTAATCTTTAATTTCTGTCTCGAAACGCTACTTTATATTGTACGTCGCCACCCGGGCTGGCTTCCTTTTTTTCCCATAAAAGGATTAACGCCTGACAACGTTTGTACTGACTCATTGATTGTACAAAATGTATATTGATTGATTGATTGTAACGAGGCCCATTGCAAAATTGCATTCCTCCCCATTTTTTACCCCAATTTTCACTAAATTATTAGCTTTAGAAAGTATCTTCTTTTTATTCATTTGAAAGTATGGAAGAAAATGAACAAATCCTGAAAATTTCATGAAGATATCTTGATTTTTACAGAAATTATGATACCTCAAACTTGGTCACCGAGGCTATTTCTATAGAACACCCCCCCTTCCCCAAATTTTTGTCACCAACACTTTTTTTAAAAAGTGAACATAGACAGCAAGTTGTAATTTATTTTTGTTCAAAATGTGAATACAAGCTCAAAATTAATGAAAAATTTGTTGTTTTCAATGATTATACTAAAATTTAAGAAAATGTCTGAACCCTCGAGTCTTACGAAAAAGTACATAATCACCAAGTTTGTGATCTAAATTCTCAGAATCTACTTGCACTATAACCTCTTTGTACAAATTCTGAATAGTCTATATAGAAAATATCACAGAAATACCATTCTTAGCATGTTGTGCATTTTCTAAGAGAAGAATTTTTTTTTTGAAATTCATAATTATGAACTTTCGTCGCAAAAAAGGTAAAATGTGCAAGTTTTAAAGGTAAAAAATTTTGTAATTACATTCAATTTGGTCTTCATCCTCTCAGAACTTCATCTCTACAACACATATGATCTAGAACTGTAATTTCTAGCTACTAAGTACTTTCTTTCAAAAGTTTATGCACTATAGAAACACCATATTAGCCATTTTTGTACAGGAAATAAAACAGAAATGCTCTTTTCGAGGACACATATTTGTTATATTTTTGTCAATATCACAGGTTTAATTGCTATAAACTCTTTAACTAGTGCATAAATATGTAAAAAAAATTATCTTTTGATATCTCTGATGATTAATTTACTGAATAATAGTGATGCATAATCACTCAAAATATACTTTTTCAGTACTAGAACACCCCCCCCCCCCCCAATAAAATCAAGTACAATCAAATGTCCTAGTACATGTATGTTATTTTCAAAAGAATGATTAATCAAAGTTCTTAGAGAAAAATAGCTTTTGTCATTTAATAAATACTAATATTCACCAAATTAGCAGGTCAATTAGACTAAGTAAATAATCAAGGTCATCTTCAAGGTCAAGATTACCTTCAAGTTCGAGGTCACTCAGAACAGATCAAACAATACTTTGCTGTTAACGTAACATGACAGTGATGACACACATCACATATTGACCAATGTGAAAGGAATATATTGTTCAAATTGAGAGTTATCACTTGGAGAAGGTCAAGGTTATTTTCATAGTGAAGGTCAGACTTATAAGGTCAAACTATGTGCCGAGATCTTCACTCTAGTTTAAATTTTTGATTTTGGGACCAAATACCATAATCAAATTCAATTTCATCACATGATGGAATAAAAAAACAGCATTACATTGTAGCTCATACATTTATTACATAAGTCATCAAAATATTAATTTCATTGTATAAATACAAAAAAATATACCGGCCCCTGGCTTCTGGCACAGGAGGATCAATACAAAGAGGAATGAGTAGTCATCTTGACATCTATCAGCCGTTTTCCAGGCCATTGTAGGAGCATTATTTATTTTAAAACTGCCTTTTCTTTCCAAAATTATATCATCATTAAAACAGCAAGAAAAAAAAAGAAGAGGAAAAAAAATAAGAAAAGCCCCCCCCCCCTCCCCCTCGAAGAAAGCCCTGCTGGAAAATCTTTGATTTATCTTTATGGACAGACATGTTTCTTTGTTAATAAACAAATGTAAGTATTTATGAAAAGGATATATGAATATTTGTGAGCATTTTCTAATTTCAGTCAACTTGGTATATGCTTGGCGATCTGATGGTGTTGGCAAGGAGTAACTTGAATGGAATGTTGTGTTGGGTCTCAGTCATTTGGCAAACCAAATATAAATCACCTGAAAATAAAAAACAAAGGGACCACAAACAAAAAGTTCTACCACAAATGAAAATGAATAGAACGTGTAAAAATATTATTCATCAAGAATATTAAAGAAAACAAGTTTATTCATTACGAAAACTGACATAGAAAAAAAATCATGTAAGTTTGATATGCTTGAAGTTTCCCCGATTCGCTTTAAAAATTTTATTTATACATACTGGCTTATAGTTACAGTTTGTAGTTACAATTTGAATATTAGAGACTGTAAAAGGTCATTTAATTACCGTAAAATCGCTTCGTTTCAAAACGAAAGTTAAAATTTAAGGGCGCCGCCATTTTGAATTACTTCAAGAACGATAATCGGGATGGCTATCATGGCCTATAATTCCGTGGCAAGATCTTCAAACTGGTGGCGCGCTCTTATTTCTTTCTCAATAGCTTTCAAATTTTGACAAGTGATAGATAAAATATTGTTTTACTCACCGTAAAACCACAGCTTTCGAATTATATTTGTCTTTGACACAGTCCAGACCTGTCGAAATTCGTCGGACTTGTCGGACAATCGGACATTTTTTCAAATTGTCCGACAAAAAACGCCCGAGTGCCGGACCAAATGTCCGACAAAAATTTTCCGACCGAGAAAAAAATGTATCGAGATCGGTAAATGAAATAACTCGTAACCCACCCAAAATGGCCGCGTCTGGCCAATTAGTTGGCAAAACAAAAACAAAAACAAACGTAAAGCAGATTCGGGGGTGGAACAAACTCAAAACAAAGCAAAATATGAAGCGAACCGCACAGAGCGGTCATTCCAACATGGTTGGAAATCCGGCCGGCCGTGGCTGGCATTTGAAGATTGGCAAATGAAATGCACCCACTGCGTGACCTTCGTAGAACAATGTCGGTCGAAAGAAAACTACGAAAATTTGAAAAACCGAAACAAATTTCTAACGGGATGCACCAACTTCCGATCTACGACGATAACTGATCACGAACGGTCCAAGATGCACTTAGATGCAGTTTCGTTTCATAGTAAATCTGACAAAGCTGAGGTACATCATGACATTGTGTTAAAGCTTCATGAACATAATAGAAAAGAATTGGAGTTTAAATTTAGAAACGTACATGCATTAGTAAAAAAACAATAGACCACTGTCTGACTTCACGTGGCTAAACAAGCTTGATTCTGTGAAGGGTTTCCAACAGTCGAGTACATACAATAACCGCCAAAGTTCGGTCTGACAAAATTTTGTTCGGTCTGACAAAATCTTGAATTCTGTCAGACCGATGTCTGACAAAACTCTGGAGTATTTCGACAGCACTGACAGTCCCTTTTTTTTGGGCTCAAAAAATGATGACGTCACGGAATCCTGCTGTGGTTTGTACACATAATCTTATGTGCCTAAGCTTCCGAAAAATCGAATTTCATTGGCTGTAGAAGGCTTATTCGCAGCGCGCCGACCAACCAAATATTCCCATGCTTATTCCCTTAGACGCGGCGGGCAATATGGCCGACACGCGAAATACACTAAGTCCCGAGTGATAAACACGATTTTTAAACTTACGGTACGCGATATCAATAGATTTGTTTATTATTTTAACTTGATAAATCGAATATATAGAAAAAAGACATTTGATTGATGTTACAAAAAATAAAGTTACAACTCAATTTGGTTACCAGTACTTTCGACCGTATTCACTTTCGACCCCAGTCTTTTCGACCTTTTGAACTTTCGACCCAAGACCATTCGACCAGGTCGAATACTTTTCGTCCTTACTTTTCGGCCTTTCAGTAGAGACTTTTCGACCTCGTAATATTTACATACAATTTGTTTCCATTGCCGATTCTTATAAAATATGGATCCAAGTCCGAGACAAAAAGATGACGTCAAGCGAAAACCACCCTAATAGTGAAAAATATGGCAATTTAATTTTTCAAAGAATTACAATAGTAAATTTCATTCTGAACAAAATGATATATGATATGTATGTATATGACACGGACAAATGCAATAAATCTTCTTTGAAAACTTTCGAGTATTAAAAAGATAACTTTTAAAGTAATATTATCGAATATAAACTTACACCCTTGTCAAGATTTTTTTCAACTTCACCTTTTTGAATTGTCGATCATTTCAACAGAAAACGACACTAGGATCTAGAATTTTTACTAAGGGTGGGGGTCATTCAGGGGAGTGAATTTTGAATGATTTTGAAAAATGAGTCCAGGGTAGCAGCGAATGATTTTGAAAAATGAATTTGATAAATATCAGTTTTGCTAATTCCATCAGATCTCTTGATCTGCGCTGGAATCTTTGAACTCAAATTTTTAGAGGGACGTTCGTGTTAGTCCAACTCTTATATTACTTGGAAATCAAAATCAGTAATGAATATAACAGAAATTTCGTTCAAATAGACAGGATTTATTTTGCCTTAAAAGTTTTCGCTTGGGCCGAAAGTACCCAAAAATTGGTCGAAAAGTCTTCGGGTCGAAAAATCGTTAGGTCTAAAAAAAATTTGACAGGTCGAACTTCAAAAAGGTCGAAAGTTCAAAAGGTCGAAAAGACTGCGGTCGAAAGAGAATACGGTCGAAAGTACTGGTAACCCTCAATTTGATACAAAAAAATGCACAGAAAAACGACCCAGATTTAATTTTTTCCCCTGCTTGAACTTGGGCCTCGTTATATTTTTACAAAATTAAAAAAAAGTGGAAGAATAATTTGCAATAGATAATGTTAAAAGGCAGATAAAATTACACCAAAATCAGTAGATTTAACATCTCTGGCATGCATTTCATAAAGCGCGACGATCATAAAATTGGCGTGAAAAACCTAAATGCAACTAAAAATCGGGAAAAAAAGTTAGGGTCGGCGGCTTTGAGTAGGGTCGGTCGGGTGATGGGAAACAAAGGTTATTTTTTCTTTTGGCCTAAAATAATACAACGTAATACTTGGTTCTTCTCGACCAATCAGATTGCAAGAAATTTGCCAGCGGCAGGATAAATATTTATATCGCCTACATAAAAGGGAATCCCATGATAAAAGATTTAAGAAGGGGGGGGGGGTAAATCCCCTCCCAAATGGGTTACTGGATCCACCATTGTTCATGATCACAACAGCTCATTGTTTAAGTCAAGCTCAAGCAGTACCTTTATTACAGATACTCACTATAATTTTATTGATGTAAAAAAAATTATTCTATAAATCAATGACCTTGACAATCCCACTATGAGTTTCAAAGTCAAGGTCAATCCATTCATCATTGAACAACGATCACAGACTAACTAACACTAGTAAATGTCAAATGGATCTAAACCTTTTGCAAATTATTTTATCTTCTTGTTCAGTTTTTAACAATTTTTCCATCTGTAGTCCGACTTGCAGACCTACGACGGTGTTATCTGTTTTTTCGTCTTCGGTCTGACTGCTATGCATAGGCAAAACTTGAGAATTTTTGTGCGAAAAAAATTTCGACAAGGCATCCCTTTTTTTGAAAAATTCCGGTCTTCTCAACCAAAAAATAACTTATCCAGTCCTCCTGCCCCTAAAAAATCCCCTCTACGCCTGGTTTCACCTCTTCCTCTCTTCCGATTTTCCTCTGATCAACAAAATTTTGTCAGGCGCATAGAGGTGAAACCAAGCCTAGAGGGGATTTTTTTAGGGCAGGAGGACTGGATGACTTATTTTTTGGTTGAAGGGACCAGAATTTAGCTAAAAAAGGGATGACTTGCCGAATTTTTTTCGCACAAAAATTCTCAAGTTTTGCCTATGCATAGCAGTCAGACCGAAGACGAAAAAACAGATAACACCGTCGTAGGTCTGCAAGTCGGACTATTCCATCTGGACCACTGCGTCGAGTGAATGACATGGACTGATAAATACAAAATAGCAAAATTCATCAAAATCACAAAAGTTATCTTTTTTAAATCGAATGATTAAATCAAACTCACCACTGAAATCCGAAAATTAATTGCACACCCTTGATCTTTAACTTTGTTCGAAATCAAAACATTAAAGCCCGGCCACTCACGTGTAAACCCATGCTGTTGGCGATCAGCCACGGAAATGAGTGACCTCAAGTTATGAAATCACAAGGAGCTAGAGTTACCTCGCTTTCCATTATAGTAGACACTTCGATGCGAATACCTTACGGGGCGGATACAGGATTTGAGTTGGGTGAGGGAGGCGGGTGACTGCATGTGTGGTTAATATAAAAGAATAGGCAAAAAGTCGGGAGCGAAGCGAGCAAGTGAATTCTTTAATTCAACTTTTGAACTTGGCGATCGCAATACTGGTATATAGCAGTACTGTTGGCAATACTGGTAGTTTGTGTTTCAGTATTAATAATGTTGTACAAATAGTGACAATACCGCCCAGCGATAGACTGTAGTAATGTCCAGTATTTTCCAGTAACTGTATTGTCACGTATACAATACTGGAATACCAGTACTGTATCGTAAGAGTAATAATTCTGGTAGACAAGTATCTTAATTGTGACAATACTGTGCAACGTGGACGAACGGACAGACAAACTGTCCTTCATCTCTTTGTTAAATACGATTGGACCACTTTCAGACAGTGTCACTCACTTTGACGGACGAACATACTGATCAATTCTTACGAACAGACACTACACTTTTCACAAATCGTTGTTTAAATAAGACGCTGGTATAATGTTCACAATTTATTAATACGATGATGAACATGGTGCGTATTTACAGATGATAAAAACATGAGAATATACTAGTATACATGTACATGAAGATACTGGTATACCGGTATTGCGATCGCCAAGTTATTTTTCAGGGCCCGGGAAGGGGGGGGGGGAGGTCAATTCCTTTAAGTTTGATGCAAAAGTATCATTCTACAGACAAAGTCCCAAATCACTATAACTTTGGGGGAAAATCTGTCGCAAAATTCTGAATTCTTTTGCTGTTAGTTAATTAGTATTCATGAATGGCAACAAGTTTATATATATGGAGTAGGCGCGATCTTATATATATATGGCAATTATGATGGTTTTCTTTCACCGATCGAAAACGAAGGACATACATTTTGGATATTTGAGCATGTCTAAATTTATCTTTGTGTAGCTAGCATGAGTCCACATCATATGTATATTCAACTGTTTCAGTTCAATTATCTGATAAATCCCCCCCCCCCCTAAAAAAAAATAATTAAATGGGGAAAAAAAATCAAGATTATTACTTAAAGCCCTCACCCGGGACATGTGGTTTTGGTCATCTGGTCAACTTTTCAGGGATTTTTGTCATAAAAAGGAAAAAAATGTCAAATTCTTCCTTTTTCGTAAATTTATCAATCTTCCTATCTACATACATGACTATTAAAGAACTTTTCTCGCTTGAATGAAAATTAATAAAGATTTGTTATCTGAATTATTAATTAGGACGCTATTTGGGACTTTTTCTGCAGAATGATCCAAAAGTATGTTGACTTTCTTAATAAGTACATATATATCAGAAAAAAAAAATTTAACATGAAATGGTGGCATGCTTAGCTAAAAATACCCCCCCCCCCCCCCCCGTTCTTTTTATTTTGCTTGTAAGTAATTTTGGGATGTTGTTCCCCAGCACTTTTCCATAGTAAATATAAGTCCTTGACATACAAACGTGTTCAAGAGATAAAAAAAAATACCAAGGTTACTTCGACGATTTAAGGAAGGGGCATGCAATGGTAAATGTATGCCGGTAAAACAACCAATTGAGTTCAACAATATTTAGTAGCTAGATGTTTGTTTGACGACCACATGTCTACCTTCATTTTTTTTCTCATTCAATTCAATATCGACATTAAAAAATTGTCTGAACTATATCAGTTTAACAAGAACATTTTTTTTGTGTATTTTATGAACGTATCTGATAACGTTATTTCATGACAAATTTCTGTAAACCGATTTAAATCTTTCATAGAAATTCGATTTCTTTTACCATGTTTACCGCAAATGCCCAATATATATCGCATAAAATCGCATTGATGGATGTTGCGTGTTAAATCATGTAAATAACTTTTTTGCATTGTACTAGTAATATATTATTAATTAATTCTTGTCTATCGTAGAAATCTTAATAAGTTGTCAATGATTTTTATCCAATCGTCAGGCAGCTGACACTTTTTGCCGACAACAATATATGTCAAGGGACCCGTATGACAGCTTCATATTGAAATACATAACGTATTCACAACAGTTTGTGCGGGGTAGGTTCTTTTTTTTTCTTTCTTTTTACTTCAAATGCTCCTAATTTCTTCTACCGATTTGAATTTTCGACTACTTCTACGCAACCGCTAAAATATTCTATCAACATGATCAAAAGAAAAGGAAAAATCAGTATAATAATATTTTTGCGTTATTTTCTAGGAATACATAAATTATTCACAACAGTTTGTGAGATGTACATTTTCGGCCTTCATTTTTTTCTTTCTAATCATTTTCTTCTACCGCTTTGAATTTTCAACTGCTTCTACGTAACCACGCTAAAATGTTCCACTGTCCGCGCGGCTCATTTCGGAAACTGGATAAGCGCGATTTTGATCACTTTGTCATGCAAAAATTAAAATCAAAATATATCATTGAATAGATCTCCCTTACTCATATGTTATATGGTCATGGGTTTATGCAATCATATTATACAGATAAAAGAAATTCTAGATGGGGCGTTTTCAATGTTAGATTTTAGCGTGACGTCGCCGAGCCTATGGAGAGCATCACAACGTTACGGGAAAAATTAGCATTGGAAATGACCCATCTAAAACTTGTTTTGTCTGTAAAATTTGATTGCGTGCACTGACCATCATATAACTTATACCAAAATTTAAGACTAAGCGAGATCTAATGAATGGTATCATTAAAATTTTTGATTGATAAAATGGTCAAAATCACGTTTATCTAGTTTTCGAAGTGAGCCACGCGGACAGAAGCAAAAATAAAGGTATAATCATAATAAAAATCAGTACTTTTACATGTACGTACGTAATTTTCTGGGAATACATAACTTATTCACAACAATCTGTGAGGGATACTTTTATTAACTGTCATTTTTCCTTTCAAATTATTTTCGTCTACCGCTTTGAAGTTCAAGTACAAAAGTATGAAAAAAGATGGAGTCAAATACATTGAGATTTCAAAAAGGGAGAAAGCAAATTATCAATATTCATGATTATACCGTCATATGTATACGTTTTATAATTCCAATAATACAGGTATGTATGTAATAAAATTTGAAAATTCTACTAAAATGAAAGATAAAATCATTACAGGCAAGGTATTATACATTTGTATTCTTCTTCAAAATAAAAAGAAGTTGGATAACCTTCGTAAAAATGACGTCGGTTGACATTGTATGGATTATGGTTGCTATGGGAACGTTTACATCAGTCTCAAACAAAGAACTCGACCTCGCTTCCATTCGGGAGGCGGTGCATTACGGGAAACATTGTGTGGATGGTTTCTACAAGGAGTGTAAGAAATATGAAGGTAAATCAGTCAAAATTGCATTTTTTTATTATTAAATGTAATTTACATAATGTAGTATTTCACCTACATGTAAGTATCGCTCCCTCTAATCTGTTTATAAACATATTAATGTTAAATAGAACTTATGCATGTAAATCAAATCTCAAAATGTTTCTCATTTTTATTTCCTTATGTTTTTAATATAAATCTCTGCGTAAAATAACGAAATAATTGCAGGGAAATAGTCTCATCAGGCGTGTTACAGCTAGTTTTAATGAGTATCTTTTATATAGGAAAAAAGTAGAGGTATATAATAGAGATCTTTCGTTTTAAAAGAGATATTTCGTTTAAGAACTTACTTAACGAGGTCAAACGCAAACGAAATTTAAAGTACGTAAAGGCAGATGAGATAGGGAGATGTTATTTAAAAGTAGACACCGGTATACTGAGATTGATTAAATGGTCCCAAAACTCTAAGGACCCTCAATTTCAACGAATGACGTAAAATATATAGGTCCAAGCAAACCATAGGCCAGTTAGGAACTTTTAGGAGGTGACATGACAACAACAACCCCTCCCCCAAAAAATAAAAACACCAGTTTAATTATCCGCGAATTTAGAGCAAAGGATTCCCCCTTCTTTGAACTTGCGAAAATTCTAGATCCGTCTATGTTTCAGAGTATGATTCTAAGAGTTTGGAGGTAGGCAGCCATGAATGGATGATGATGCAGAATTCATACGAGCCAGGAATAAGGACATTGAACGAAGACAAAGCCCTGGAAGCTGTTCATGCTTCAAAAAGACTTGTTGAAAGGTACTGATTTCAAGTTTGCCTTTTGATATATTTTTATGCTTCGTAAATTCTTGTTTCTAGTCACCTCTTTCCTTCTTTCCAGGGAAATCAGACTTTATATACAGTATGTACATTTTTGGTGCCGTTCAGATAAAAGTTTTCATCAATATCAGAATATCTTTTGATAATTTTTAAATTGTTACAAAATATTTTTTTAGAAATGTTATACAATCTTTCTTTTAATTTGATATCTACATTTTATTAATTAAGGCCATTTCTTTGTTATTTTCTGTTTTGCGTCCTCGTGCTGGTAGGTTTTGAGCCCAAAGTCATAAAACAAAACAACATTAAAATAATGAATTCAATTGAAAATAAAATATGTTTTCGTCAAAAATTAAAATAAAATTGTTTGATTTTTTTTTTACATTTTATGTAAAAATGCAAGATTACTGCAAAAATTTAAGACATTGCCTTATCTACCCTTCCTTTGTTGACTAAAATTCACAAAGTCACAATATATAAAATTCCAATTTTGTTTTATATGCGTGTTTGTTTTTCTCCCTGGCTGCCTGGTAGGTTTCTCAATATCAAAAGGACACAAAACAGAATAAAAACAAGAAATGGCCTAATGAAGTTTTATTTCAAATCTGATTTGATAATATAATGTTACAAACGAGTTAAAGAAAATCCTGACGATAATCTCAACAGCACTCACAATAGAGCACCAAATTGAGCATCGACAGAACCCCTAGCAAGCCAGAGGTGGGACCAGGTGCCCAGGAAGAGTAAGCATCCCCTGTTGACTAACCGCACCAGAAGTCGATGTTCACGCATGAAAATGAAAAGAATATATAAAATACATGCACTGTCTGAGGCCACGTCTATATAGAAAGTACTATGGCGACAGTGTCAGGGAAAAATATTTAAAACACTTACTGTCATACCCCTCGCGGGGAACTTTTTTTGCGAGCTCCACACGGCAAAGGGCATAAGTGTGACACAAATGAGTTAAAGAAAATCCTGACGATAATCTCAACAGCACTCACAATAGAGCACCAAATTGAGCATCGAATTGAACATGATACAGGTACAGTCTACATCGTAAATCTCTTACTCTCTCATTCATCGTCGGAAGACCGGGAAGTTCTAGAAGTTACAAATACGTTAGAATTTATGAGGGACCCTTTTACTATTTATTCCCTATTTGATTCATTTTTTGATATCATACTCCTTATTTTTTATACCAAAAATAGAATTTGTAAAACACATCAAATTCTGTCATATTTGGGATATCAAAACATAAGGAATGTATATAAGGTCATGTGGTCTTTTCCATGCATTTTATTACTGGCAGTATATTTCTCTCAAACTTTGTAGCGTGAACTTCTGCCAAAAGTACTTGTGAAACTGTACCTGTCTATTGCTCTCAATGGATTGCTCCCAGAATAACGTTGTTGAAATAAGACACATATAAACTATTTACAATTTATTTACACTACACACTAAACATGAAGTCCAAGAATTGTCACATATTGTAATCCAGCATAATAATGAAAGTCAATCACGCACGCATACATCCAAAATGATAATGATGAATATGAACAAAAAAAAAAAACTAAGTATATCTTGTCAACATCTTGATAAATTATGTGCAGTCCCTCTGGATCATCAAAACACAGTGCGCGCTGATGAAAATCAGCACCGGTATTTATAGTAAAATCTCATTGCTCTTCAGGAGCAATCACATGTAAACAAAATTTCTATAATTAGAAGGAGCAATCATATGTCAACAACAAAAAAGGCAAATAAATGGCAATAAACACATTAATAAGTATGAGTTATAGCATGAGAAAGGATGATCAGTATCTATTATAAGGAGATTACGTTAATGTCAAATAATTAAATAACATTTATAAAAGAAATCGCTTCAACACTCCCCGCCTTAAGTTTCGGCTCCGTCGAAACAAAAGTTATGATACTGTCAAATGAATAATAATAAAAAAAAATCAGTAATTGGTAAATTAACAGCAATAGTTATTATGATTAACAAAGATATTTACACATTCTTGTTATAAAAAAACTGTGACCATTTTAACGTCAATTCACACATCATAATATGTGTACTTTGCGTTGCGTTTTGCAAAATGTCTAGGCACCTCATTCAGAATGTCCATAGCAACATATTTAAAGTCTATGTCGATCCTCTGGATTTAAATCCCTTGATAAAATAACACGTGTGTCTCTATCACATTTGGTGTAGCCGTCCTTATATCTACGGGTAGTTCTCGTCATTTGTAGACATATGGTGGATCGCTGTATTTCCGGGCTCTCGTCGGATCGCGCACAGTCACTATCACTGTTCTCATCGTTAGTATCACATCTCCTATACAGTTCCTCGTCGCACACATCATCATCCTCCGAATCTATATGTATAATTTCGGCTGGATCGCAGTCAAGTTCCGCCGGATTAAATTGCTCTCCTCCCGATTTTCCGCATCGCAGTCGCTCTCTGTCGGATCATTGTTATATTCGTCCTGATTTTCCTCATCGCAGTCGCTCTCTGTCGGATCATTGTTATTTTCTTCTTGATTTTCCTCATCGCAGTCGCTCTCTGTCGGATTATTGTTATTATTCAAATCTATTGTAATGTTCGTGTCATTTTGCGAACTCCTTTCCTCTTCCTTATCAAGAATATCACACAAATTAAACAAGTCACTTTCTTGTGGCACATCGTCCGTGTTCACTGATAACGAATCTAATAACTGTCCTATGTCCGGTTCAGATTCAGGTTGTATAGTCTCCCTAAAAATCTGCTCATCTTCATCGGATGATATATCCTCATATTCACTACTCTGGACACTATCGTAACGTCTCCGTTTACTGTCATGGTAGATTCCAGCGTCTATCACTTTTCGCTTCTCCATGTTGATGTCACTTTCCTCTACGCGATGAACATTCCTTAAATGTCTTTTCAAATTAAATTTTCGTAGAAATAATTGTCCACAATTAGCACATCTCAGGGTAGCAAGGTTTACATTATGTTGTTCACGCAAATGTAAATTCAAATTACTAACATTTGAAAACAATTTTCCGCATATATCACATTGATTAGTCATCTGCAAGGTCAAGGCTACATGTAATAGTCTTTGAATCTTGCTGGTCTTCTTATAACCCTGCCCCTTGCGTTGACCATTGCTCTTGGACCTCCCTCGCTGTCAATCATCTCCTCGGATTTTGATTGGCTCGCGGCACCTTCAATAGACTGTCTACGCGAGACGCGCACGTGCGGGGTAGTCGGATCGGGTATTTCGTTGCTCCTTGTGTATTGCGAAGCCACGGACTGTCTAGACTTAGGAATGTCGTTGCTCCCTGGCGATTGCTCCTGTTCACGGGAAATTGTATACTCAACTATATTGTCATTTTCCTTGCGCGATTCATCACTAAATCGTCCGTGGTGCGGTTCTAAGTTATCTGCATGTATAACTACTGGTTTTGAAGACTTTGAATGTTTTATTTGATACAATACTTCGGACAACCTTTTCACAATAGTCCACGGTCCTGTCCATTGTCTGGCTAGTTTTAGTTTTGTTAATACTTTTTCTATAACACGTTGAAATGTTGCTGGCGCATTACACAGTCCGAATGGCATAACTGTGTACTGATACAGTCCTCCACGAGGTGTAGCAAATGCTGTTTTCTCTTTATCCTGTTCATGCATAGGAATCTGATGGTATGCCATGTTGAGATCCAACGACGAAAACCATTTAGATCCTGCGAGGGAATCGAGGTCATCTGCAACTCTCGGAATCGGATAAGCATCCTTTTTCGTGTTTGCGTTTAATCTGCGGTAATCGACACACAGTCTCCAACTTTTGTCCTTTTTCTGCACTAAAACAAGTGGAGATGTCCACGGACTTTCTGATTTTTCAATAAGTCCCTGTTCTTCAAGCTTTTCAATCTCTTTATCCATGATTTCTCGCTTGAAAATTGGAACCCTGCGCACTGGTTCCTTAAAGGGCGCGTCTTCTTTTAATTTAATGAAATGCTCCCCTACATTTGCACGCTCTGCTGGTATATTGGGATCAGCAAACGCACTTAATCGTCGCACTAGGAAACTTCTGAACTTCCACTGTTGCTCCTTCGTCATATGTTCACAGCCATCTTTGAACATAGGTACGAGGAATTCCGGTAAATCACTATCACTAATTTCTGCTACTTCATGTACAACAGAATTGTCAACTGCACTTGACACAAAATTCACCGGTTCACACACTGCAACAACAGTATCATTTTTCACGAATACGTCGTTGTCACAAGGATTCAACACACGCAGATAAACACGTTTCCGGTCACTGTTGAAACACATTAAAACACGCGCAAACACTAGTCCATGACTGGCCATGAATTTTTCTAAGGGAACTAATATTCCTTCATTGAAATTCGGCACATTATTGAATTTTCCTTCCATAATAACTTCATGATATGGAGGAATAACGGTATCTTCAGCACAAACTATTTCACAGCACTGAAAATCACCATTTGTTGTCTTTAGGATGCAAGAATTTGTATCGTAATTCCACTCACATTTAAATTTGGTCATGAAATCCAGTCCAAGTAGGTTGGTCCTCACACCACCAACAAATACACGAAACACAACATGAAATCCAGGAAATGAAATTAACATTTTTGCAGTTCCAAGTATATTCAATTCATTTCCATCAGCTGTTTTAAACGACTTTTTAGCGCGCTCTAGCACAGGACGTTGATTTTGAAGAATTCTGTAATACACTTCTTCTGTTATAAACGTATTGATCGCACCTGTATCTAATTTCCACTCCAACGAAACTCCTTCTAACAGTCCTGTTAATTTCATTCCAGGTTCACCTTGGACTTTAACACTGTTACCGAATTCGTTTTCATCAGAGTTTGAAATAATCGGTTTCACAGCATCTGTTTGGATTCCTGTAGAAACTGTAGAATTACTATCAGTATCTATTACATCCGGATATTGCTCCTGATCAACTGTACAAGGCCGCCTTTCTTTTGTTAAGACCGACGCATGGCCTACTGCCTCGGTCTCGGTTCGTTTAAACGTTGCTCTTCACGATTGCTCCCTCGCTTCTTATTGGGGCAGTTTTTGTACAAGTGTTCCATTGAATTACACAGAAAGCACTCGCGGTCATTCCGTCTTGTTGTTTTAATCTGAGACTTCTGATTACTCACTGAATTATTAATTCCATAAACAGGTCTTTCGATTTTCCTCTCTCTCACTTTCATATTTTCTGTCATTCTTATGCACTCCTCCTGCATCGCGGATGTGACAGCGTCCTGTAGTGTCTTCGGTCTTGTCCGTTTTACAGCTAACCGGAAGTCATCTTCGTAACTGCAGTTATCTAGAAACGTCTTAAGACTGGCTTCCTCTACGTAATCTCTGTTTCCAGGATGGGCCCTTCTGTAAAGATCAGCTATCGCTTGCCCAAAGTCCCGAAATGACTCATTCTTTAACTTTTTCCGCATTTTGGCCTCCGCAACATAACTTTCTTTCATAGCCTTGTGACCAAAACGATTATCAATCTGATGCACTAATTGATTATAGTCACTAAGAACATAATCTGGAAGTCCATACACGAAGGTTTCAGCTTGACCTCTGAATGTAGTGAGTAACACACGATGTTTCATTTCAATAGTCCATCCATTTAATGTAGCAATGTTTTCAAAATAACGAATGAATTCACTCCAGACGTCACTTCCGTCACCTTTGAAAATCCTCTTCACTTGTACATTCATATTTCTGTTTCTTACGATATCATTGGTTAAAATTGCATGATCCTGAACTGCCCTACTTGATGCAGATCCTCGTCTCTTAGTCTGATTATCACGACAAAGTCTACAGAGAACACTAATCACAATAACCACACAAACGATTAAAGCTGATATCACGAGAAGTTCTTTGGAAAATCCTGCAAATATATATCAAGGAATAGAACGATATATATACACTATCACTAAGACACAAGAAATAACGATAAAACACCAAAGTTTGATGAACACATTCCATCCAGATTCTGTTAATTCGCTTGGTTCCGTTTGAACAGTCATGTCAAACGCTTGAGAAACATGATCTGATCCTGGAGAATCACAAACCTCGGGTGCTGATGCTCTGTTGAATTCCCTCAATAAATTACGTTTGACCTGGGTACTCGCTGATCTTGGAGGTGATCTGATGGCGGGAGAATTTGGAATCGGCAAATCCCCTGTCAACTCCATACTCCGTGGTGAATTGTAGGAATCGTCACTATAAAACATGTTTAAAATCACTACAAAATGCACAAGAGATCCGATGATCAAAAAGAAATCCAGGATGACATAAAATGCAGTTCACACAAATACAATGATGACTAATTCACATGAATCTTTATCCTACAGCCACAAGCTGGACACTTTAGAAAAAAGTTAGTCACTTCCCTATTGTTGCTCACTGCAAACATGTTTCTCGATTTCACAAATAAATTATAACAGTTTGGACACTCTTTTCTTGAGTTCATATCTATGATATCCATAAGAACAAATCGTCCATCTTCTGAGAGTTCATAATAGTTACGAAATCTTCTTGTATCGGTTTCCATAGTTAATCCAATATCACAAATAATAAATAATAAATTTCACGAAAAAGATCCCACCGCTGCAACCAGTTGTAACGTCGCCGAACGGGCGTTTGTATATAAGGTCATGTGGTCTTTTCCATGCATTTCATTACTGGCAGTATATTTCTCTCAAACTTGGTAGCGTGAACTTCTGCCAAAAGTACTTGTGAAACTGTACTTGTCTATTGCTCTCAATGGATTGCTCCCAGAATAACGTTGTTGAAATAAGACACATAAAAACTATTTACAATTTATTTACACTACACACTAAACATGAAGTCCAAGAATTGTCACATATTGTAATCCAACATAATAATGAAAGTCAATCACGCACGCATACATCCAAAATGATAATGATGAATATGAACAAAAAAAAACTAAGTATATCTTGTCAACATCTTGATAAAATTATGTGCAGTCCCTCTGGATCATCAAAACACAGTGCGCGCTGATGAAAATCAGCACCGGTATTTATAGTAAAATCTCATTGCTCTTCAGGAGCAATCACATGTAAATAAAATTTCTATAATTAGAAGGAGCAATCATATGTCAACAACAAAAATAGCAATAAATGGCAATAAACACATTAATAAGTATGAGTTATAGCATGAGAAAGGATGATCAGTATCTATTATAAGGAGATTACGTTAATGTCAAATAATTAGATAACATTTATAAAAGAAATCGCTTCAACTAAATAGTAAAACGGCGCGAATTCTACAGATTTATAACAAGAAGTTTGGCGTTGTGTGAGCACTTTTCTAATTATATAAACCACAACATTAAACCACATAATTGTTCATCCTCTCGATAATAGGTTCGGATTGTCAATGGTAGATTTACAAAACAATTTGGATGTCCAACAAGCCTGGCAGGAAAACTTCTGTGAAGAGGTGGCGCCAAATATCGACTGTTCGAGATTTCGCAACGTACGATCATTCGATGGGACCTGCAACAACTTGAGGAACCCCCGCTGGGGAATGGCGGGCGGTACCATGCACAGATACCTGGCACCCCAGTATGGCGATGGTTAGTAAATCTCTATATATACAAACTCTTCTTCAGAATTCATCTTAATTTTCAGCTCCAATATAATACTGTTTTCAAAAAGTTTTAATTTATGGTGCCTCTTACTCTTCGCATCACCATGTCTTCGTATTCGCTTCTTGCATTGTAACCTTACTTCTTCGCATCGATCGTAACTTCATTCCTACGCATCGTAACTTCACTTCTTCGCATCAATGATAATTCACTTCTCGCATTGTGAAAATTTCCCCTTCGCATCGATCATAACTTCACTTCTCGAATTTTAACTTTACCTCTTCGCATGGATCGTAACTAAACCTCTACGCATCGTAACTTCGCTTCGTATCAATGATAATTTCATTTCTCGCATTGTAACTTTACCATTTCGCATCGACCGTAACTTCACTTCTACGCAACCTTAACTTCGCGTACCTTACCATCGATCTTAATTTCACATCACGCATTGTTACTTAACCACATCACATCGATCGTAACTTCACTTCTACGAATCGGAATTTCACATACTTCTTCGCATCGATCGTAACTGCACTTCTACACATTGCAACTTCACGTACCTCTTCATATCGGTCGTAACTTCACTTCTACGCATCGTAACTTCACGTACTTATTCACATCGACCGTAACTTTGCCTCTCTCATTGTAACTTAACCTCTTTGTATCGATCATAACTTCACTTCTACGAATCATGACTTCATGTACTTCTTCGCATCGATTGTAATTTCACTTCGTGCAAGGTACCTTAACCTATTCCCATCGATCGTAACTTCGCTTTTCGCAGTGGAATTTTATCTCTCCGGATCGATCGTAACTTCACTTCTACGCATCGTAACTTCACTTCTACGCATCGTAACTTCACTTCTACGCATCGTAACTTCACTTCTACGCATCGTAATTGCACGTATTCCCTCGCATTGATCTTAACTTCACATCTCGCATTGTACATTTGTAAGTTAACCACTTGACATCGATCGTGACTTCACTTCTACGCATCGTAACTTCACGTACTTATTCACATCGATCGTCACTTTGCTTCTCTGATTGTAACTTTACCTCTTCGAACCGATCGTATCTTCACTTTTACGAATCATGACTTCATGTACTTCTTCGCATCGATCGTAATTTCATTTCTTGCAGTGTACCTTTACCTATTCGCATCGATCGTAACTTAATCTCTCCGGAGCGATCGAAACTTCACTTCTACGTATCGTAATTTTACGAACTTCTTCGCATCGATCTTAACTTCTCATCTCGCTTTGTAACTTTACCACTTAATATCGATCGTAACTTCACTTCTACACATCGTGACTTCATATATCTCTTCGCATCGATCGTAACTTCAATTCTACGCATCGTTACTTCACGTACTTCTTTACATCGATGTAACTTTGCTTCTCTCATTGTAACTTTACATCCTCGCATCCGTCGTAACTTCACTTCTACGCAACGTAATTTAAATTACCTCTTCGCAACTCGCATCCATCGTAACTTCACTTCTATGCAACGTAATTTAAATTACCTCTTCGCATCCATCATAAGTTAAAGTTTACTTCTACGCATCGTTTCATCACTCCTTCACTTCTCAGCTTTTACAGTTTGTGGACAAAGAATCCAACAGATCATTGTACGAAAATCAGAATCCTAATTGAGATGTTGATCCACCTTGTTTAATCAAAGTCTCTGATGCAGTCTTTTTAGCTCACCTGAGCCATAGGCTCAAGTGAGCTATTGTCATAGTGTTGCGTCTGTCGTCCGTCGTCCGTCGTCGTCGTCGTCGTCGTCGTCCGTCGTCGTAAACTTTTCACATTTTAAACTTCTTCTCCAGAACGGCTGAAGGGATTTTGATGAAACTTGGTAGGTATGAAGTACTCATGGTCCCCTACAAGTGTTGTTGTTTTTCGTCCGGATCCGTCAACAGGTGGCGCCACCACAGCCAAAAGTAGGTCATGGGGGTACCCTCCTTTGACAAACTTCTTCTTCAGAACCGAAGCATGTATCGACAAACCGAAAGCATCAGGATGATCTAGAGAGATGTCGTAAGAAGTGTTGTTATTTTTGGTTCCACTTCGAAGTCAAATTTTTGACACGTTTTTGACGTCTTTTCGGACTTAGTCAGAAATGCACATTTTTGCACTATTTCTTTAAATAACTCAATAAGTGTATGATTTTACACACTCATTTACTACATATTTATCATATTTAACTAACTTAATGCAGGCTTTCTACTCTACCTTGATGAAAAAGTAGGAAAAAAGTAGGAGTAGTCAATGAAAAAAAGTAGGAGAAAAATAGGAAAAAGTAGGAATTAATAGGGGAAAAGTAGGAAATTTTCCATCACTTTTAGCGACAATTTTCAGTAAGTACGACACAAAAATCACAGTAAGCAATGATTGTAGACTGGTAATGTTCATCTTTGAGGAAAACACAGAGAGAAATAAGGACAGATTGATTTTTCATGTAAAATATACAGAATGGGCGAGCGAAGCGAGCACGAATTTTTTTAACAACTTTGAATCAGATGTTGATGACACGTGAAGCAAGTAATTTTTTTCTTTTGAGATGAAAAAGTAGGAATAGTAGGAGGTTCTGAAGAAAAAGTAGGAAAAAATAGGATCAAAATAAAAAAGTAGGAAAAGTAGGAAATAGTAGGAAAAAGTAGGAACAGTAGAAAGCCTGTTAATGCTTTGATATGTGTTTTATGCTTAAATTTTATTTTTTTGATTGTTTATGATTTTTGAGTTGGCAAAGCCAACTCTCATTGCTATCAGTTTAAACTTTGCACTTGATAACCCTGCACGGACCAAACAACGCACAGCGCAGTAAGAAATAGGACCACTACGATTTGACAAAAGAACATATTAGACGACAGAGTTGTAAATACAATGTAATGGGTTAAATGCATTAAGAGAATGCAAAAATGCTACAAGGAACGATGCTATAGGAATAGCGATCACTTGTTGATGTCAGTGCATTAAAATATGGCGCATCTTCTTCTTTGTACTTCCCTCCTCTGTATAAGAAGCACCCCATTTTTAGATAGATAGGTAAAAGTATTGTATTTAGGATAAAAAAGACCTTAGATATTAAAATTTGTGGATCTGTAGAAGACTTAAGACAAGTATATAAATCAATCAATGATATTTATTTAAAGTCAGACATAATTTATAACAATCAACATTAGCTCTGAAGAGCTATTTACTGACTAGGAAAAACGGTTTTTCAGTTTGATACTTAATAAACCTGAGATGTTGGTTTTAAGTTGGTTAAGAAGGTTCCAAAGCAAATATCTCCTAAAGTAAAAGTGATAAGACTTTATACTTTATACATACACCCATAACAATTGCAACAAATTTGACATGATCATATTGACCTTGAACTCTGACCTCAAAAGCAGTTATTTGGTTTAATAAGTAGTTCTATTATTTTATATATTTCCAGACTTTTTATTTTTTTTTAGATTTGAGACAACTCTTGGATTGTGAGAATCACTCATTCAAGCATTTGAGGCATAGATTTGGAGTTTGATTTGTGCCAGTTGTATTCTTGTCTTCTGTATGTTCTTCTCAATGTTACTTTTTGCCAACTCGCAGGACTTTCAGTCCTTTGATTTTTCTTATGTAAAAACAGGGACGTATATAAAATATACGTCCCTGGTAAAAAGGAAGAGGGGGGGGTGATTTTCATACATTTTCTGCTTCTTTTCTATAACCACTCTTCAGATTGTCATGACAATTTGTAGGTATGAGGTACTCATGCATGGTACCCTACAAGTGAAAGAATTTTGTCAAGATATCCACATTTGGATGTTTAAGGAATATTTTTTAAGATTGTACATAGGTATATATGTATGTTTTCCTTGCCCAATGTTACAGGTGCAACTACAGGAAAAAAACCTTCTTTGTATGATTAATCATTTTTAGATCGACCTTTCATCCATAGTTACAGCTGATAATTCAACAAGTGACACATGCTTCAATGTCTTATTGATTGACCTTGTATGTGATATGATTCAATTATTTAAATTCTTTATACTTATTTAGAATTTTATTTTTAAAGTCGGGAACAAGATTTCAAAAGCGGCCATGTCTTGCCGTGTACCCGAAGGGGATTCCCCATGTAGAAATGTGATACCTTTAGTACGTCTTCCACCGCAACGTCATAGGTTCCTTCCAATACTTTCCACTCTCAATACTTTGCGATGAAACCCTTCGTGCACCAAGATGACCTTTAGTACTGCGATACATTTCAGGAGATACAGTGCAAACGGAATAGATTTTTATTTAATGTGCATTATACTTGGAACACTTTCATAATGGTTATCATTCATGTACTTGGAACACTTGCATATACTTGTTATCATGTATAAAGTTTGCTCGAATTTCCTCTGTCTTAGACTCTCTTAGATGAAGTAATTTACGAACTGATTTCTTGAAGAAGCGTCTAATGAGTAATCTCTTCCTCTGGATTTTGAGAATGCATAGGACATTTAATATCTGAAATTCTTGAAATAAATAATTCAGTTCAGAGTTCCTGAAATCTTCCTATGAAATGTTGGACCACAGAAAGCTGTTGTTTAAATAGAGAAAATGAATTATTATTTACAACCATAAGCCACTGTGTTCGACATCTTGTATGTATAATATTTCTAAGAGGAACACAGAGGCCTGAGGTTGTGAATAATAAAACATTTTCTCTCATAAAATGACAGGTTCCTGTGATAAGACATTTGGGAATTTTTATCTGTTCAAATAATAGATACATGATGAGTTTTTATCGGACCAAATAACTTTTTGTCGGCAAATCCTATGCAACCGATACATTTCATGAACTCTCTCCGCTAACAACTTTTCCGTGTAACAGACCTTTGATGAGGTAAAACAATTTGTTAACAGTAAATAACGATGTCGTAGGTCTGCTAGTTGGACAAGCTTAACTATTTCATGGGCCTTTTAATTTGTTTCAAACTACGAAATCTAGAGAAACCACTTGAGTTGTTGAACAGCGTATGCTGAAATGCGACGCTCCTTCTCGCCTGTTGAAATATGCATACAGGGTTTTTTTCCCTTGTTTTGGGGCCGAATTTCGGCCCCTTCCCTATGCCAAATTTCCTCTATTTTTCCCCAAAAATCACCCTTAAATTTCCAAAGAGGAATTATGAAAAAATCACCGTAGAAAATAAGACCCAAAACATGAAAGTCAGCACAAAATGTCCTATTTCTAAGTGCATTTTTTAAAGTTTTTTATTCATCCCATGTTCAGTTCAAGCAAATCAATGGATTATCTGTGTTAATAAATGATACTTTAAGGTTATACTTTGGTGAGAATTTGTACAAAAATTTTCCCAATTTTAGCAAATTGTCGCAAATTTTCCCAAATGGGACAGGCACAGGCACCTTCCCCAAAATAAAAAAAAAAAACCCTGGGCGCCATAGGCAAGAAGCGCCGCATTTCAGCATATTCACTGAAAATTATTTGTTCAAGTGGCTTCACTGGGTCATGAGGTTTGATACACCATACACTGCTTTTTGGAAAACAAACTGGCCCAATTTCTGCACAACTCACTTGAATTGATAAATATTGGATTAAACGATTTTAAAACGATTTTAACTGTACGTTTCATGTATTTGAGATGAAATCAATACTATTCAAAAGCATTCATAGATTTCAGTATACTTTAATATGAATAAAGGCAAAACAGAAAAATCTTTGTTTCTTATGCCCCTGGAATAAAAGATTCGGTGGCATATAGTTTTTGGCCTGTCCGCCTGTCTATTTGTCTGTCTGTTTTCCGAAAAACTTTAACATTGGGCATAACTTTTGAATGGAAGCTGGTGATAGAGGTTTCATGTTTCACATGTGTATTCCTTGTGACAATACCTTTCCATTGATACCAAAATTTTTGACCTCGTGACCATAACCTTGACCTTTGACGTACTTCTCAAAAACTTTAACATTGGGCATAACTTTTGAATGGTTAGTGATAGAGGTTTCAATTTTTACATGTGTTATCCTTGTGACAAGATCTTTCCATTAATACCAATATTACGCTGACCCTGACCTCTCACATACTTAACAGAAAATGGCCTTTATACTAACAAAGATGCCGCCGGGGGCATTCTCGTTTCACAAACACAGGCTTTATAATTTCTGGCATGCTAGCTATCAATAATGAAAGGTTTTTTGTTCAATTTTAAATAAACTTAATTTATGAAATCATTTCATTGTTTTATTCTTTTTCTGCTGCACATTAATGAACAATATGATTTTATTTTTGATGTTGCATAATTGAACTATACTAGCTGGGCATATGACGTTGGACCACTTTATCCGCCTTTTCAAATCAGTAAAAAAGTTATTGTTTTGAAATTTGACTATTTTTTTTATTTTTTTGTACTTTTAAAGGTTGTCTAAAAAAAACTTCTCTGCATCCGGCAAAAATCTTTTTAGAAAGGTTGTGGGCTAAAATCCTGGTACTGGCACTATCAGTATTCAATGTCAGTATGTCAATAAGAGCGTGCATGGGTATCAGGTGAGCGTTGTGCCCCCTGGGGCTCTTGTTGTTCATCAGCTTCGTTTTTGCTATTTTTATAACCTTAATTGAATAATAAGGAATTTGACAGCAAATATTAAATATCGATGAAATTGGAAACTGTTCTGACCAATTGATACGCTTGCATATGGAGAATAAGAAACGTGAAAGGAGTCATGCCGGTGCTAACCAAAATGTCTAGTTCCTTATAAATTTATGCATGCTATATAGATTTTTTATTTTTAAAGAATATATGTAAACGGCAAAAACCATGAATATGCATATCCCGATATCGGTATTATGTATCGGTATTATGTATCGGTATTATGTAACGGTATTATGTATCGGTATTATAAAACGGTATTATGTATCGGTATTATGTATCGGCATTATGTATCGGTATTATGTAACGGTACTATGAAACGGTATTATGTATCGGTATTATGTATCGGTATTATGTAACGGTATTATGAATAAAAACTAATATCGATACATCCGATTTCAAACAGGCGTTGAAAGTCCCCGTTTTCAAGCCGAAGACGGTTCTGAACTGATGGGTCCTCGCTTCATTAGTAACTACTTCTTTAAGCCAATGTCCGAAGACTGGAAATCAAGACGGGGCGATCTGAGTGTAATGAATATGGCGTTTGGACAATATGTTGACCATGACATCACGAACACGGCCGCCTCAAGAGGTATATTTTAGAGTATTTTTCATCAATAATTTCTCAGATGTTTGTTCAATTAAATGTTAAACGTCTTCAAATTCAATAGCATAATTTAGGAACAGACTAATGTGTAGCATGGACCATATATGTTCGTTTCGGGTACTTAGCCCTCGTCAGTGATCCTCAATCTAAACAATGTACTATGATCAAAGAACGTGAAAGTTATGTCAAGATTAAGTGTACCGAAAGACACTAGCAGGATGGGTGGGGTGTGATGCTACAGGATCCATGTTTTAGAAATTTCAAGGAATTTGATAACAGAAATTTTCGAATGCATTGAAGAAACAATCAACCAAAGCTGATCGCACTTGGCTACATGTGCCTTCGGGGACTCCTGGTCCACCAGCAGTGACACTCACCAAGTGGTAAAAATGTTGAACTCGTCTTCAAATAGACCATTTTCCGATCTTGATTAAAAACTCAAAATGTCCGAGTCAACATCTTTTGTCGTTGTTTTTTATGATGACATCACTGTTAAAAGACACGATTCTATTGTGACGTAACTTTGAAAAAGTACGCGAAAGTTGCCTACCTCGGACATTTTTCGTAATTTTGTCAGCCATAATGAATTTTGGCGAGTGGTCTATTCAATAGCATCATTCAAGAACAGATGAATCAAAATAAGAATTCAATTGCATCATTTAATAACAGATAGATTAAAATTCAATAGCATCATTTAGAGCAGATAAATCAAAATTCAATTGCATCATTTAATAACAGATAGATTAAAATTCAATTGCATCATTTAGAACAGATAAATCAAAAGATAAATCAAAATTCAATTGCATCATTTAAGAACATATAAATCAAAATTCAATTGCATCATTTAAAAAGAGATAAATCAGAATTCAATAGCATCATTTAGGACAGATAAATCAGAATTCAATTGCATCATTTAAGAACAGATGAACAAAATTCAATAGTATAATTCAGAATAGATAATTCAAAATTCAATTGCATTATTTTAGAACAGATAAATCAAAATTCATTTGCATCATTTAAGAACAGATAAATCAAAATTCAATTGCATCATTTAAGAACAGATTATATGCCAATTGATTGTGCCTTATATGAAATTCATGTTAAATTTACATAAACTTTACATAAATGTTCACTTGATTTATGTAAATGAAAGTTACATGAAAATCTGTACCAGGAATTCAGGTGAAGTTTCTAACATGAATTGTATATGAACATGAATTCTATATGAATTCAATTTCACATGCGGATCACATAGAAAAATTCATGTAAAATTCATGTGAAGTAATTCATGTGAAATTCATCTGAAATATTTTTTCATATAGATCTTATGTGAAATTATTATGAATTTCACTTGAACTTTCATGTAAAATTAATATGATGCTCATTTCATATGAATTTCATGTGAGGCACAATTGGCTGGGTATACTGATTATGTTGACATAATCATTTCATGATTTGGTAACAGCCCCCGACGGTTCTCGTTTGGACTGTTGTGCTGCGGACCATGAAAGGTGAGGAATTTAAATTAACTCTGTTATATGCAAGCAGGAGAAGCTGACTCTTACTGGCCACCTGGTCTCACTCCCACATTGGGAGTTCGCTTCTTTTCATGTGGTGGGTGTTTTTGGTTGTTTGCTTTGGTTCCTGTTTTATCCTGTTTTTGTATGCCTTCGGTTTACGGTTTTCTGAATTATCGATTTTGTACTATGTATTGGGATATAGTCATTATCTATATTTGTCATCTGATTGGTCATATATCATTGTATATTACAGTAACAGAAGTGATTTTATTGATTGAGGTATTTGATAGGAAAAAAAAAGTTCGATATGTATACAATCTTTTATCCAGGCATATCAGATTATCTGTTAATGAGACCCCTAAATCGGCCCTCGATTTTCGCTAGAAATAAATTTCATGAAGAATAATTGATATCTCTCATGAAAATACATGAATGTCTACCGCTTTTAATGAAAAGAAAAATATCACCAAACTTATTGCCATTTTATCGTAATGACGTCATGAAGTGACGTCGTTTCGACGTTATTAACAAAATATGGCGAAAATTGCTTGAAACTTCGTCTTTTGAGGAAGAATTCAATGTGAATTTTTGCGTTAACTGAGATAAAATGTTTATGACAAAAGGATATAATGATAATCTTTCACATATAATTTTTTCACCCTAGTTAATGCATGCGGCCAAAGCTTATTTTATAGTAATATGTAGTTTTTGCATCAATTTCGCGGAATATGATCAATTTTGGTGTTTTCAAAGGGCTAAAAACTCTTGATAAACGCAATGTTTACAGAAGATAGAATAATGATTCAGTATATATAGAGAATGTTTCAAAATGTCAAATCACAGTTAAAAATTTTATGAAGTACTATTTTTAAAATTAAGGCCATTATCGGGCTTTATGGCCCTACCCCTTTACATTTGAAAAATCTTTGGCTGAATTATCACAACTCTGATTGGTTGACTCTTTGAATAGAGCCTGATTGGCAAATTCACAAAAAGCTCCTCTCTTATTGACTGACTCGAAGAAAATTCTTTGATCGATTGATATATACAGAATAACGTCTGATTGACTAATGCGGAAGGATTCCAACTCTATGCCGTCTTGAAGAAAATTTCAAACCAATTTTCATGCACCAGGCACGTGTTTCGAATATTAAACTCTCATCAGTGATGCTTCCAGCCAAAGTGCTTTTCATAAGCAGTCCAAATTAATTTCACCTGCGCCCTCTTGCGTTATTTTTAGAATTTTTTCGGCATTTACTTTACAGAGAGTTATTTTAATAATGCGGAAGGGTTTCAACTCTATACCGTCGTGAAGAAATTACTCGCACAAAAATTCTCATTGGCTTATACACATGGAAACATTTCTGACTGACTGTATCAAAAGATTACTTTGCATTCTGAGCCTAGTAATTAGAGCAGGAGTAACAAAGTCTGTACATAATACTTTAAAATTTTAAAGCAGCATGTTTAATTTCTATCTTCATGGTTGGCTCACTTACTGAATTCCGAAGAGTACATGTATATGGAATAGTTATACGGCAGTGAATAAGAATGACAGTAGTAGTGATATTTTGGGTTTGGTTCTATTCGATAGATCTGTCGAAATCCTTGACATCGACCGGGCTCTTTATACTAAAACAAATCTGTACCCTTTCGAATGAATAGACTTCAGCAAGCCTAATATAAAAGGGACTTTGAGCGATACTTTGTAACACTTCCTATACTAACATCTTTTTCCTTTATTTTAGACAAGAGTGTATTTCTATTGCAATTCCGGCGGACGATAAACGATTTCCCGGGAAAAACTGTCAGGGTATCTCCCGATCGCGCGCTGCACTACCAGAAGAGGGGTGTCTTCCAAGTATGTTTTAACATAATTATACCCTATTTTGACTTACAGGTTTTGTTATATTAATTTATTCTGAATGTCAATTATTAAAGTTAAACGTCTTCAATTTGAAAAGCATCATTTAAGAACCTGTCAGATAAATTGGAAGCATGGACCAGACATGCACGTTTCGGGTACCTAATCCTCGTCAGTGATCCTCAAATTTAAACGATGCAATATACCAAAAAGTGTAAAAGTTACTGTGTCGAAAAAAACATACCGAAAGACGTAGCATGATGGGTGGGATATGATGCTACAGGACCCACAGTTTTGAAATTTCAAGAAATTTTGATAACAGAAATTTAGAATGTGTTGAAAGAAGGGAGGAGATCACCAACAAAACCCCGTTGCAGCATTAACAATAAAATACGAAAACACCCGATGCAAAACACAAAAGACAAGTACAGCACGAGACGGAAAAGAGACACACGACATGTAAACATCAATCACAAAAGACTACACATAAACCGACGAGACCAATGGGCAACCGGTGCCGACTTTGGACGGCCATTTGTCACGCAAGTAGCAAATGTTGTGGTTATCCTGGATTACGTGCGCACAACCCCCTCACTTCTCCAATTACCCAGAGGTCTCGAAGAACGTACAATTGTGGTGTAAAACAACCTCCTCACTGTAAGATGATCTCACACAAACAAGACCGCGAAACATAGAGGCCCCAGAAACACAGATGAATATGTAAATGCATATACAAAGAGGGCATGCGTAATAAAGTCCGTGCTCTGCCGGCTGTAGCGAGTTCATGTATGTAATCACCCGAGGAGTCCGACTGACATTCGGAGAGGACAGGTGGTCGGGGCCTGTCTTCTCTAAAGAGGTTTGGACAGGGTCCGTCATGGAGTTCCGTCGTCACAGTCAGTCAGAGCGCAAGTCTCAAGGATGCGCTTGTACAAGACTGTAGATTGGTCAAGTACCAAGCCTAGTGTACATCTGGTGACATTAGAAGAAAAATGAAGAAACGATCAACCGAAATTGATCGAACTTAGCTACATGTGCCCTCGGGGACTCCTGGTCCACCAGCAGTGACACTCACTAAATGGTATAAATGTTAAACGTCTTCAAATTGAATAGGAAATCAACTGAAACTGATAATTCAGTAATTGGGACATTTTTGTATGTTTAAAATTGAAGATGTTATAGATCCTATGAATTATCAATTCACCAAATATTTGTGCAAATACTTACATGAATGTTTTAAGACAAGAAAAGAAAATATTTTATCTCATTGAAATGTAAATTGGTATGATGTACGCCTCATGTCATGGTATTTCATCAATAAAGAATTAAATTGGAATAATGATACTCTAGTGTAGTCTTCAAAATCAAGTGGGAAGGAAAAGATTTGATGGGTCTATAATTCTCAATAATAGGGAAGTGTTCCAACTCTATACCTTCTTGAAGAAAATTTAAAACCAATTTTTATGCACCAGACACGTGTTTCGAATATTAAATACTCATCAGTGATGCTTCCTGCCAAAATGCTTTTCATAAGCCACCTAAATTCATTTCAGTTGCGCCCTTTGGTTATAATTCTTAAGTAAAGACATGACTGAAAAAAATTGCTGTCCGTACGACTCACTTATGAAACCTGATTAACGCTATTCTGATTCCTTTGTCATGCAAAGAAAAATTAAATAGAATTCATACATCATTCAATAGATCTCGCTTTTAAAATCGTATATATGTAAACGTCTTCAAATTGAATAGCATCATTTAAGAACAGATAAATTGGCAACGTGGACCAGACATGCACGTTTCGGGTACATAACCCTCATCAGTGATCCTAAATCTAAACAATGTAATATGCCAAAGAAGTATGAAAGTTACTATGTCGAAAAAGTGTACCGAAAGACGTAGCAGGATGGGTGGGATATGATGCTACTGGACCCACTTTTTAGAAATTTCAAGAACTTTTGATAACAGAAATTTAGAATGCGTTGAAGAAACGATCAACCGAAATTGATCGAACTTGGCTACATGTGCCCTCGGGGACTCCTGGTCCACCAGCAGTGACACTCACCAAGTGGTATAAATGTAAACGTCTTCAAATTGAATAGCATCATTTAAGAACAGATTAATTGGCAACGTGGACCAGACATGCACGTTTCGGGTACATAACCCTCATCAGTGATCCTAAATCTAAACAATGTAATATGCCAAAGAAGTATGAAAGTTACTATGTCGAAAAAGTGTACCGAAAGACGTAGCATGATGGGTGGGATATGATGCTACTGGACCCACTTTTTAGAAATTTCAAGAACTTTTGATAACAGAAATGTTATACGGAGTTTGAATTTAAAATTGTGCATGATCACTTACATTTTGAAGTCAAAATCGGGTTTACCGAGTTTCCGATGTGAGCCGAGCGGACAGTAATTGCATCAATTACCAGTAGACATTTTTCACCGTGATAAACTTCGCACTTTTATTGTGATAGAAAGTTTTATATATTGGTTGCCAGAAGAACAGGAAGTCCAATATATCAATTCCAATGAGTATATTTATCAAAATGTAGATGACTTTACTTATTAATTTTTACATGAAAGGTAGCTACGCCACTAATTCTTCAATGTACGAAGTGCGAAGTGCGAAGTACGAAGTTCGAAGTGCCAAGTCCGTCACGATGAAAAAAGTCTAATATTAAAAAAGAAGCAAAACAAAATAAGAGCTGACGGAAGAAATATGCATGGTTATAATATCGATGGCTGTGTATTTATTGTCAGATTTTCGATCAACTGTTAACACTGTAACATCGTACCTGGACTCATCGACTCTATACGGTTCATCAGAGGCCACTGCCGAGGGTTTGCGGGCACCAGCAGATGGTACGTTACGTATTCAATCGTCATTCCAAAAACTGAATAAAGTAGAATTCTACATTCATATAGAATTTTGTGAAAACCTCCCTGTAAATTATAATTGACTTTTTATTGTGTTTTTATTGATTCTTATATGTAGGTAGAATGAATACTTCGGACTCTGACTTGATGCCTCTGTCCATGGGGCCCTGTAGTAGAGATCCATTGGGGATGTGTTTCAGCGCGGGTAAGTTTGTTCACGTGCATGATACATGTAGCTAGTTCAATAGATATATTAGACAATTGATTTTTGGTTGAATTAAATGTTAAAATAGAATTTTCGTCTCGGACTCCAAGCTTTTCAAATTTGTATATGGTATCGGTATCTTCTTATTCCTTAAATGTAGAAGGTAAAAACCTTTCTTTTAAACAGTATTTTATAAGAAACAATGATACGATGGCGAGAAAAAAGTGGTACAATGACAATTATGATACGGTGAAATTATAAGGTGCAATGTTGCAATCATTATGACATGATGGTACGATGTACATGTAACATGTACAATGACATAGTACGGTGTTACAATTACATTTTGGTGCGATGTTACAATGACATTATCATGGTTATGGTATTGTATAACAATTACATTTTGGTGCGATGTTACAATAACATTTTGGTATGATGTTACAATAACATTACGGTACGATGTTACAATTACATTTTGGTGCGATGTAACAATGACATTACGATACGATGTTACAATTACATTTTGGTGCGATGTTATAATGACATTATGGTATGGTGTTACAATAACATTATGGTACGATGTTACAATAACATTTTGGTGCTATGTTACAATGACATTATGGCACGGTGTTACAATTACATTACGGTACGATGTTACAATTACATTTTGGTACGATGTTACAATTACATTTTGGTACGATGTTAAGATTACATTATGGTACGATGTTACAATTACATTTTGGTACGATGTTACAATTATATTTTGGTACGATGTTACAATTAAATTTTGGTACGATGTTTCAATTACATTATGATACGATAATACAATTACATTTTGGTACGATGTTACTATTACATTATGGTACGATGTTACAATTACAGTTTGGTACGATGTTACAAATACATTTTGGTACGATGTTACAATTACATTATGGTACGATGTTACAATAACATTTTGGTACGATGTGAAAATTACATTATGGTACGATGTTATAATTACATTTTGGTACGATGTTACAATTACATTATGGTACGATGTAACAATTACCTTTTGGTACGATGTTACAATGACTTTATGGTACGTTGTTACAATTACATTATGGTACGATGTTACAATGACATTTTGGTACGATGTTACAATGACATTTTGGTACGATGTTACAATGACATTATTGTACAATGTTACAATGACATTATGGTACGATGTTACAATTACATTTTGGTACGATGTTACAATGACATTATGGTACGATGTTAAACGTCTTCAAATTGAATAGCATCATTTAAGAACAGATAAATTGGCAGCATGGACCAGACATGCACGTTTCGGGTACTTAACCCTCGTCAGTGATCCTCAATTCTAAACAATGTAATATGCCAAAAAAGTATGAAAGTTACTATGTCGAAAAAGCGTACCGAAAGACGTAGCACGATGGGTGGGATATGATGCTGCAGGACCCACTTTTTAGAAATTTCAAGAAATTTTGATAACAGAAATTTTAGAATGCATTGGAAGAAACGATCAACCGAAATTGATCGAACTTGGCTACATGTGCCCTCGGGGACTCCTGGTCCACCAGCAGTGACACTCACCAAGTGGTATAAATGTTAAACGTCTTCAAATTGAATAGCATCATTTAAGAACAGATAAATTGGCAGCATGGACCAGACATGCACGTTTCGGGTACTTAACCCTCGTCAGTGATCCTCAATTCTAAACAATGTAATATGCCAAAAAAGTATGAAAGTTACTATGTCGAAAAAGCGTACCGAAAGACGTAGCACGATGGGTGGGATATGATGCTGCAGGACCCACTTTTTAGAAATTTCAAGAAATTTTGATAACAGAAATTTTAGAATGCATTGGAAGAAACGATCAACCGAAATTGATCGAACTTGGCTACATGTGCCCTCGGGGACTCCTGGTCCACCAGCAGTGACACTCACCAAGTGGTTTAAATGTTAAACGTCTTCAAATTGAATAGCATCATTTAAGAACAGATAAATTGGCATCATGGACCAGACATGCACGTTTCGGGTACTTAACCCTCGTCAGTGATCCTCAATTCTAAACAATGTAATATGCCAAAAAAGTATGAAAGTTACTATGTCGAAAAAGCGTACCGAAAGACGTAGCACGATGGGTGGGATATGATGCTGCAGGACCCACTTTTTAGAAATTTCAAGAAATTTTGATAACAGAAATTTTAGAATGCATTGGAAGAAACGATCAACCGAAATTGATCGAACTTGGCTACATGTGCCCTCGGGGACTCCTGGTCCACCAGCAGTGACACTCACCAAGTGGTATAAATGTTAAATGTCTTCAAATTGAATAGCATCATTTAAGAACAGATAAATTGGCAGCATGGACCAGACATGCACGTTTCGGGTACTTAACCCTCGTCAGTGATCCTCAATTCTAAACAATGTAATATGCCAAAAAAGTATGAAAGTTACTATGTCGAAAAAGCGTACCGAAAGACGTAGCACGATGGGTGGGATATGATGCTGCAGGACCCACTTTTTAGAAATTTCAAGAAATTTTGATAACAGAAATTTTAGAATGCATTGGAAGAAACGATCAACCGAAATTGATCGAACTTGGCTACATGTGCCCTCGGGGACTCCTGGTCCACCAGCAGTGACACTCACCAAGTGGTATAAATGTTAAACGTCTTCAAATTGAATAGCATCATTTAAGAACAGATAAATTGGCAGCATGGACCAGACATGCACGTTTCGGGTACTTAACCCTCGTCAGTGATCCTCAATTCTAAACAATGTAATATGCCAAAAAAGTATGAAAGTTACTATGTCGAAAAAGCGTACCGAAAGACGTAGCACGATGGGTGGGATATGATGCTGCAGGACCCACTTTTTAGAAATTTCAAGAAATTTTGCTAACAGAAATTTTAGAATGCATTGGAAGAAACGATCAACCGAAATTGATCGAACTTGGCTACATGTGCCCTCGGGGACTCCTGGTTCACCAGCAGTGACACTCACCAAGTGGTATAAATGTTAAACGTCTTCAAATTGAATAGCATCATTTAAGAACAGATAAATTGGCAGCATGGACCAGACATGCACGTTTCGGGTACTTAACCCTCGTCAGTGATCCTCAATTCTAAACAATGTAATATGCCAAAAAAGTATGAAAGTTACTATGAAGAAAAAGCGTACCGAAAGACGTAGCACGATGGGTGGGATATGATGCTGCAGGGCCCACTTTTTAGAAATTTCAAGAAATTTTGCTAACAGAAATTTTAGAATGCATTGGAAGAAACGATCAACCGAAATTGATCGAACTTGGCTACATGTGCCCTCGGGGACTCCTGGTCAACCAGCAGTGACACTCACCAAGTGGTATAAATGTTAAACGTCTTCAAATTGAATGTTACAATAGATGATTTTCCAATAGATTTATAAGGCAAACAGACACCAGATATCACAAAATTTGGCGATATTTTCATCATGACGTCAAAATAAAAAGCATGGCAACACATCAAGGTGCTTGAAGACGGTGTGATCAAATGTGACGTCACAATGGAAAAATTTGTCAAATAATGTGATGTCTTAGTCTGTGCATTTAAAATCAAGGTTTAAAAGGGTCATAGATATGTTCTGGAAAATGGATTATTTATAGAATAACTGTCTTTTTGAATGTGATTATACTGTGATAACCTACAATGGATCGAGGAATTATAATGTTCCATAATGCGCGTTAGCGCATTATGAGAAACATCATTCCTTGATCCATTGTAGGTTATCACAGTATAATCACATTCCAAAAGACAGTTATTATAAATATCTATATTATATTTTTCACGCTTAAAATGACGTTTAGATAAGTTTAAAACTCCGTTGCTAAGGCTCTGTTACTACTTACCGTCCTGCTTTAAATCCTGCCAAGGTACTATGACGTCATAGGTCAAATCGAGCCACCGCGGTTATACTCCTATAATCACAGTGTAAATTCTATATAAATGAATGGGCATATGTAAATACTACATTAAGATAAGATAAGATCGATAAGCTTTATTTAGAGTTGGCATGTCACAATTACAAATACAGAGCTAATAGACTGACATTACAGATTAATTTAAGGTAATTATATAATTGTTATTGAAGCGTAACCATCTTAGCAACCGGTCATTGTGTCATCGTACATGTACTAGTATACGTTTTCAGAATGATTCTGCAAGTCTATAATAAAATACTATACATGCTTTATATTTCTTTCTTTTTATTTGAATTTTTGAGGAAATTAATTATTTTCCCGAAACAGGTGATTTTCGAGCAAATTCGGCTGTTGGACTTGTCGCCCTTCATACACTGTATGTCCGTTTCCATAACCAAATTTCACGATCCCTACGTCAGCTAAATCCTAGGTAAAACGTCTTTGTTTGTTTTTCTTTAATATTTACCAACATATTTTAAGAAACAATTTTAATTCTTTGCATTATTTTGCAATATATGTAACATGACCTTTTTTGCAATAAATCTGAGGATGAACATGGAGAAGTTAATGGGACTTGCGACTAATTTATTTTCATTTATTTAAAAAATGCATTTTGAAACTTTTTTTTAATTCTATATATAATCATATGAACAAAATGTCATGTTAAAAAGTTTGTACCACTTCCCTTCTTCATTCATATACATTTTTGTCCACGTATTTCGAAAGGACGAGACTTTCACAAGGTTTGTATTTAAGAAATGACTGTCCTAATTACTTTTGGTGTTCATGGGTGTACATGACATTGTATAATTCTGGTTGGTCACGTGCAAATTCCGTGAATCGCAAAGCGATTCTCGGAAATTTTCACGTGTCCATCCAGAATTATACACCCTTGAACAGCAAAAGTAAGACAGGCATTGCTTATTTTAGCATTTATTCTAATTATCGGTCATTTTTATTTGCATGGACATCGCACATTTTGCCTGTAACAACGTCAAATTTTAACGTTTGTAAATTTCCCTATATGCAAAACTTGAACGTGACGTCACAATAGCAACCCAAGTTATTTGAATATAATTAATTGGTTGCCTAATTGGCGTTTAACATGGGGAATCTACTGGTAATGTAAAAATACACGAATGATTATATATACTTATATATGATATATATATATATTTATCACATGATACACCCGTTATGCAGTTTCATAAAACCATGTCATAAATATATGATATGATAACACGTTACATATCGCTCTGCTTGAATGCGATTGGTCAAGTTTGGAACCTAATCACATACACCTTGACAAATGTGACTTTTCAAATATCGGTCAGCTGTTAAATTCGGACCCAGAGTCAATATCAATGATTAAAATTGTTGTTGTTGAATTAATTCTTGCATTAAAATACTAATCAAAATTGAAATTCTTTTCTCTTACGCACAGAATATCTATACGATGGGGACACTACTTCTCATGGCGTAGCAGACGACTTCAAGATCACGGCGTGGTTCGCCTCTTTAGTTCTCGGAAACGTTGATTTCACGTTAGAAATACACATTTTTAGGCAATAACATGTGATAAAAAGAATCTCAAATGAATTTTCATTTCATACGATGTATTATGAAACTCGTTGTGCGTTTTATATCCCCTCGCCAAGGCTCGGGGATATAAAACACACAACTCGTTTCATAATACATCGTATGAAATGAAAATACATTTGAGATCCTATATATATGAAAAGGAATACGGTTTTGTCCATACTTGTCATTTATACCACTGTCCATGTGTCTCCGCCGGTGGACAGTTTGTCCCCGAGGACATTTTGCTTAATGGAAAAACATCAAAAGAAGTGGCTTGGACGGCGAACACTTAAAAAAGGTATCAAGCTGCCCATTCTGTCTGTAATGTCATTAGTAACAAGGCATTTGTAGTGAGCAAAAATCATGAACTTTGGTACAAGCATACATCAACAGCAAACCCTGTAAGGTAAAACTGATCGATGTACTCAAAGAACACGAGTTCTCATCTAGTGAGGGTAATTTCCAAATGCAGCACAAATAACTGTAAAACATGTAACATCCTGGTAACAGACAATACCTTCGCAAGTGTCTCTACTAAAAACATATCATACACACAGTTTGCGAAGATATTTACTGTAAAACATCGAAATTAACGTTGTGTATGGTATTGAGTGTTCACTTTGTGGATGGATCTATGTTGGGGAGACCAAAGGCCAACTTCGAACTAGAACGTCAGGACATACTTTTAGATCAAAAATTAACTGTTACGGCAGCCAACTATTTTATGAACATTTCAATAGTCCTGATTATTCAATTTTATATATGATAGTTCGAATATTGGAGAAAGTTTATCACCCGACAAACAATCCCAAATTAAGTACCCCTTTCCGTCGAAAAAAAGAGGAATTTTGGTTTACACATCTCAATACTGCAGCACCTATGGATGCAAGAACATTATGTCATCACACCAGCGGACAAAGCCTCAAATAATTACACATTTACTTGCAAAAAGTACTATTTCGACAGTCTAGTTAAAGAGTTGGGTTTAAATTCGACACCTGGAAATCCCACTTACACCCAAACAAACCTTTCTGCCTCTGAAATAATAGATAACCACAAATCAGTTCTTGCTTCCTTTGGCTTCGACACTACCAATTTAGATTTAGATTTACCATACTTATACTGCATACCTAAAATGCATAAGAATCCGTACAAACAATGTTTCATCGCTGGTTCCTCAAAATATTCTACCAAATCTGTATCGATCTTACTCTCCAAAGTTTTATCTGAAATCAAATCTGGGCTTCAAAAATATTGTTCGACAGTATATTCTCGCAGTGGTATCAACCAGATGTGGATTTTAAAGAATTCGAAGGAACTTTTAGAACATCTGAAATCCACTCATTTTAGTAGAGTCCATTCGATCAAAGCAATTTTTCGACACTTTACACTACAATTCCACATTCTAAATTGAAAGAACGACTCGCAAAAATTATAAGTAATGCGTTTACAAGTAAGAACGGTAATCGCAAATACAAATTTATTGTTGTTAACTATGATAAAACCTACTTTGTAAAAGAACAGTCCGATTCTGAAAATAAGTACACTGAAACAGACATTATTCAGATGTTAAACTTTCTGATCGAGAACATTTTTGTGGTGTTTGGAGGAAAGGTCTTCCAGCAAATTGTCGGAATTCCGATGGGGACCAATTGTGCCCCACTCCTTGCCGACATTTTCCTTTACTCGTACGAAGCTGAATTCATTCAATCTTTGGTCTCTGAAGGGAAAATATACTTAGCTTCTGACTTCAACTTCACTTACAGATACATAGACGATGTGTTGTCCATTAATAATCCAAAATTCGCAGTTTACCTGAGCAGTATCTATCCTTCGGAGCTTGAAGTCAAAGAAACTACAGAGACAAATAATTCAGCATCCTATTTGGACATAATGTTGTCCTAAGACACTGATGGTCACATGAACACCTCACTCTATGACAAACGTGACGACTTCAATTTCAGCATTACAAACTTTCCTTTTCTGAGTAGCAACATCCCTTCATCGCCTGCTTATGGCGTGTTCATATCTCAGTTGATACGCTATGCCAGAGCAAGTACCAAATATACGGATTTTGTTCTGAGAGCTAGGCGTCTTTCAGATAAGCTTCTCTGTCAGGGATATGTTTGTGACCGACTATCATCGTCACTGAGGAAGTTCTACGGTCGATATGGGGAACTCGTCATACACTATGATGTCCCACTTTCCAGAATGGTGGATGATATTCTGTCATAGACCATTTGAACCATCCAACCAAAGATTATACTCTATATCTTCCAAAATGGAAGTAACCGGATGTGACAGTTCTACCGAATTGAAGCGACGGGTGTTGCATGCAAGCAGGAGATGCTTACTCTTCCTGGGCACCTGGTCTCATTCTCATTTCGGGAGTTCGTTTCTTTTCATATGGTGGAGATTTTTGTTTGTTTGCTTTGGTTCCTGTTTTATCCTGATTGTGTATGCCTTTGGTTTCTGATTTTCTGGGTTATCGATTTTGTGCTGTAAACAGGGATATGGTCATTATCCATATTTGTCATGATAATATCAATAGCTTGGGAAATCTAACTAGTCCCTGATGCCAGTCACTTAATTTATAACGCCTCAGACAAAAATGTTGGAATCTGATTGGTCAGATCATGGTCACATGACGCCGTGAAAAAAGCCGTATCAGGCTTGTAAATCCGTATCGGGCGAGTAGTTTATTATCACGTCGTGAATTGTATGATACAGAGACCCCCGCACATACAGTAAGAGGTCTTCGACGTGATAAATTCGTTACACGGTTAGTTAGTGACCTGATACGGAAAAATACATGGTGTGAAAAGAAAACCCGTATCGGGCTCGGCTTTCGCCTCGCCCGATACGGGTTTTCTTTTCACACCATGTATTTTTCCGTATCAGGTCACGAACTAACCGTGTAAGTAATAGTACTTGGTTTATTCGACAGAACACCAAGGAGGCGTTGAGGTCATGGCACAAGAAAATATAACAGAACCTAAATCTTTTATTCTCTTTTGATGACATTCACAGTACCTCTTTTGAATAAACCTTTAGGACTACATCACTTCAAAACCAAATTATCTCCCCTATATATTCCCCTACGGAAATTACATGAAATGTAAGTAACCACCAAGAATCGGGTATGCACAGCGCAATTTATTTCCCCCAACTACAGACTTCAAGTCAATATTATGGATATTTCCAAATTTAGATTATTTCAAGCTGTACAAACTGACCAAACTGAAGAAATAATGAAACGACCATTTACAAAAAGTAAAATTGCAAACAAAGGAATCGATAACATAAATCGTGGTCAGATTTTGAATCACAAACTTGTAAAAGAAAATATTCCTCCTTATTTCAAAAGAAAGGAACCGTCATGCATTTCCTATAGCTATATACCTACTGTTCTATCCAAACTTTACAATTACAAACAATTTTTGCAGAGTATTGATATAAAAGATCTTACACAAAACCCACAATGTTCTTCATCGATATTCAAGTAGTCTCCCAGTAATCACGTTGTTACAGGACTTTAGTAATGTTAAAAATGACATATTGAGGGATTTGTTCAAGAAAGGCCCAAAATACAGAGAAACTCGCTCCTTTACATGGAGTCAGAACTTTAAAGTATTAATGGACTCTTGTGAAGAATATGCAAGACGCTGGACAAAGAAAGAGGATGTTCCACATGACGCTCTTTCTGAATATACAAAATCGATAAGGGGATTGCTTTTCTCTAAAATCAAACATTTAAAACCAACTGTTAACACCAGATTCGAGTCTGTCTTCAAAGACCCTGATGTAATCACAGAATTAACCTACCTCCAGGAATATTACATCATCACACCAGAAGATAAAGCATCTAATATTTACACATTCACTTGTACAAAATATTATTTAGAAAGTCTTGTCAAAGAATTGGGACTAAATTCGACTTCTGGAAATCCCACCTATGCTCCAACAATTTTTTGGCGTCAGAAGTAAATTGAAAATCACAAATCAGCACTTGCTTCTTCCGGTCTAGACACCAACAAATTGGATCTAGATTCACCTTACCTGGATTGTACATCACAATGCACATAATCCGTATAAACGACGCTTCATCGCTGGTTGCTCAAAATGATCGACCAAATCTGTATCGGTCTTACTCACCAAAATTTTATCTGAAATTAAGTCATGCCTTCAAAAGTATTGTTCAACCGTGAATTCGCGTAGCGGTATAAACCAAAATTGAATCTTATAAAAACATTCGAAAGTGCTTTTCGAACACCTTGTATCAACACAGTTCAAAAGAGTACACTCTATAAACTTATATATAAACATTTTTGTGGTCTTTGGAGGTAAGGTCTTCCAGCTGGTTGTTGGCATTTCAATGGGAACCAATTGCGCCTCGCTCCTTGCTGATGTATTTTATACTCATACAAATTACCTTTGCGCAATCTATCCCGTTTAACTTGAAGTTAAAGCAACGACAGATGATACCGTTATTTTCAGTGTCCTATTTAGATATCATGTTGTCTTTTGAAGCTCATGGTAATATATGAACACCTCACTCTATGACATACGTGACGACTTCAATTTCTATATCACAAATTTTCCTTTTCTGAGTAGCAACAAATCTCGTCGTCACCAGCATATGACACTTTCATTTCTCAATCAATTCGTTATGCTCGGGCAAGCTCCATGTACTCAGACTTTGTTCTAAGAGCTAGACGGCTTTCAGTTAAGCTTCTCAGTCAAGGATACATTTGTGACCGACTAACATCGTCACTGAGGAAGTTCTATGGTCGATATGCGGAAATATAGTAACACACTATGACGTCCCCTTGATCAGAGTCAAAAATGATATTCTGACGTAGACCCTTTTGTGTAATGGCATACCAATTTATACGTTTGTCTTCCTTTGTGGGAGTTAGATATTGTGAGCTTTCAACCGAATTTAAGTGGCAGTTGTTGTATACAAGCAGGAGATCCTCACTCTTCCTGGGCACCTTATCTCACTCATTCGCAGGGAGTTCACTTGTCTTCATATGGTAGATTTTTTTCTATTTCTGTTCCTTTGCCTTAGTTCTGGTTTTATCCTGGTTTTGTATGCTCTTGGTTAGATTATTTTTCGATTAACGATTTTGTACTTCTATGTAAATAGGGATATGGTATGTCCATTTTCCATTTTCCATTATCTTTCTTTTCCTTCAGATGGAGCAACGATAAAATATTTCATACTACACGTCAGATAGTTATAGCAAGTCATCAGCATATCACTTATAATGAATTCCTTCCCACAATCCTCGGCCCAGGCCTGATGACCAAGTACGGACTGTGGTCAAACGGTCACTACGTCTACAACGATAAAGTAGACGCTACCATCAAAAATGGATTCTCCACTGCTGGTGAGTTTATACCATAATTGAATATTTTAGATTTATTTTCACTAGTTAAAGGAAAAAGGGGATTCTCGCAACATACATATAAGTAAAAATATTCAAAAGAAAGAAGACTTAGTGTTAATTTTCTATCATGTTGACAATAAAGAAAAAAATGATCTATAAATAAAAGAAGGGAGGGGATCTCCAACAAGACCCTGTTGCAGCACCAACAGCAAAACATCAAATCACCCGATACAAAAACACAAAAGAAGAGCATAGTATGAGACGAAAAAGAGACATAAGACATGTAAACATCAAACACAAAAGACTACACATAAACTGACGAGATCAATGGGCAACCGGTGCCGACTTTGGACGGCCATTTGCCAAAAGATCAATTGTGGAAAATAAAGTACATTGTATATACGATTGAATTACTCAATGACTATGGGTTTGTTGCACTTGAGTAGCATCCGTCCTTTCTGTCATGAGTCGCTTAACGTACATTTAATTTGCTAACAACTCTCTTTTTTTTACATCTGAGCGTACATCATTAAAAAAATAAAATTTAAACATGATAACATATTAAAGATATACGGCCACAGTGATTTTCTTCGAAAACTATATACACAGTACCGTGTCAAAGCAAGGATTAATAAAATTAATGCATACATGTTAATGTTATTTTCAGCCTATCGATATGGTCACAGTCAGGTATCTAAGACATTCGAGCTTTTAAGTGAGGATCTGTCATCTGAGCAAACTTATTTGGGGGACACATTCTTTAAACCCTCCCTTGTGACGGGAGAAAAAGGCGGGAAATTAGAGCAATTTTTCAGATTCCTCACTCGTCGGTGCACAAAAAGTGTCAGCAGGTCGTATTTCATTTTCCACTCTGTGTTGTCTCCTTTAATGTGAATATAAAATGTATTATGGCACCGTCCGTCTATCTGTCCATCTTTCTAACTTCAATATTAATTAAGTTTTGTAATTTTTTTTATGATTGCAGATACAGCAATTCTACATATCATGTAATATCTTCGTTTGTTAGGGTCGAAAGAAGGCCTGCACGGCCCTATGTACATTTGTATAGATATAGGTACCTGTAATTTAGAAAGCACAAATTTCAAGAAAAAAATATAGAAAGCACATGTATCTGTAGTATAATATAAGATGAAATAGAATCGTTCTCAGGCTCACTGGTGTAAAGCAGATGCACTTACCATCGGGTACCTACATCCCGTCACGTCATATCATGTAATATCTTCGTTTGTTAGGGTCGAAAGAAGGCCTGCACGGCCCTATGTACATTTGTATAGATATAGGTACCTGTAATTTAGAAAGCACAAATTTCAAGAAAAAAATATAGAAAGCACATGTATCTGTAGTATAATATAAGATGAAATAGAATCGTTCTCAGGCTCACTGGTGTAAAGCAGATGCACTTACCATCGGGTACCTACATCCCGTCACGGCGGCCAGCGGTACCGATTCGTATGTTTACACCCTTCAATATCAATAAATAATACAGTTCATTTTGGATCTGTACAATCAACGTGAAGATAATGTTAAGATCAAGAAATAGTAATATGCATATGATCATAAAAATCGAGTTGGGACACTATATTTCAACCGCATCAAAATGACGATGATGTAGGTACCGGAAATTCTTTGATGTAGGTACCACAAATCTTTGCTCAAATACTGGTACCTACTTCCTTGATATTTTCATAATCTCAACATACACTGTACATTTTACAATCAATTTTGAAATTACATAATTTTCAGCATCTATCCATACACAATCTTCTCGTTGAGTGTACATTGATATTGAAGGGTGTAAAAATACGAATCGGCATCGTCATGACGGGATGTAGGTACCCGATGGTACGCGCATCTGCTTTACACCAGTGAGGCTGTAGTACATTACATTACTACGCTTACAATTTTAAGAAAGTATTATAATTATTACTTTGGGTGATCACAGAAATAACGCTACTCACTAATTCCTGGGTACGAATGATTACATAATAGTTTTTTTATTCTGTTATTTTTCATGTTTACATTTACCTACTTTAAACGCTTTGACAAATTTCTATTACATAATTTTAAAATATCCTCCTTTTTGTTATGGCGACAGAATTTTCGAGAGCACAGTTAGAGACGATCTCTTCAAGGCAGCCAATGGAGCCGCTTCGGATCTAAGTAAGTTATTTGATAGCGAAGCGAAGCCAGGAAGTGGGCCCAACTGCCCGCTTGCTCTGAGCAAGCTTTAATGGTTGTATCCATTCTACTGTCCTGTTCACTAATTGCAGAGCACCCTGTTTTCCCGGTTTTCTCTAAAATATGATAATGTCATCTTCCAAAAAGATATCAGTTTTATAGTACTCCTTTAGTCGTAACAGAAAATACAATTGTTTTGGCTGTGCGTCGGTTAAGTTAGAAATAGGATGGGAAAATAAAAAGTCTACGGGGATTTTCTATAGTAAAATTGCTGAAAATGCGTGACGTCGGAGGCTTTGACGTCACTGTTTACTATTTTTGAAACGGAGAACAATATGGCGGCGGCTTGAAATTAACATGGGAATTTCCCGTAGACATTTTCATTTTTCATATTGCGGTATAGAGGCAGCTGATAGGGTAACTTGGAAGTTAATTTCCAGTTACGACTAAAGGAGGTCAATTCTCGGAAACAATAATTTTTAGCAAAGTTCTTCAGACGACAGAATAAATCGCGAAAACAGGGTGCTCTGGATTTATTGAACAGGACAGTAGACAAATATTCATTCATTTATTTATCTATTTTTCCATTTTTTTAAAATTATTTATTTATCAATATATTTATTTATATGACCCATGGTATGCCGCTGAAATAATATTTGCCTTCAATTCAGTTCATAAAATCATTTATCACATGATACACCCGTTATGTAGTTTCATAAAGCCATTTCATAAATAATTGATATGATAACACGTTACACAAGTTTGGAACCTAATCACATAAACTTACAATACACATATTTAGGCAATATCATGTGATAAAAAGAATCTCAAATGAATTTTCATTTCATACGATGTATTATGAAACTCGTGCGTTTTATATCCCCTCACCAAGGCTCGGGGATATAAAACCCACAACTCGTTTCATAATACATCGTAAGAAATGAAAATTCAATTGAGATCCTATATATAATTATAGTTTTTGAAAGATATCGTGCAAAAATGAGTATTTCTTACAAGGACAAAATTCGAAGAATTGATAAATTGAAGAAACGATGCCAAAAATTGAAGTAATGATGCGAAGAATTAAAGATTTGAAGAATTGAAATGATTCGAAGATTTTTAAAGATCTGATTCAGAAGTAATGATGCGAAAATTTGAAGAATAAAAGAAATGATGAGAAGATTTGAAAAATTGAAGTAACTATGCGAAAATTGAAGACTGAAGTAATGATGCGAAGAATTGAAGAAATGATGCGAAGAATTATATATTTGAAGAATTGAAATAATGATGCAAAGATTTGAAGAATTGAAGTAATGATGCGAAGATTTGAAGAAATGATGAGAAAATTTGAAAAATCGATGTAATGATGAAAAGATTCAAAGAATTGAAGAAATAATGAGAAGAATTGAAGAAAATTGATGCGAGGAGTTGAAGAAATAATCGTTTCTTCGCATAATTACAGTACTTCAATTCTTTGCATCATTACTTCAATTCTTCGCGTCGTTACTTCAATTCTTCGCCTGGTGATATACAGTAGGGAGAAGATTTGAAGAAGCGATGTCCCCTAATGAACGCTGTATAATTGCGCCTGATTACTTTCATATGACTCCTTGAACTCCTCGTTAACTTGAAAAATATGTCCATTAATACCAGCTCCAAAAAAGCTTGACAACCTTCAATGACATCTGCCCCTTCCCACCTCTCTCAAGTCACAGTTATGGAAAGCAGAGGCGGATGTCATTGTAGGTCACTGGAGTCGAACTCCTATTATTTTTATTACAGCTTCCATCAACATCCAGCGGGGGCGTGACCACGGACTCCCTCCCTATAACAAATGGCGGCAATATTGTGGACTCCCGCCCGCAAAACATTTTAAATCCACTTATGGTGGACTGACGAACCATCGCCCCGATGTCGCTTCAATGTTGGCTAAGATTTATAAGTAAGGATAAAATGACACAGTGGTGGATTCATGGTCAGCACGGGGGGTGGGGGGGGGGGGGGGGCGTCCCCCCTAAACATCCTCAAAGAGGAGATTCTGTCTTTATCGATCATCACCTCTTAATTAACTATGAAAACGTTCAATCATCCAAAAAACTCTGAACAGATCCGTGCCACTTTTTGATCAGTCTCAACATAAACTTCAGAACCTCCGCCTCTTCTTGAAGATCTAATTCTTGATTCGCACCTGAAATAATTTACTTATAAACAGAAAATTTTGCAAATATCATTATTTCTCGATTTTCTTACTGACTTCTTTTAAAAAGATATGCTGTATACCATTAAAATACCGGTATTATTGACGATTGAACCTAATCTTGCATATTTTCCTAGTGATGTAGATGACATTGAGCTGTACGTAGGGGGTGTGTCGGAGGAGCATGCGCCCAGCAGCGCAGTAGGACCAACATTCGCGTGTATTATCGCGCGACAGTTCTACGATTTGAAATATGGAGATAGATTTTGGTATGAGAAAAGTGGAATATTTACGGAAGGTAAAATTCAAATATTGGTAGTTCCAGATTCCATTAGCAATTGCACTTTAAAATACCTAAGAAGCACAAATAACAAGTACTAAAAGCAGTATTTGCTCTACTATGGTCCATTAGCCCAAGACGGGTGACCTATCGCCAGTAAAAACTACCTCCTACAGGTCAAGGTTTTGATGTGAAATACCATAATTTTTTAACCAGATTTTTTTCCATAGATTATTTGGAGGATCAATAAATCTTTGCCTTTGACTGCGAGTCGTTTCCTTAGTCCACTAACTGCGCATAGGCGTTTATTGTACCCTAGTTTTATCAAGGCTGACTGTTTTGTTGATCTTCAAATAAACCCAATCAATTGTCTTCATTGCTTCCTTTCCAGCTCAACTGTATGCAATTAAACAGATCACCCTTGCCAAAGTTATATGTGAGAATACAAACCTCAAATTTCTACAGAGAAATGTATTCATGTGTAATACTTGCAAGTAAGTACGAAATGCATGATAGTATTAGTTATCTAGTGTGTTTGTGACCAAATACGGGGTGGATTTTAAAATACCGGGTAAGGTATGTTTTGTAATTTGTTGGTTTGCCCTCTCTGAATCTATTGCAGACTCCAGTGGTTTTAGTCTCCTACTATATTTGCAGCTAAAGAGCAGCTACCCACAATCCTTAAGCAATAACACCATGAACATATTAAAATGGTTTTAGTCAATTAGGAACTTGGAAAAGAAAAAGAGTTGCAGAAACTTTAATTAAGAACTCTTCTTACATGTCTACGGGTTGAAATAAATTAAGTAGCCTAATATTAGTATTTTATCCCAACGGTACAGTTATTTGCATGTCTCTCATATAATTTTAAAACACTTTTAAAAAATAACATTTCTCTTTCTCTTACTTGTATTATCTTCAAAAATAAACACAACTAAGAATATACTGATCTTGTTCTTTTCAGTGGTAATGTAAAGATGTCATGTGACAAGATATCTGACCTTGACCTTGAACCTTTCCGTGACCCCTACGCCCAAGTGGAATTCTGCAGAAACAGACTGTGGTACTAGTCTGCATATATAGGATCAGTCACTGTTAATAGCAAAAGAAAGTTTCAATTTCAAGAAAATTCATTTTTATGATCGATTAAATCTTGATATTTTAAACACCTTGTTTGAAATACTCTAAAGTTTGAATTTTCCATGTGTGCATGATTTGATGTGTTATGAGAAGCGCACACTATCCAGCTCTGAAGGCATCAGCGATGAGTTTAATATCAAACCATCTAGCTGCTGCACACTTAAGGGTACCCGGTAGGTAAAGAACTAGAAATTTCCGCATGTAAATGTTCATGATGTAACAATGCATAAGCTCTACAGAAACACGACACAACTGCTGTTCTTAACTGCAAACCTAAATATAAACTTCACCTTTTTAGCCGGAAAAATGGGAAATATATATCTTTCATACAACAAGAATGAAACTGACAATTTTGGTGCATATAAAAGTTATATGGAATAAATGTCGTAATTTGTTTTTTTTTTACAGGTATGCAACACACTGCAAGTGCACTTATCGTATGAAGTGCACTAACTCACATTACATGTATGATAAATGCACTTGCTGTGTGTTGCATACCCCTAACAAAACACAAATCAAGACTAACGTTCTATAATAGTTAGACATATTTTTGCAAAGAATTAGTACAAAGTCATAAACATTTTTATGTATTTCATAAAAAATCTTAAAAGGTTTTCTTTTACCTCAAATATTAGAACATTATCAAACACTAAATGACAAATCAAATTTTATCAGTTTTTATTCAACAAAGATGCTCTTTCAACAAATGATGTCTACAGATTTCACATGATATACAAGATATTAAAAAGTTTTCAATCTCAATGAAAATTACAGAAAAGTCATCAGTAACCTCCTTTGTATAGGTTAGAAAGTACATGTAATTTGAAGTTTCTTCATGAATAAGAAGTGGGCGTAGTGTCAGCGAAGCCCCTTCTTATTCATGTAGAAATTTCAAATTACCTTCTAACCGACTTAGATGGCAACTACCCCGGTGGTGTAGTGGTTAGCGCATCTGGTTAGCATGCCCGATAGCATTCTGAAGGTCTCTAGTTTGATCCAAACTCATGCCACACATTTTTCAAGTATAAACTGTTCAGCTTTTGTAGAATGCAGGATCCATGAATACGGTTTCTTCACAGATTCTTCACAATAAGACGAGCAATTTCAGAGCCTGTGATTGGCTTAGCTCAAATGTTGCCATCTAAATTCTTAAATACATGTAGTAATAATAATATTAATAATAATAACTATCATGTGGTCACATTGATTGATTTAATAAAAGAGATAACATGTAATTTGATATGAAAACTTCTTCGGTAAGTCTTCTTTTTATAAAATGCAAATTTCTAATCAACCTTTCAATTGTTTCTTATTTCCTTACAATAAAACATGAAAAGAAGATACATATTATCATGATTAAAAAACATTAGTCACAAATGACTTGCACTGCATACAAGATGAATTCATCATTGTTTATAGTAAATGCAAAAGCCACAGAACATCAAAATTGACTTCTATGAATAGATTCCCAATCCCATTTTGCAATGTAAAGCATATTAAATTGAACATTGTTGATTTTTTTTTTGCTTTGTTTAGCAGTGAAAGACATTGTAATTATATGTACTTCACCGAATATCAATTTACTAAAAGTCAAGTGTTGCATAGACTATCAAAAATCATTCCAAGGAATGCATGTGTCACCTACGAAACATACATGTACATGTAGCTACACTCAGGAATCACTTTTATAGGGTGTGACATCCAAGTGTGACAGACAGACCGACAGACAGACAGACGGACAACGGACAAAGTGATCCCTAAGTGTCGCTATGCTTCGCTGGCAACACAAAAACTGGTTTTAAGCAACACAAATTACATGTAAATTTACAAGACAAAGGTAAAAAGAAGAGAGATTTTACTGAAAAGTTATACAACAATTGAAAATGAGATCTGCACTAGACCCCTAAAATTCAAAACCTTTTATAGCAATGCTCATGAATCATGAATAGACCATTTTTCGATTTTGATCAAAAACTCAAAATGTCCGAGTCAACAAGTTTTGGCATAGTTTTTCATTATGACATCACTGTTAAAAGACACAATTCCATTTTGAAGTAAGGATGAAAAGGTGCGCAAAAGTTGCCTACCTTGGACATTTTTCGTAATTTTGTCAGCCATTATGAATTTTGGCAAGTGGTCTTTTGCCATCACTAAATAAGGTGATGATTTAGATACTAGTAAATCATTTAACAGAAGTCATTTGTTTCTGACATGTCCGACATTTTTCCGAAAAGCCATTTAAAGTGTTTCACTTCCTGAGTATTGAGGATCCATAACCTTTCACTAAATGGCACGTGTTTAGTTGAGAAATTCAATCTAAATTAAGACAGGAACGTCAATTCTAGCTGAATGATGTAATGGTCGAAAGTTGATGTTGGTGGTTGGTGATAAATTGTATACTGTCAATGTTCCAGCTGGCTTTCCATAAATATCTGGTTTGAAAGACTTCATTTCGACTGCAATTCACAGAATACGTCAGATATAGACTACAGCCTTGTCATCAGCTGGTGTTAATCTCCTTGTTTAGGTGGAGTTTCTTGCCTCGTACTATAAGTTCTACGTGTTTACTGTCCAGCGTTTCGTGTTTCATCAACGCCTCGGCAAGACGTTTGTGCTCCTTGGCGTGTTCCTTGAGTATTGATCTGGCACGCTCGTACGATTCCTGCAAAAAATACGGTTGTTCTAAATGTATGTAGTTTATTGGAATTTAAAGTAAATGCCAGAAGTAATGAAATATATTCAATTATGTACTAGGAAAAAGATTAAGTCTTCTCTGAATAGTAATGTATGACAGTTAACAACAAAGCAATGTTTTATACATGTTATAAGACTTTCTATTTCTATAATGCTTTTGCCATTCCGGAAGCTCTTTGGGCTTTCTTTATCAAATAAAACATTCAAGCTGTTCTTACTTTTCTTATAAGTTTCTTATTTTGTTCTTTGCTATTACTTATGCTCATAATTTTTTTCACTGAAGAGCCGGAAGAGAGAAAACATTATGGAAGTAAAAGTGTTGCATCATTTTTGAATTTTTCTGTCATACAATTGTGTGCAAATCTATGACTGAAATAGTATTACAGTCATATTTTAGCAGATCGGAGATATCCCACTCCCCACCGAAAGGGTGGAATTCGAGTGGGGAATTTTAGCATCTTCACTCAGTCAGTGGCGATCCACTCCCCACTCACCACGGTGTCACCCAGCTCACCTGTACAGGTGTTAAACAATCTCTTTGATCCTAACCGCGCGCAGGTAACATCGCCAGTCTACTTTTGTTGTTCACCATCTTTGTTGATCGAATATTCCTGGCAGTGAATCGGGGAAGTTAAATGTTTTTCTAAGTTAGTATCAAAAGTTTTCAGAATGAACTAGGCCAAGAAAAAAAAGAATTGGTTCTCAGGCCCCACCGCATACGCATTCAATTTTTTTTCAACCAAAATAACGTAAGAAAGTAATCGTAAATTCCGGAATTCGGCAAGGTACCAAATCGAAACACAGGTAAAAAAAAATCCCGTTTTTCAGCTAATTACCGTCTGGCTTCACCTTTTCACCTGTCAATCATTGTAAGGGAGATAGTATGGAGTGTTATTTTAACACTACCGTGGATACCCCTGTGTAGAATTTATGCAACGATATTGATTTTTTAAAACTAAAAAAGATAGTCCGAAGTAGGTCTATTCCATGTCGTGGCATTAAACGATCGATTTGACCAACACGTTTAAAATAGGCCTCGTTAAAATATCGAATTGTCATATGACACATTCAAATTAAAATTTAAATATGCAGTAATGACGACTCGTCATTACTGCATATTTAAATTTTAATTTGAATGTGTCATAGGACAGAATTATAAAAAGCATTATGTCGGTTTCGTCTTCATTTTTTAATGACCGGTCGTTGGTAAAACTGTTGTACGACTCAAAATTATCAAATGATGAGCCGATCAAACATTGATTTATCCTCTATAAATCACTGAACATGAAAAACGGAGGCTTGGCATAGAATTTTATGCCAATAAAAACGACCGTTTACTTCCCATCCGTATCATTCAGTCCCGATCCAAAGATTGAAAAGAAAAAGAACAGACATATCGTGGCCGATAAGTGCAAAGCAGTGAAAATCCCGGAACAGAGGACCCCCCCCCCCCTTCCCCAGATAAAAATTGCCAAGAAATTCGCAGTCCCAAATATCCAACATCTTCAAGAAAAGCGATGTCATCCGCGAAATTCCAACCCAGACTAGCAAAGACGTCGATCTGGCTAGACAGTTGACATGGAGGGAGCCCTGACCCAGTGGTTTACGGAAATCGTATCAAGAAAAATCCCCCTATCAGCCCTGTTCTGACAGAGAAGGCGACAGATCTGGTTGAACAGCTGAACGAGCCTAACTTCTCCACAACCAATGTCCGACTAGAGGGACAGAAGTTCTGGGATAACATCGAATTCAAGAGAATTTACGGAATAAGGACGCCGATGACGGAGCAGGCACTACGTTGAAAACATAGCTATAAACGAACGTATAATATTGATTTTCTTTATGACATTCTTTTGTATTCTTGATTTAAATCTCTAACGTCCACTTATATCTTATCTAAATGTACATGTACTTGTGTATGCATTCGTCCGTAAAATTTTCATGTCATTTCAAGTGGTCATTCATTAATACAAAAAGTAATAAATCTGGGCAAAAACATCAATCACACGCCTAGAAAACAAATTACCGGCATCAAAGATGTCAACAGATTCCAATTTGCAGTTGTTCTGAAAATGTTTAATGAAAAAGAAAACTGCATGCCGCATATGATTTGAAAAAAAATAGGCCTGAGAACCAATTTTTTTTTGCTTGTCCTTAGTCTTCTGCCTTTTTTTTTCGGGTGAATTACAATTAACACCAGTAAATCATGGTAATTGAGATTTGACTTTTTTTTTTTTTTTACTTTTATTAAGATTATTTGTGCGATGTTTCCTGTTTGCAATTGTCTTTTAATTGCTAATAAACTTTATTTAGTTTATTTTGGCCCGACGACTCAGATTTATTTTGGCCAGACCGACAACTAAAATTTTCAAACTGAGAGTGTGCATGAATTAAAAACTTGTCAGTGTGTTGCACATCAAAAGCCAATACGGGAACAAAACCTTTATGACTTCAATTTTACTGACCGGTCGTGCCAGTACCATTTATATGGTGTTTTATAATGGAATCGGAATCGCATTGTGTGAATTTTGCAAAATAAAAGCAAAAAAAAAAAATTTTTTTTTTTCATTTCTTTTCTCCCTCTTTGAAAATAACGATAATTGTTCGATAAGCCGGGAAATACAACAGTAATAAATCATGATGACAATTTTCTGCAAAAGAATAAAAAATAAGGTGTAAACTTACGGATTTATGAAGAAGTCTATAGTGGTCATATTGGTCCTATTACCCCCCCCCCCCCTCTCGTCTATTAGAAATATATCGGTGACGTGCTTACTCTGTTGAAATCACACCTGTAACCCGCTCGGGCAGTTCACCTCGTTTTACCTGGCAGCATGTCGGTAGCATATCAGAGAGAAGCCCCGGTTACTTTACGACATGCTTAGTCCTCTGCAGTTTTAAAAGAAAGGAGAGGGATCTATTTTAAAGATGTGAAGATTATAAAAACTGCAAGGAATCATTCTGTGATAAATGTTGCGCTCATTAATTTTTATATGAAGCTTTTGTAAATTATAAACGGTCCAATATATACATTAATCATTAAAGAAAATTTTGTTACGTACATTCAACTTACTCACTCTTATATATGAAATAGAAATATTCTTTTTTCATACCCCAAACGGATGAAACGATGATTCTTTTTAATTTATTGACAGCTGATCTCTTTCCTGAGTTTCCTCCGTCTCAATTCGGACGACCAAATGATAATTATATTACCTTTAAATCGAAAATATGTTCCCTGTCTCTTTCTCATCTTTTTCATGCATTTTGTTTTTGGGGTAGGGTCACACTTAAAAAGAAAGTTAACTTGTGATTGCAGTTCGTTAGATCGTCAATGAAGAAATACATACTTTGATTTTTTTTTTGGGGGGGGGGACTCTAAATATAATATTCGAGCGATTATGAGACTTGAGTCAGAAGCATATTTTAGAAGCAGTGTGCGAAACTAACTTTTAAGTCCTATAGACATTCGGTCCACAGTAATTTTAGTTCCTATAGACCTCAGCATTTTCCTATAGACCGAAATAAAAAGGCACAGAAATCAGAATGTTATTGCATTTTATATGCTAAAATCATCTGCCAATCATTTAGTTATATTCTCTCTCAATTTGGTAGACAATTTGTGTGATGGGATTTTCATTTTCAAGTTCATTTTGTTCTATTTCCCTGTCAGATTCACTGTCAATATCTGATTCATCACTAGAACTAGCACATGCCAGGTTTCGTTTCGTGCCCGGGTGTGCACCTTCAACATATTTCAACCGGTCAAAGAAAGACATCAGGACCAAGACTAGATGACGAAAGGACGATAAAAATTGGAAGTACTACAACACATCAACATTTTAAAGGTGCTTAAATAATAATATATAATAATTGGTAGTATAAATAGGCTGGATTTAGGTCACGTAAAAATATTTATATCCATTCACGTGTAAAATATTGAACAGAAGGCGTCCTAACGTTACCGTAAATATGGAACTTGCTGTGATAACAATTAAATATTTATCGGGTACCTTTTGGATAATTTAACTTCTTTTATAAGTTCGATTGAAAATGACACACAGCTGGTTTTTTTTCTGCAGTTGAAATAAAAAGTTCTCATCAGTGGCGGTATCTGAGAAACGACCGATTAATCTTATATGGCCTTACCTGCTCTTGCTAAGCTATTGCTGTGCGAAGAGCAAACATTTACATGACTCGGGTCAGATTTCTTATAGACAAGTCGGTCTACCGAGTTTTTGATCTTTATAGACCGACCAGAATAACTATAGACATTGTCTATCGGTCCATCGTTAATTTCGCACACTGTAGAAGGGAAGGAGGCCAGAAGGGGGCTTTTGTATTTTCCATCTCTCTATTTTTTGTTTGCTTAGAACAGCAGAAATCCAAGGGAGCCCGAGGTGGACCGGGGAGTTGGGAAATGATATGAAAATACGAGATCTATAAAAATGTGCGATTGTTGTATTTCTTTAAGTCATACAAATATGATCGTTGTTTCCAATATTCTCTTCTTTTTTCCTTGTGCAGATCGAATCATGTTACATATATAATTTCCATTTAGCATTGTGTTATGGATTTGATACTAAAATATTTCCATTCGTCCTCCCGTCACTTTTCATCTACATGTACATGTAGACAGACTTCTCTAGTTACATTTTTCGGCATTTGACAGGTATGATATCCGCATTGTTTAAATATGGAATTACAGATGCAAAAGGAAGATGGCCATAAAAAGAATTTATCTGTTTATCTGTGGTCCGATTCATATTAAAGGGAGTACCGACCAAATGAAAAGCAGAGATAAAGCGAGAAAGTTTTCTAAATCAAGATTTACTGATATATCGGGAGGGGGGATCGATTTAAATTCATCATTAATTTTGGTACCATATCTTAAAAAAAGTATACTACCAGCAATTTTTGTTTACAAAGAAAAAAAAAAATAAAGCTCTACAATAAATACGCAAAAATAAGATTTTTAACATACATGAATTTATTCCTTAAAAATGATCTTTAATCCCCCTTTCTTTCTATTCTATCTGTAGATAATACCCGGCAATTCACACCTGGTAATGCGGTACCTTTTAGGTACTTTGCATGTTTTATTGACAGGTGTGTATACTTGTCAAATCACCTTTGTTAATTGGGTAATAACCGTACATGTATGAAAGCGTAGGCATAGAAAACTGTCTTTGAACGAGTTACACTCTGATTTAAAGACAAGGTCGTCTATTTTTCCGTTATTAGAAAAGTGTTGGTCCTTCTGTTGGAAGCGGACATTCCCCTCGCACGGCAGAAATAATAAGTCATTGTTTCAATATACAGACCTCTATACATTCGAGATGAATTGTGAAAAATCCCGGCCAGTGAATTATGAAATATATTGGCCAGCGTATTGTTTCCTGATGTCTACTGGTCGCTGACAAGTTCCCGTTTAAGAAAATAAGACAAATGTACGTCCATAATTTATACAAAAGTCATATATTTTGAAAATTTCCATCGGTCATAAAAGAAAAAACACATTCGGAAAAAAAACGGAGCAAACTGTCGAAAAAAAAAATTAAAACGATCACAAACAACAGATTTTGAATGAAATTCGCGCAGAAATATATTCATATGAAAACTTTTTTTTATTTCGTGAATTTTTAGTACATATCTATATGTCGTTAACCGCCCTTTTTATTTTATGCATATTTGAAATACTTGGAAAACGATTGTTTAAGCAATGGAACGTGAAATATATCAGGACTTTCTTTTAAATTCTGTACATGTATGAATTATGAATGACTCAATGAGCTCACATACAAGCAAATTTTCAAGTTTTTGATCCATAAAATATTGCTATTGCAAGTTTAAATCTGTTGCTTAGAAATATTTTCCCATTCATTTTCCTTCAATGTCTCTAGAATCAACCTGGACGTTATATCAGGTGAGATCAATCGTGTATTCACAATAAACAATGATATACATGTACGCTTGTACAGGTGCAAATCCAGGTGAGTGGAAAATCCTGGTGGGGAGTGGGGAGTGGGAGTTCACTCAGGTAAACGGGTGGATTTCGAGTGGGAGTCATTTCAGTGGGGAGTGGGATATCTCCAATCTGCTAAATTACCACTGTATATTATAAAGATTATGTGAGAGCTCAATTTGAAGAGAATTTAAGTCCTAAAATTGTAGGACTTTTCCCATCTCTTATCAAAGATTAAAATATCATTTTCAATGACCTAATGGCAGTTTAATAAACGAACAATTATATGTTTTTGTGACATGTTTCACTTTATAAAGTTTATAATTTAGCCCATACCTCTAATAATCGTTTAATCTCTGCATCTATAGCCTGCTGTATCTCTGGACTCATTTTAACCTTGTCGTCCACAAATCTTACTCCAGTCTGAAAGAAATCAAAAGATTACAAATAAATAAAGGAGCTGTTAAGATAAGACATTAAATCAAACTTGAAAAGTGGGGTTTTGAAAATGGAAATTAAAAAAAAAAAAGTTCTTAGTAAATTTATACCTATACAGCATCCCATCAGAATCTGAAGTAATTTTTTTTATCTGTTTTGTATAATTTTGCTGATATTTGGGTCAAAACTTGTTCTCTTCCGATAGAAATCAATAGAAAACAGAAAAAATTTATTGAACTTTGTTCCCCCAGGATATACAGGATTATGCCACTTTTACTAGAGGTGTATATCCATGATACAAATTTTATAGATAAGTGGGTTCCTGTATCTCTGGGGGGATCACTACCCAAGAGATTAAAAAGGAAGGGGGGTGCATTTTTGTAAAGATTGATCTATTAGATCATAAAATATAACAAACTTGACTATTTTTCCTCTTAAATCCAGCCAAAAATGTATTCTTAATATGATCAAATGAAATATACAAGAATTGGGAAAGAAATAAGCAAGAGTGATGTTTATTTCTTTGTCAGTTTGTATTTCTGGCAAAAAGGCTTACATTGTAGCTGTTAAATACAAAATGAGACCATATTTTGAGTTCCGGATTTCATTATTTGCCAGTTAAAGTAGATATAACTTTTGAAATCTATTTTTGATATACAATGTAGACATATTTGATGTCTTTTAGTAAATATTTATCCATCTTATGTAAAATATTATTAAATCTATACATTTTTTGTTGATTTAATCAGTTTTCCTATCCGATTACCCCTACTTCTTTTGACTTTAATTTTAGAATCTTACGAGTACACATGTACTTCACCGAAATGTAAAACATACAAACATCACGCAGATTAAATACAGCACGAGATTCAGGGCTAAATACAGCCCTTATCCTAACAGGAATTTACAGCATTTTCTACTTACAATCAAAGGTAACTAGTTTTTCAAGTCCTCAACGATTGAAAGATCCAAAATGTTTGGTAACTTAATAGAACATTGTAAATGCTATTTAAGAATCTCAAAATATTTGAAATTTTTTCATCATTTTGGACAAAATGCTTAGGACTATATACTATTCTCTAGGCAGGGTTGTCTTCTCCTTACAGTTGAAACAAAGATTATACTAACTTGCTAGGGGGCCACAAGAGATATGACATCTCAGATTGTATATAGCCAGGGCTAATTAACCAGGTATGCCGCAGTTAAATCAATTAACTCAGTGCAGTACACAAATAATTAAATTACGAAATATACTTTTTTTTAGAACTTAATCTCGCATGGCCATCATCAAATTATTATAATTGCAATTCTGGATAGCGTGGTGGCATGGAATTTTTTAAGAAAAATAACATTCATGAGTGAGAAACAAGCATATTACTTAAGTGAAAGACGCACATATCGCAAAGTCAGGAACCTAGTGGTATATATCTTATTTAATCCTGAACAGCTGACTAATGCATGGTAAGTTCTATCTTTTCGTCAAGGACTAACAGACATACATGTACGTGAATTTCAAGCCTTATACATTAAGATAAGCTTTATTGTGACAAGTCTGTAGCAGTGACATTGTAGTGTAACAGAACTTAAACTTGGGCTTAACGGAGTTTGAAGGAATACATGTACATCCTTCAAAGTGGATATCAGATGTCATTACCCACAATCCTCTTTGCTTACCTTGTCAGACATCCCAAAATGCTTCACTAGACTCGTAGCAATGGAGGTGGCTTGTTTGAAATCTGAGGAAGCACCTGTTGATGGCAAGCGGAGAAAAGTGAATTGAAAAATATTATAATTAACAGCCATGCACGTCGTAGCAAAGGGACTCAACACAGTGACTATGTGAACAGATTCTAAATTATTTTTCTTAATTTTTCAAAATCAAAATAGACTTTAACATTAGACTGTTTTTTTTTTATGTAATCAAGACAATCGAGAATTAATTCATACCTGTGGTGATTTTTTCATAGCCGTATATAATTTCCTCAGCCACCCTGCCACCCATACAAACATCCATCTGAGCTAGTAATTCCTGTCTCGTATGATTGTATTCCTCCTTCTCTGGTATAAATGACGTCTGGGGAAGAAACAAAACTAGATAACAGAATCTGATATATCATAATAATTTATGTACATGTACATTAATATACCTTATATATACATGTAAATATACAGAGATTCCAGATGTTACATAATTATATACATGTACAAGATGATTATATTTTCAGTATAAGTTATTATATTGCTGGTCTACGATTTGAAATTTGACTTCTTTCATGACATCTTTCATCATTTTACTAATTTTGGGTATATTTTAGTGCAATGCTTTAAAACTGAAATGTTTATGTGGTATTTCAAACAACCATACATTTCATATCAGTTTTTGATAAAATTGAATATAATCGAAATCTGAACGACTTGAAAAATAGTGCCAATTTTCCAGCTTACCAAACCTTCTCCTTTTATTATAAAATCAATATAATGAATGATAAAGGAAAATACATTTACTAAAGGTTACCCTTACAGAAATTCCTAACAGATACTTATAAGTGGTTTATCAGTAGCTTATAAGTGACTTATACTTCACTGATAAGTTTCAGTTTTAGGCATGTAAGTGAAATGTAAGTCTGTATAAGTGTTAGTGAAACCAGAATTCACTGATACTCCACTGATCAGTCACTTATAAGTGAAATATGAAGGAAAGTAAGTGTGCTATAAGTGAATTGCAGAGTAATGTAAGTCTTTGGACTTAGAATAATTTCAAGCCAAGACATCAGAAAATGTCTAAGTCCTAAAAGTGATCAGATATGGTTTTATTTTTAAAAATCAATATCTTCTTTAATAATATTTCAATTTAAATGCGGTTTTTTGTACAATACTGATTTATTACTGCACTTTCAGTGTAGCTGATTTTTAATTTTTTTTTTTAAATTAATTTTTTTTTTTGGAGGGGGGGGGTTCATAATTTTTTTAGCTAGAGAAAATACTAAATCATCAAATGAACCATTGTAAAATATGAATTCACCTTCATAGACGGCCTGACGGACAAAGTGATCCATATATATGTTCCTGCTCTGTATGTACATGTGCTATGTTACTACATGTGATCAATTAGCTATGGTCAACCTGAGGAGATCATATTTCAGAGATGCTTTAACAAGAAAACTTTATGGACAGACTGACAGACAGACAATGAGGTACTCAGGCATTGCACAGTAGAGTAATTGATACTCGTGGTGGGTGAAATTGCATTCTAGATGCCATCCAATAGCAATTCACCGTTCCTAACTTTTTCAGCCTGTGACCAGTGACAAGAAATGCACATATTGTCCATGTTTTTATGGCCTTATTTAGAAACAACATCCAGTAAGATGCTATATTTGTACATGTACAGACAGGTGGACTAACAAACAATCCAAATGCTAGATGCCATCAAAGCTAAGACAAGGAGGGGGCATGATAAAAAAGTGCCAATTGCAACTCGGTGCTGAAAACTCCTTGGTTTTGTGATTAATGTTGCAAATACAATTTTTTTTTTGCTTTATCGGTGCACTTGTATATTTATGTGGCTTGTCCCCAATAGAATTAAGCCTGTCAAAGGGGATTGGCGAATGAGTTATAGTATATCAGCCTTGTGATCGGAAGGTTGCCAGTTTTAATCCTGCCGTCATTCCCTATTAGCGGGTGAACCTCAAATGGCAAGGGGGACAGCTACCTGGTGTCCATTTCAGGTTAGGCTTGACATATTTTAAATTAATGTACACGTTAAAGACCCCTGCATTCCCCTAGCTGCCCATATATTGGGTGCCTGACAACACCAGAGCAATCAACTATGTTCCATCACCATGTAGCTGAAATATTGCTAACTTTTGTTCACAGTGATGCTATATATGTACCACAATCTGAATCTGACGATGCCCGTACCTCAGATTTCCGTATTTCCATATTTTTCCATAAAATTTCCATGGAAAATTCATGGAGAAACTGCGGAGGTAAATTTCAGTTAACGGAAATACGGAAAATATACGGAGTGCAAAATTCAGAAATGCGGAGAAAATGCGGAATTTTGGACTTTGTTTATTTCTGATACGGAAAGTGTACAAAGTTTGGGACTTAGTAAAATTTCGATATGGAAATTATATGGAGAAAAAGACTTAGTCAATTCTTGATGCAGAAAAAATGCGGATCTCTGGACTTAGCATTTATTTCATACGGAGAAAATTTGGAGCTCTGGACTTAGAATTTTCTTCATTAAAGAATTTTTTTCACTTATAAAATGAGGTGTTCTAAAAACAGTTGAGATGCCTGGGGTCTTCCATAGTAATGTATCACAGATGATTGGACAGACAGACATACAGACGACGGACAAAGTGATTCCTAAGTGTCGCTTTGCTTCACAGGTGACACAAAAAGCTAAGTTAAGCACAACTACAATTATTTTAACCAGTAATTGATACACACATGACCTTTTATGGAATGAAAATGCATAAAATAAGATGTGTTTGTGAAACACTATGCCCCAGGTGGCAACAAAGTCTGGAAAATTTTATTTTTAGCTTAAAGGTCACAGTCAAGGTAACAAGGTCAATGACCTTTGTCATTTGAAAAGGTATCTTTAGTTGAGTATGCATACCAAATATGAATTCTCTATCTCTTACGATTCAAAAGTTATGATGAAGGTTAAAGTTGACAACAGACAAACAGACAGACAAAAATCAAAATTTATGAAATACAAGATAAATAACACCAGAGTATTCCCCTGAATACGTGTGGCACCAGCAAATATATATAGATAGTCTCATTATTTAGCAAAATAGAAAGTACGTATACTTTTAAGTGACATTAAATGCATGACCAAATGAATGAAGCTTTATAATACAACCCTTTTTCAAGTTTTGAGGGAGAGGACAGGATGAAAGGCAGGGGAGGAAGAGGTTGGAGGAAAGGGAAGGGGGAGAGGCAGGGATAAGGAAAGGGAAGAGGGGAAGGGGGAGGCTGGTAAGGGGTGGGAGGAAAAGGGTGGGAGAGGGGTACCCCCTGTCTGCCCCCCCCCCCCCTTTTTTTTAAACTTTTAACTTAACTTAAATGAATTTTTCATAAAATTTACGAATTCTTTGTTTGCCAATCTGTCAGGAAATAGGAAAAATTAATTATCTTTTCTTCTCAAATTAAATTTCGCTCCCAATTATATTTCACAGAATATTCTCTCCAAAAAATGTACTCTCAAAAAAAAAAACAACTTTACTTAGATATATTACTAATTACTAAGAAAGATTGGCTATGGATCAAGAATTCTTTTACTTAAAATGTTACCTCTATAAGTAATTACTTTAAATAACCGTCTTAAAACTTTAAATTTCGGCTAGGATTGTCAGAACACACGAGTATCCATCTCCACCACGGCCGATGTTTTACTTTCGTTTTCCATATACAATACATAGTTAATCTCGCCTAATTTCAGAAAACTTGGCGATCGGTCTTTAGGTGTTTATAACATGATTTCTAGAATACGATTATTTGACATCGTTTTTTATTTTTATTTTCTTTCCTTTATATATATATATATCTTCTTTTTTTTGTTATTTTATAATTTCCTAGGGTCGGAAAATAAAAAAAAATCTTTCAAGATAATTCTATTTTTTTCCCAGATTAGCAAAAAAAAAAAATATGGTCAATGGATCGATGATTATTTTTTTTTATAAATCAGTTTGAAAAAAAAACAAATTAAACATTGTGTCAGTAATGGATATAAGAACTAAGATTATTAAGTAAAACAGACGCATTGAAAATAATCAATGTATATTTATGCAGATCGAGGCGTTTTAGTTTGAAATGATTGTGTACGAAACGACTGTGATAAGAAATAGCCAATCAAAACATCGGATTTTTAAAAGGTTCGGGCGAGGCGGAAAAGTCGAATGCCAGAATCGAATCTTCAAGAATTTTGATGACTATCATAGGGTTTCCTTTACTTTGGTACCGGTACATTATAGACACGTTAATTGAAACAATGAAGCCTAGTTTCCTTTGTACTGAGCACGTCAGTGGATGGACGTGGACCGTGGGAAAATGTGTTTGTTTTCATCGATTTATCAGTGTTCCAAACTGATGACTCTGTTGGAAGTTGAAGACAGTGCATAACTAAGAAATTTGGAGATAATGCCATTGCAGCATCAATAAGCATGATTGAAGGTAGGCTGTTATTTGATTTATGTTTTACTTCTTTGTGATTAATACGTGTTCTACTGAAAAAGAGTTACGGAAAGAGGTTATCTGGGCTAAATCTCAAATATTTAGGGGATCTGAATATTTTTAGGATATTTTCAGAATTATCATTACCAGTACAATAATAAAGCCGAGATGTGAAATCGATCAATATGAAGAAGGAAACCTGGTCACTGCCAAGTTTCAAGGAAAACCTTACCGAGCGGCCATTGTTAGAATACGGGGTAAGCTATAATCTGTTGACCTGTTATGTAGATTATACTATAAATTTGCAAACACTGTCGTGTACTGTAGTAGTGTTAATTTTCTCTACTTGTAAACAGAGTAAAGTACTGGTAATGTGATGTATTTGGGGGGGGGGGGTCAGGATTCTCCCCCTCCCGCCTACTTGACTTCGCGCGCAAAAATTAATTTTCCTTCCTCAAGACCTCAAGACAACTTCATATACAGTCCAATTAAGTCGAACTTCAGAAACTCCAATGTCAAAAACTCGAATTCCCCCGAAAACTTGAATTAACAAACTAGTCCCATTCGAATGTTTTTAACATTATATATAATTTACTTCGAAAAATCGAATACCTCTTGAAACTCTAATTTGAAGGCCCCTTGTGATTTGAGTTATCAATGTTTGACTGTACTAAATTTCAAGTCATTATCTCAAAGGACAACAGAGAAAAGTTCGGAAACCAAGTGTAACAGACAGAGTGCAAACCTTTAGTCCCCTCCCGATTTCACTGGTGGGGCACTAATTAATTATTATATGTAGCGTGTTTAAAAATATCAATCTTCATATTTTACAGGCTTCTTCAAGTCACACAGACATGCAATATAGTCCTGGAATGATGCAGTCGTCTTCCCAGCAAATTCAGTCTTCCCCTACATGTAGCTCCACATCCTCAAGTCAAATGGTGGACCTGGTTCCAGGGAGAAGTATGGTGAAAATATCCACTGCTCAGTTGCATGCCTGCCAAAGGAAAGCAAAAGGCAGTGGCACTGCCATGGCACGCCTCCTTCTTGTAGTTTACTTTGACTTGAAGACTCTGCAGGAGAGTTGTGCAAGAGGGACCGGCACAACAACTCGACAGCCGCTTAACCCGGATATTGTTGATGCCATAATAGGTATGTATAATACATTCAATCATAATCTGTTTGAAAGTGTAAGCTGGTTATATTACTCCGACCAACTGTTAAGTCCTCTATAATGCATTTTACTCATATTAGCGAAATCTACTTTTCATTAAAGGTGTCATAAAAAGGTTCCAGGGTCTGCGTCAAAAATTAGGGTCAGACCAGACACATTTTTGTTTGGGCTTATACATGACTTACAATTTTATACTTCACACACTGTCTACCCATGGCACAAGAAGAGACATATGTGTTCCTCGAACACTCTAGTATTATAATAAATTGAAAATGAATGTCCTGATGTTGAAATTTTCGAAAAATGTGTTGCATGTGTTTCATACATAGATATAACATATTATGCTGTATCACTCATGTAATTTGTGCTTTGTCAATGTTTTATTTTAGAATGCAGCATGAGATATTCAACAGGGAAAAGATTTCAGAGAAGGAGATAGTCCAAGCTATCAATGGAAAGTGTTCCGACATTCGGCAAGAAGTTGCGAAGGCCGTTAAAAAATCGAAAAAATAGCAAGATTATAGACTGTGACCATTTTTACAATGTATCACATTGTTCAAGTTATACCAAAGAATACTATCAGTATTAAATGAATAGAAGTTCACATTATGTTTTATTTAAATGGCCGATCAGTTAAGGAGAATTTTTTAATGCGATTCTGTTTTGAGTATTTATAAAGCACAATAAGACAGGTTAATAATTCAATGAAAAGAACTTAGTTACAAAACTTTGTTGTGGCACCAGCGAAGCAAAGTGGCGCTGGCGCCACTTAGGGATCACTTTGTCCGTCGTCCGTCCGTCTGTCACGCTTTGCTCTTGCTGGCACCACACGTATTCCGGGGAATACCTAGTCTATTTCAAAGCCATGATGTATATATACATGTAATTATCTTTTGTCACTTTAGCTAGTTTTTGTGATGCCTGCCAAGCATAATAACACTTAAAGATGATTTTTCTGTTGTCTGTCACATTTTACTAAGCTGCAAGCACAAGCCTTCAACAATCTTGCTATATTTAAATCGAACATTATGGAGGATGCAACATTTTGATATTTGAATGGCAATTTTCATTTATCCATAATGCAGAATACACCCCTACTAGTGGTTATTCAGAAGAATTGAACAAGCAACCTTCCAGACTCTCAGGAACAGCTACTCATGTTCACTTATAAGTGCCTTATACTTCACTTATAAGTGACTCATACATCACTTATCATCCACTGACAAGTGCCAGGCTTACTCCACTTATACTTCACTTATAAGTGAAGTATTAGTCAAGTGTAAATACAATAAGTGTATATAAGTGAAATGTATATAAGTGACTTAGTAAGTGAAGTATAAGCCACCTATAAGTGAAGCATAGACCACTTACCTCATTTGCATACAAAATCCTAATCAGTGGCTTATAAGTAAAGCATATCAGTCAAGTATAAGTTGCTTATCAGTGGTTTATAAGTATAATGTCAGTCGCTTATAAGTAAAATGATAAGTGACTGATTAGCCACTTATCAGAATTTTCCGTAAGGGTAAACTTGTACATGTATTTTCAAACCTCTGACCAGCTATTGGACTTACTGATACCTCATATTAATATACATGTACATGTACATGTATGAACTGCGTTTCCCTAAAGCCCCCTTCAAAATTGGCACACAATCATAAGCAACTACATGTAAATATTCATGCAATCGTAAAATTTAGATTTTGATAATAAACTATCGTCGAAATAATTGCATATCAAAGAGTAACTGCACAATAATCACATGATCTTTAGCGACAGCTGTACCATACGAACGCTTTAAGTTTTGCATCTTATAGTTTATGGACTGTTGTACTGTGAAAGCGAGTGTTGTACAATAATTGTTGAGAAAGGATCACTCAAGTTATCAAATGATAAGAAGATTTAATGTACATGTATCTGTGTATGCCAGTTTGATTGGACGTACGGCGCTTGTGTGATCGTGCATTTGATTATACGAATGCTTGTGCGAGTCAAAGGAGGTTTATATACCACCCGTTTGGTCATGGAATAAATTCTGTTTAATTTTATTCCATGACCGACTGCATGCATTTACCAATGCAAACAGGTCCATGTAAGAATCAGGCAGGGGTGATACATGAACATTTTTTGCAGAACTTTTTATTCCTGTTTTGAGACATATGGATGGTACAAATAAACAGAATGAAATTCATTTCTCAAGGTTTGGTTGGTGAAGCGAGACATTCACCTCATATTTTATAAAGGATTATGAGGAGAAAAAAATGGCAGGACAATTATCCTAACATAATTCAACCATATTTGCTACCCCTATAATTTTCTTCCCCATCCAAGTATGAGGAAAATTCCTTCAGAACATCCATATGGAGGCTGATCTGAACACATTTCAAAAGAAAACATAGTGTAATCAAAGATTACGAAGCTCACCTCACGGCAGCAAAGTTCAATTTAAACATATCTCTAAGAACATGTATATTAAGAAAATCACTCAAGTTGAAAAGTAGGTCAAGGTCATTTTATGAAAGTTTGATCAAAGATACATCAAATATGCAAGTTTGGTACATATAGCACTTATACTTTGCTCAATATTGGTCTTTAAAGGCAAAATCACTCAAGTGGAAAATGTAGGTCAAGGCATTTTATGAAAGTTTGATCAAAGATACATCCAATATGCAAGTTTGGTACATTTAGCACTTATACTTTGCTCAATATTGGCATTTAAAGGCAAAATCACTCAAGTAGAAAAAAGTAGGTCAAGGTCATTTTATGAAAGTTTGATCAAAGATACATCCAATAATTGCAAGTTTGGTACATGTAGCACTTATACTTTGCTCAATATTGGTCTTTAAAGGCAAAATCACTCAAGTGGAAAATGTAGGTCAAGGTCATTTTATAAAAGTTTGATCAAAGATACATCCAATATGCAAGTTTGGTACATGTAGCACTTATACTTTGCTCAATATTGGCCTTTAAAGGCAAAATCACTCAAGTGGAAAAAGTAGGTCAAGGTCATTTTATGAAAGTTTGATCAAAGATACATCTAGTATGCAAGTTTGGTACATGTAGCACTTATACTTTGCTCAATATTGGCCTTATAAGGCAAAATCACTCAAGCAGAAAAATGAGGTCAGATGCTGCATCTGATGCATGGGTTCACTTCAGCATCCCAAGATGAATCACTTGTGAAAGTTTTGTTACTGTAGCATCAGTACTTTGTCAGATACTGAACTACCCCAAAAACTTTAACAAGACATTGACAAAGTCATTCGACCGGAAAATGTAGGTCAGATGCTGCATCTGATGCATGGGTTCACCTCAGCATCCCAAGATGAATCACTTGTGCAAGTTTGGTTACTGTAGCATCAGTACTTTGTCAGATACTGAGTTACCCCAAAAACTTTAACCGGACGTGGACAAGGACGCGGCCGCCGGGGTTAGGCCATGCAAAAAAAATTTTCTGGTTCTCAGATAATTGATCTAAAAAATATGAGTAGGTAGGTAGGGTTTTTATTTTTTGTTTTTATTTTCCGAAAACTACTTTAGCAGAATTTTTTATTCAGATATTATAGAGACTGTGATCTATAGTGACTATATTTGTTGTAAATGTTCACCATACTCAACTCTTCTCATTTTTACAGTGCCAAGAATGCTTTAGCCCAGTCTGCAATTTTAAAATTCACCTTCAAGCTGACAATCACTCGTTCCTTCCCCCCCCCCCCCCCCCCTGGTCGCCATTTTGCATCTTGTGTACAATAACAAAGCACAGTATTTCCCTTCACAGAAGTCAGAGCACCTAAGCGTCTTGGTCGTGTAAAGTCTTAACAAAACCGACAAGCGCCGTTAAAACGTAAAGCGCTGTACTGAAACAGACATTTCTACTTTTCGTTTGTACAGAAATCCCTGTTCTATTAATAGAAAATTATATTTATCAGCATGAGAAATCTGGCGGGCGGCGGCTATTTTTTTCCATTCCCACCATAAAAACGTCTCATCGGGAGGAATTTTGAGCGCGCCGCGGTGTCTGAGAACCAGGATTTTTTTTTATATGGCCTTATAGCATAAGCTCATCTCAACTTCGTCGAGGTGAGCTAAAAAGTTCATAAAAAATTCAAGGTTTTTCAACTGTCTGATCCTTACATGGACCTGTACCTACGTGTTAGTTACTTACATGTCCCAGAGACTGTCCACGTTGTATGATGGTGACTTTATGTATGGGTCTGGCATTTTTATTATAGAAGGCTACAATACTATGACCAGCCTCGTGATATGCTGTAATCCAGTTTGTTTCTTCATCAGGTAAACGGGATTTCTTCTCTGGACCTATGAATATACATGTAGATCTATCATGAAACATGTACATTGTATTCTAGAGTCTTTCTTTCAAATTTGATGTAATCTCATTCATCGCATACTCATGAATGCCTCCTTCTATCCTATAGACTAATATTTCCGAGATGTTTCAGTTGATAGCTACAAGACTACAGACATCACATACTTTGGCGACGTTTTCCATTGTGACTTCACACAGGAAGCACTGGAAACATAACGTAAAACCTTCTGTTTACATGTAAATCTGGTGTAACAATTCAAAAGTTTGCCAAGGTACTTGATGTCCGTAGTCTGATGTGTAAAATCAAGGTGTTTAACGGTCAAGTCCTAAAACTTGTAAATGGTTTATTAGCTAACTTACCTAAAATTCTATATCTATAATGGCATGATATTGTATTTAGAATTCGGAGTTTCCAAATGTATTGTAGTAAAACTTTATCTTTCCAATTTTAAGGATCCCCCCCTTATGGACCATTTTTCCAAATTTAAAACTTTATGGAAAATTTAAAAAATAATGAGTTATAAATGTAGAATTTTTTTTTCCCAATTTCAAAGGCCCAGGGCCCCAGTCCCAAAATTTGGTGTGAGAGCCCTGCAGTCTATCCCTCTTTTTCCCTGTACATGTAGTTACGTGTAGTTTATTTAACTTATGAATTCTATAACTTACCCATAAGTACTTTATCTCTAGCATACTCCAGATGTTTTGTTTGTATATCGTCTTCATTCTGACTGGCTGCTTTCAAAGCTGCTGTATTGACAATATTCTCTAAATCAGCACCTGTGGAAATACATGTATGTTACATGAAGTCTGATTGGTTGAATTTGAATTCAATGGGAAAATGTAATGCCAATTCTGACTGGATAGTTCTGAAAAATTAAGACTACATGTATATTTAATTGATGGATTGGACAGGTTGGAATTCTTGTAGGATAAATTCAAAATACATGTCGATATGGTGACTTCAACATGTTAAGGCTATATTCATGTTTACTATGTAGAAAGGAAATAACACGAAAGTGAATAAATTTAGATTAATTACAATTTTCACACAAACCTGTCATTCCAAATGTTCCTCTTGCTATCAACTCTACATCAATATCTGTTAAAGAATGAAATATAAACATGTTACATGTACTATACAGTATTTTAATTTTCAGCATTTCAGAAAATATATTCAATATACGGATATAAGAAACACAGTCAAACAGTTTCAATAACTTTTCTTTCCTTATAATCATCTGTGAATTGAAAGCGCAAATTATAAGCATAATTTTTTTTTTCATTGTCATGCCTCTTTTTGCAAGTCTCTTTCATTTTTCAGCCTCTATGCATCATTAACGTAACTTTTTTTTTTCAATATCCAGCCTCTTTTTGCAAGTCTCTTATTTACCTGCCCCTAATCATCAATTTAAAGACACAATTTTGCTGTCATTTTGTAACCTTGACCCACCTTTGCTTGCCTTGACCTTTTCCAGGTAAAGGGTTAAGATCTCCACTCTGGCTTTCAGGTCTGGTCTACTCACAGTTACTTCTTGATCAAATCTTCCAGGTCTTGTTAAAGCCCTATTACAAATGTTAAAGTCCTGTATTATAGATAAGATAAGATAAGATAAGATAAGATAAGATATGCTTTATTACCTAAAGAAGGGCCCGTAAGGGCATGATATGAACATTACAAGATACTATAGTAAAAATTAAGGAAATGAGTATTAAATAAATAATATTACAAGCAGTTGCAAGCATTCAGATTTTCACTCTTTGGTACATGTGAATGTCACTGGTGTCTATAGAAATATATGATAAACGCAAGATAATGCTAGATACTGAGACAGTAATTATTATACATACTTAAGTACAGGTCCACGTAAGGATCAGGCAGTTGAAAAACCTTAAAATAATTGCAAAACTTTTTTCTCTTGAAATGTATTCAGATTAGCCTCCATATGAATGTTCTGAAGGAATTTTCCACATACTTGGATGGTGAAGAAAGTTATAGGGGTAGCAAATTTAGTTGAATCTTATAGAGAAAATTTTCCAAATTTTTTCCTTTCATAATCCTTTATAAATTATGCGGTGAATATCTCGCTTCACCATCGCTACACTGAGAAACGAATATCATATGTTTGATTTGTACCACAAATATGTCTCAAAATTGAAAGAAAAAGTTTTGCAAAAAATTTTGATGTATCACCCCTGCATGATTCTTACGTGGACCTATGCTTAAAATGGCTTCATACATGTACAAGAACATGTACATTGTATAATACACAAATTACCGTAATAAAAGGAATTTTGGTGAGATACTAATTTTTGCTATATTCAAGAGTGATTTGGAATCACGAAAATATACATGTATTCCCGCAAAAAATTGTGTTTTATAGGGTATATCATAAATTTGTATACAGTTACATTTTGTTCTTATTGTACATGTGCCATTCTTCACTTTTTTCTGATTAAACGTTAAGAGAAGTGAATTGAGCGTATTCTTTTGATATAACTAACTAAAAATTGACTTATGAAAGGTACAGAACAGTGACATCATGTGTTCATATTTGTTTGTAATTAACAGTCCAAGAGAATACTGGAAACAGTAATATTACTTAAAGCAATAATATAGATTAAATTGGAGTTATCTTTCTTGGAAATGTATCTCTTTATATTACTATAAGTAGTAATACTATTTAGATTGTCAGTTCGCTCTTATACCAGTGGATTCGGGGAGAAATGAAGGTGATTAGGAGTTGTATCTCATTAAAATGTACACTGAAAAATTATTTAGAACATCAGGAAAATTTTTTCCTTCACATATTTGAAGAAAATGTGATTTCAGAAAGAAGATCAAAGGACTGAAAGTCCTGCGAGTTGGCAAAGTCTAATATTGAATAAAGCCTTTGTTTGTGAAATACGAATGCTCCCGGCGGAGTATAAACACCATTTTTCTGTAAAGTATGTGAAAGGTCAAGGTCAGGGTCACTGGGCATAAAAATGTTGGTATCTATGGAAAAATTGTGTGACAAGGAATACATATGTGAAATCTAAAAGCCATATAATTTATCATTCAAAGTTTTTTGGACAAACAGACGGACAGGCCAAAAACTATATATCCCCGAATCTTTGATTCCGGGGTGCATAAAAAGTTTGTTTTTTCTTAATCTCTAAGCGATATTAGTTCCCTACCAGCATAAATCTAAGTCATAACTTTTAAAGTGTGTCTTACATGTACAAGTACATGCTTATTTTTCTCACATTGTCTAAAAGCGCTTAAAATAAAATTTTATGTACCGGTATTCATTTTCATATGTTGATCAGCCAACGCAGCATTCATGAATGACATCACAAATGTCTGAATTGAAATTACAGTTAAAAGGCACGTGAAAATGAAATCTTACCCCATAGGGTTAAGACTTATAGAATCTACATGTATCATCAGGTGTGAGCATCAACAAGGAAATGCACTCCGAATGTCCAGAATTTGCTTGTACAATGACAAGACTTGCCGAGTCATGGACAAAAGCAAATCCCAGACAAGAGGTATAGATTTAAGGAATCATTCTTATATTTTTTTGGTTGATCGAGGTATCAACACCAAAAATTTAGGGAAAACTGCGTTGTGCGCATAGCGCAAGGTGCACAAGTTTTTCCTCAATTTTTGGTGTCGATACCTCGATCAACCAAAAACATATTACATTGATTACTTATCATTTCATTTTGTTGCTTTCCAACGTTTATTTGCGGCTTTGAAACCGTGTTGCTAACAACGTTGCTAAGCACATACTTCCGTTTTGTGTTGATACAGGTATCAACAAAATTTCTCAGCCAAACGGAATCGTCGTTTCTTAATAATAACAATAGAAATTAAATGATTTCCTTGTGACGTTATCAATGATCACACCCAAGTGATTGACGTTCGATAAGTTTTCTTTACTTTTCTGCCATCTTTTGATCAAGGTTGAAGCGACGCAGTGTGTCGATTATTTTTCTCCTTACCGGTATGTGCAAAAACGCCAAAAATAGTACTTTTCCTATGCCTTACAAGCATAATTTTTACATGAGGGTTGAGAATTAGCCATCCCTCCCTCGTGGTGGTGTTTGATTGTTTTTCTCCCACGTTATCGACTATCTAGAGTGACTGTTATAATCACCAGTTTGCCTTGCTTCCATAACGTCGCTTTGGTAGCGATGACGTCAGAGGGTGAGATCGATGACGTCAGAGGGTGAGATCGATTTATCTCACCCCAGGGAAATTTGAGAGTTCTCAGTCTCAAGAGGGAGAATAGTTTTTCCTAGCGTTTCCATGAATATCCAAGTCCACGGTAATAACACGTGATGGAGTGAGTGTGTTGGAATGCTACAAGTAGTACATGGACATTTATTGCAGTCATTAGGTGAAGATTTATTCAGCCTTGAAAAATTATATTCCTCGAGGACAATGCTCTTCTTCTAACCCGAACTGTAATGTACATCATGCCCCCCCCCCCTCCTTCCCAAAAATCGAACTTCGATAAACAGATAACGACATACAGTAAATAGACGATCTAGTCTTTCGAATTGTTGTTTTTCATAATCCTTTATACAACAGATAAGGAAATATTCAAATATTCTATCAGTTATTTTCAAGAACTTACTACAGATCCAGTTCGCCGTTCATTGTATGGCCTTCCGAGTGTCCTCTGATCTTAAGACGCAAGAACCATAGCGATTTATATTGACATCAACAGACTATTTTATATCTATCTTTTCATCAATGAAATATAAATCGACACGGTTATAATAGCTATCATTATGCCTAAACCTCTGGTAAATCCCCCGAAAAAAAAACGTTTGGCCGGCATAGGGCAGTGCTACTTTGGACTTCTTAAAAGTTGAATTCCTACGCGATACGAGAACTATACTCCGAATCTTCATTACAAATAGCTCTATAGACAATTTTTTCACTCCAATAATTGCATTGGAATCATCATTTACAACTTGCACTCATTGTGTCGTTTAAAATGTTTTTGTCCAAATAATAGTGGTACTATTTCTTACTAAAGTAAGACTACAGATTTTTGACCGTTGCACGGTTCGTGCTGGCCCTAACTGGGGCATTCGATTCCAATGAATAGTTGGCTTTGCCAACTCAAAAAAATGAAAAATAGGTTCCAAATGGACATTATTATCACTTTTCAGTAGAATTTTTTTTTTCATATTTAATGAATTTGTTGTTGAGTGAAAGAATTGTATGATAGAAACTGTGCTAGTGGCTTTAAAACGTTCCTTTGTCTATATTACAGAAATATGTAATTTAGGGTGGCAACATTACTGTTTTCAATAATATCAGGGATTATTGTTAACAGTAATATTACAGTTTTAAGTAATATTACAGTTTTAAGTAATATTACTATTTTTAGTATTCTCCTGGACTGATTAAGGAATCACAAAAAAATTGTACTCGCGAAAATAAAGAAACCCTATTTTACCATAAAATCGCGAAATTTGATACTCACGAAGATTTCTGGTTATACAGACATCTTATACTACATGTACATGTATACTTGAACATCAGAATTCAACATTGCATCCATAGATTTTACCTTAAAGTTTACACATCATTTGTATCATGTATCTCATGAATGTTTACAATTAAAAGAAGCAATTTACCCAAAATTGTGAGAAAATTCATAACGTCACAATACAATTTAACTGGACAAAGATTTCTTGTTTGAAACGTAGTGACATTATGAAATTGTTTCCGTTACTAAGAGTGAGAGAGGTCAATTCATACTTACTCATCAAGAACGTCTTTTCTGTTTGTGGCAGCTATTACTATTATATTCTCGTTCTTCTTAAACCTAAAATTCAAATCAATGTCTCTGTGTTAAAGACCTCTTAACAATCCATCACATCATAGGACCAATATTAACCAAATCAGACTATTTCTATGTTAAAGGAATCTGTTGTACAAATAAATATAAAGTGTATTATACAGTTAGAATCACAGCATATCATTACCTAGATACCCCATAATACAACATAAAAATTTCCTAAGACCCCAGGGGTCAGGGGCTTAGATGAAATATCAGGTGCACAGCTAGACCATAGACCAATCATGTTGCAAAAAAGAATTAACTTTCCATCACCAACAGTTTCAGAGTACTGGAAACCACAAGAAATGTTTAACGGACAGACGGACGGACGGATGGACGGACACGACACAGGGTGATCCATAAGCTTGACTGGTCATAGACCAGTAGAGCTAAAAATTGGTTTCAATCAGCAAAGGTCACCATGTCAACTGTCATCTACATGTAAGTCACGGAAACTAACGACACACTGCCGGAGATTACTGAGATCGTTTTAACACTGCTTAAATGGACGAGACTTCGGCGATATTTCCATTTGTACATTGGATATGTTAAGGAAGAACTAAAATTAATGTAGCTTCATTTTAATGTGTTTTTTTTTTAAAGACTTTGTGATAGCAAAGTTAAGTTACACCTACCCATCCATTTCTGACAGTAGCTGGTTTATGGTCTGATTAGCGTACGGGTGAACCTCAGAGCTGGTCCTCCTGGCTCCTACACTGTCGACCTCGTCTATGAAGATTATACATGGAGCATGCCTCTTGGCAAGTTCTGAAAAAATCATGATAAAAAATGTTGAAGAAGAGTAATTTCAACTCCAATCTGTTTTTATAATATCTGGTTTTATACTAGATTAAATCATGTAGTCAGTCCCGAAACATGCATGTCTGGTCCATGCTGCAAATTTATCTGCTCTTAAATGATGCTTTTGATTTTGAAGACGTTTAGCATTTTAATTGTCTTCAGTATGTGAGAGGTTTTCACATACATGTCATGGATCACATTCACAACTTTTTAATTGACAGTTTGATTTAATAAAAATTTAGATAATGAACAAGGAATTATAGATCTATATGTATATTGAAAGAGCTGGGGATCTGTAAAGTTTTGTAAAACATTTGCCCCTGCTTCAGCAACAGCTATCATTTAATATAGAAAATCTGACCTTCACATTTGACCCTTTAATTGATAGCCAGCTATCATCTGATGAGAAGTATCAATAAATTGTAATTTCATCCAAATTCGGTCATGATTGAACCATACAATAAGGGTTGTCAAATAACATGACCATCTGGACACCAATTTTATTAAATGTGTCTTCCATTATAGTGACCTTGACCTACAAAGTTGAAAGTTCATTCTGTCATTTTCATGAAACAACGTACCAAACAACTGTCTAACTCTCTTAGCTCCCGTCCCTACAAACATCTCATCAAAGGCTGAGCCCGAACTGAAAATAAACGGAACATTTGCTTCTCCCGCCATAGCCCGGGCAAGCTGAGTCTTTCCCACTCCTGGTGGCCCGACCAGTAAAATACCTGAAAGTAAACGATGTTAAGAATTGTAGCTGTGCTATTCAATAGAATGTTGCCAACAGCATGTTATACTCTACATGTGTGACAATTGTTTTCATGGTTACCTCTGCATTTTGTGATTATTTATCTAAAGAACTGTAATTTATCAAAATGCACCACATTATGACAGATACATGTAACAATAAAGATTAATAGAATCTACATGTATCATGACGTTGGGACTGAGAAAGTGGAATATTATCCGAGTGAAAAGATCTGCAATCCACAATACGGCAAGCCTTGTCATGGATGTACATGTAGCAAATTTTTTGCACGAGGATGAGATTCCCCTATTTAAGTACTAATGTAGTGATTATTTTCTCACTCACCACATTTATCACCGCTATAATAATTTTCTAAAACTAGAATCGATGCCAAAACCTACACAAATCTAATGATGGTGTGACGTTACATTCTATGACCTCATAGTAGGAGTCATCTAGAGTGTGAGACAAGGACATCTCAAATTGCTACGAATACATTTTTTCTTTTGTCTCACAACCTAACTGAGTGAGAAACAGTAATCCTTCTACATGTATATCAATAATGTTTGGCAATTGACATAAACTTACCTTTTGGTAACCTTGCTCCCAGTTTCATATATTTATGTGGGTCAATTAGATAATCCACAGCTCCCTGTAGTTCATCCTTAGCTTCGTCAACCTTAAATGAGAGAACAGTGACCTCTTAGAAGTTACCATTCAGAATAATGACCACTCATAAGTTAGCATTCAGAATATTGACCAATCAGAAGCTACCATTCAGAATATTGACCAATCAGATGTTACCATTCAGAATATTGATCAATCAGAAGCTACCAATCAGAACATTGACCAATCAATTGTTACCATTCAGTATGTTCACTTCGAACGTTCACATCATCATCAATAAACATGCAATCCAGCAGATATGATGGTAAAATGATATAGGAGACAAACCAAGAATATTCAAAATATCCTGTGGTTTCTTAAACTATTTGGTAAGCAAATAAAATACATTATAATAAAGATTATTATTATTTCATGCTTAAGGTAGAGCGTCCCTCAAGTCTCAGATGTCCACATTTCCTAAATAACAACTTTTACAATATTTTCATTTCCATATATTCAAAGTGTATGTTACACCTGTTATAACAACAAAATATAATTCGTGGTTTCATGATTGTACAGAGAACTTAAGCTGTTTGAACTTTAACATTGAATCCTATGGGAAAAGTACGAAAAATCCTTTTTTAGAGGTGATAAAATGTAACTACATGTGTAAAAGTTTCTTTTCCCAAAACCACATTAGTTTAATAATCTGAAAAATATTCTGAAGAGAAAAAATAGGGTATCCAGGCAAAAAATACCAGCAAATTTGACCTGAGGGATACTCTACCTTAAAATGCAAACTAACAAAGATCATTATTACACATTGTTACATGCATTTCATGCTTAAAATACAAAAAAATTTTTTTTGGGGGGGAGGGGGAGAGGGGGGTTGACTATGGTATCAAATTCATAAAGATAAATTTGATTCAACAATTACATATACATGTATCTAACTAAATCTTAACTACATTAGAAGTGTACAATTTTAAGTCAATAAATGGTGGAGCTGGATGGATGAAGGGGAGGAAGGAGGTCATTCAGAGTTTGCTAAAGTGTTTGAGTTACTTACCCCAGCCACATCAGTAAATCTGGTGTTAACATTGTGAGTGATATCAAACGTTTTCTGCATTCCACCTAGCATCGGATCTGTAAGGACAAAACAAAAAATCAGATGACCAATTCAGTCTTCTCTCATCATCAAATTGATTTCCATTGCATACAACATACTGTATAAACATGTACATACATGTACATTGTATACTCTTAGACAACTTATTTTAGCGGGTTTCATATTTTTGTGTAGTTAGCACAGTTAAGAGAGCACATATTCGATTCAATACTTAACCATCCTCCTAAAGCAGATTATGAATGAGTCAAGAGCCTTAAATTTTGATTTTACTTAATGACACTTTGCCCAAAGGCATCAATTTCCCCGATATTTTGGTTGCACTGAAATACTGAAATAAGCACTAACAGTACATGTATTTTAGCACGACCAAACAGCAACAGCGAAAAAAATAGGCAAACTGACGTATAAGCGTTATCATAAATTAGCACACTTGACTTCTTTTCCATTACTACACGTACATGTATTAGAATTAAAATAATTCAGCTAAGTCTTGAATAGATGTAGTCAGTGTATTGCTGAAAATAAAAATAAAGAAATTATATTCATTATATACAAAAATTGTCTGCCCAAATGAACTTACTTGAACGAAGCAGTGTGAAGATGACAAATACACAAATAGCTGCAAAGACAAGGGTTCGAAATGTTCTGACATTAAAGAAATCTTTTGAGGCTCCAGCGTTTAGCTTTTGCTGATCATTCATACCCTGGGAGTACCCTTTAGCCCACTCGTATCTGGATTGATCTTTATAGCTCGATGTCTGTTCACTTCCCATCTCCCTCTGTAATAAAAATTTAAGGATATTAAATCATTAAAGGATATATAAAAAAAAATTGCATATCCAATATACATTTGTACATGTATGATATCATGATTTAAACAAACATAGGTAATCACAGATTACGAAGCTCACCTCATGGCAGCAAAATTCAATTCAAATATATTTCTAAATACATGTATATTGGCTTTTAAAGGCAAAATCATTCAAGCGGAAAAAGTAGGTCAATTTCATTTTATGAAAGTTTGATCAAAGATACATCCAATATGCAAGTTTGGTACATGAAGCACTTATACTTTGCTCAATATTGGCTTTTAAAGGCAAAATTACTCAAGCGGAAAAAGTAGGTCAAGGTCATTTTATGAAAGAATGATCAAAGATACATCCAATATGTAAGTTTGGTACATGTAGCACTTATACTTTGCTCAATATTGGCTTTTAAAGGCAAAATCACTCAAGCAGAAAAAGTAGGTCAAGGCCATTTTATGAAAGTTTGATAAAAAATAAATCATATATGCAAGTTTGGTACATGTAGCACTTATACATGTTATACTTTGCTCAATATTGGCTTTTAAAGGCAAAATCACTCAAGCGGAAAAAGTAGGTCAAGGTCAATACATGAAAGTTTGATCAAAGATACATCCAATAAGCAAGTTTGGTACATGTAGCACTTATACTTTGCTCAATAATGGCTTTTAAAGGCAAAATCACTCAAGCGGAAAAAGTTGGTCAAGGTCATTTTATGAAAGTTTGATCAAAGATACATCCAATATGCAAGTTTGGTACATGTAGCACTTATACTTTGCTCAATATTGGCTTTTAACGTATCCAATGTACAAATGAAGATCTCACGGACGTCTCGTCCATTTAAACAGTGTTAAAATTATCTCGCTTATCTTCGGCAGTGTCTCGATAGTTTCCGTGGCATGAGTCACGATCAGCATGTTGACCTTTGATGATGGAAAACATTATTTATGTAGTATAAGGTATATTTTGGTAAAAATATGCCATGATTCTAACTATATAAAACACTTGATGTTTATTTGTACAACGGATACCTTAAAAGCAAAATCACTCAAGAGGAAAAAGTAGGTCAGATGCTGCATCCAATGCATGGATCCATCTCGGCATCCAAAGATGAATCACTTGTGCAAGTTTGGTTAATGTGGCATCAGTACTTTGTCAGATACTGAGCTACCCCAAACTTCTTAACCAAGTCACTCGAGCGGAAAATGTAGGTCAGATGCAGCATCCAATGCATGGGTTCACCTCAGCATCCAAAGATGAATCACTTGTGCAAGTTTGGTTACTGTAGCATCAGTACTTTGTCAGATACTGAGCTACCCCAAACTTCTTAAACAAGTCACTCAAGCGGAAAATGTAGGTCAGATGCAGCATCCGATGCATGGGTTCACCTCAGCATCCAAAGATGAATCACTTGTGCAAGTTTGGTTACTGTAGCATCAGTACTTTGCCAAATACTGAGCTACCCCAAACTTCTTAACCGGACACGGACGCGGACGCGCGGGGGTATAGCATAAGCTCACTCAACTTCGTCGAGGTGAGCTAAAAATGAATTTAAAAACATATACTAGTATAACATTTTTTTAAATTTGATAGCAATTTCAGTTCTCGATTTCAGACATTTTGCTGGAGAGACAGACAAGCCAAAACATACATAATAATTATACATATTCCCTTGCATTATTGATTCAAGAAACTGTTCAATATCAAAAATAGAATTTATAACAAACTGATGGTATCTACTGATTGCAACTTCTGTCACATTCACAGATGGGTCAGCAAAATCAGTTTTAGAACATTTAACCTGATTTGTTTTTGGTTTATTCTCGATTTCTTCTTCATTTTGAAATACATATTGTAGAAGGACACTCAAATCAATTTAAAACTGATTTACATGACCAATCTGTGACAGAAGATGCAATCAATAGATACCAATATCTATATACATGTACATATTTCTACATAATGCTGTGCCGATTATCGCCGACGTCAGCGTCATCATCGCCAGAACCTTCCGATTAAGAAAATCGATTTTGATAATTGATTATAATCGGAGAATTAAAAAAGTTTTGCATTGTATTAATCATGTTAATGGGTGACTCCCAAAAATAGAAAAACAACGGATAGAAGAATCTTAAAATATGTACATACAATGTAAGTAAGAATCTGATTATAATTGATAATCAACCGAAAGGCTTTCCAATTAATCAATTTTGAAAACTCCATCCGATTCCCAACACTAATTATACATAGATACACACATTTAATTCGGAACCCCTAAAAAACAGAGATAAGTGATTTTTTTTTCTTCTATACTCAAAGTCAGAATTGTCCACATCACTTAAAGAAAGATTAAATTTCTCCATTTTGTGAAACAAGTATTCCTTTTCCAATTCTATCATACTTATCACGTGCTTGTCTGGTTTCAGACCTGACAGGAGGATACTTTTCACAAAAGTTCTGGGCAAAAAAAACCCAAATAACTACATGTATCATGTGAATAGCCTTCGACTGAGCCCCAAACAAAATCATCACGGAATCCTATACTACACTTACATCAGAGATCCCTGGGCCATCCTTGAACTTGTACGTATTATCATCTTTTCTAGTCTGGTTGACGGAGGAATCCTGACGATTTTCTCGGAACGATGACCACAGTTCATCATCCAGGCTCTCTACCTTCCCTCCTTGAATTCCCGTGTAATTTTTAGCTCTCATCGTCTTAAAGTTCCGAGTCTGTATCGTCTGCACGTGAACTACAGATATACATGTATAAGATACAGTAAAAGTTAAAACATAAACAAAAGTATCCGAATATGATAACTAGAAGTTCTCTAAAGAATTTTGCAATACAGTAAATACCTGTCACCTTTTGTTAATATCAAAATGTTAAATGTTCATAGGGGAATCTTTTTTAAGTAACTTATATTTTATACCTGAAGAAAATGCAATACATGTACATACCATCAGTGATTCTTTTGGCCCAATTTATCACCGGATATAGGTGGTTTCCCCTCTCAAAATTTGGCTTTATTTTCCCAAAATATTGGGTGAAACTATATCATGTATATATTCCAAATTTGAAAGTCCTAAAATTTTTCTTTTGAAGAAAATAATACATAAATGTGCTAAATGCCCCCAAATCTCAGCTTACTCTAGAAAGGAACAAACAATTAGAACTAACATCACTGAGACTATCTAAACTTGTTCTGTCAGATTTCGATAATAACCTATCCATGCAAAGTTCTCAAACTTAACACTTAATTTAACTTGGTCAAAGTCTCTGTATGAAAGAACTAGAAATTTTTCATCAAAATTTACCCATTTCTAGATTCTTTCATGAACTCTGAAAGTACAATGAGTGATGTTCAGTGAACAAAATGATCTAGAGCTACATGTATGTTCATTTAATCAGTACATAAAACTTACATAAATTGTCAATAGTTCTACGCAGGAGACCTTGGAATTGTTGACTTCCTATTATACTTCTGAACACAGTGTCCATTTCTTTAGATGCATCAATGTTTTCTCTAAAACCTGTGAAAATTGAAGATGGTAATTTTAGCATGACTTTTGTTTAGTGTTTTTGGATGAACATATTTCACCACAAAATACAGAAGACTGAAAATAATTAAAAATTCAACAACAGCGAAGGAAGGTCCGGAAAACTAAAGTAAGATAGACGGACAAATGGGGCAGAAATTATAAGTATTAGTCCCCTCTGGCGAGCTGGTAGAAGACAAAAAGTAGTCCACTCTGGCGAGCTGGTGTGGGACTACCCGTAATAAGCAACTAATAGTAATACCTTATCATAAATGAAATTAAGATATGTTAAAAGCTAGCCATTTCTTGTAATGTCAATGACATAGTTATACATGTATAATAATTATATTACAGTACTGAAGCATATTTCAAAAATGCAAGCAGCATGGCAAGAAAGGTGTTAAAATGTTGAGAAAATGGGAGACTCGTAGAAATACAAAATTAATCAATTTGTAGCTGTAAAGCTTCATAAAGACAATACAAATCCCAGGCACAGTACCGACAATGTTATCTTACATGCCTTACTCATGTTAATCGTTTCTGTTTGTTTTTTCTTAATCATTATACGTTACTTAGCTCTTGATCGTTCATTGTTTCTGTTCATTTTTTGTGTGTAAGAGAACATCGCTGTATTTGCTTTCAAAGATTGGTTTCATAATGATATTCTGTACTTATTCATGACATAATATCAGATATAAAATTTACTCTTAGCCAAAAGCTGTCTTAATCCTTTTACATTGTTTTACTGTTATATGCATGTACATGTAACTTTACTTCTTTTATTTTGTAAGTCATAAAAAATAAAAAAAAAAACCTGTTTTGTTTTCAAAAAATGTAGGAGCTGAAGTATGGACTTCCTGATGACGTAGAGGCGAAACCTGGTGTCTGTTTCCAAACAAGGGTGATAACTCCTTTGCTGTCACTGATTCTGGCAAGTGCTCAATGTTGAGAGCTTTTATCAATTCTTGAATCTGTAATCAAGAAATTCACGATACAATGTTAACTGTTAATTGTCATTTGAAGGTAGCAAAGATTTCAAAAGAAATTCTTTAAGATGAGTAACAGCAAAATACTTTTGATAAACTCATTCTAGTCCTCTTAGAACTGCATAACAACCCAAGTAAAATTTATTACTTTCTGGCATTCATTTTTTTTCCATTGTTTTTTTCGTTTTAGACATTTAGGATCCAAAATCTATACCACGTATACAGGAATTTCATTCCACACCACTAAAAGTAGAAATTCAGTGAAGGCAATTCTAAAGTAACCAGACTGACTGACTGACCAGAAAAATCTGGTGAAATATGCCTCAGTCTGGATAACATTTTCATTCAAATTTCAATTTTCTATGAAAGTTAATTATAGTACATTCTTCATGAACATGACCATTATACTGAAATTGGTTTATATGTTGTAAAAACATTTGCAAAGTGTAACAGAGGGCCAACAAAATTTCCTCAGAATATCATGTATCAAAGGTGAAGTGCACCAATGCAGTCATTCCGAATGTCACCGGACCACCGGATTTCACTGCTAAATTAAGAATCGGCCGGTGAAATAAAATCCAGAAATCGGACACACTGTCCGGGAAAACAAAACAAAATTTGACATTAAAAAGGGGGGAAAATATGTTCTTTTGCTTTATTTTGCTTAAAATAATATGTGGTCTGGTAAAATTTGGTACCGTCTGGTAAATTGTTGAAACTTACCAGACCGATTGTCCTGTAAAAAATATAAACTTTCGCAAAGACTGCCAATGTGAATGGCTTATAATAACAAAGCAAAGTAGCACATACCAATACTTTTTTTTCAAGAACATTGAAATACAAAAATTTTCAAAGTTGTATTAACAATATCGATAATACTTCTCAATTGTCTGAATATTTCGATGCAACTTTTTTTTTATTATTTGTAAACAGGGATTGGCAAGGCCAGGCGCCCTGCAACAAATTGTTACGCCCTGGTGCTCATTGTTCTGCTGTGTCCATTTTCTTTTCTTTTTTTTTTAAATACAATGTATATTCAAGTTTTCTACTCATATTTAAGATGTGACATAGATCTACACCAGTAGTGGCAAGGCGTGAAAATGAATATAACAACTTACATGGCCAGGCAGAAGCGCAAAAATTTTCTGCTCTTTGACAATTGCTATGCTCACTAGACAGTTTTTGAAAGTTTTCTATTTTATTCAGTAAAAGAATCAATTTTCTCCGGCATTCTTCTTTATCCTCAATGTTCTTCTCCTGATATATTAATCTTTAACGTCCACTCACGTTTCTTATCTATATACATGTACAGGTACTTGTGTATGCGTTCGTCCGTAGAATTATCATGTTATTTTTAATTACGTGGTCATTCAATGGGTACAAATTGAAGAAATAAAGCTGTACAGAAATGACAATTGCAGTCATACTGAATGTGGTGAGACCCCCTCCCCCTCAATGCGTGGAAACAAGATTGGACTTGGCAGTTCTGTGATATATGCAGAAATTGTACTGTAAATTATGCATACAGGGTTTTTTTTCCTTGTTTTGGGGCCGAATTTCGGCCCCTTCCCAATGCCAAATTTGCTCTATTTTTCCCAAAAAATCACCCTGAAATTCCCAAAGAGGAAATATGAAATAATCACCTGAGAAAATAAGACTCAAAACCTGGAAATCAGCACAAAATGTCCAATTTCGAAGTGCATTTTTAAAAGTTTTTATTCATCCCTTGTTCAGTTCAAGCAAATCAATAGATTACCAGTGTTAATAAATGATACTTAAGGGTTATACTTTGGTGAAAATTTGTTCGAAAATTTTGCCAATTTTAGCAAAATGTCGCAAATTTTCCCAAATGAGACAGGCACAGGCACCTTCCTCAAAATAAAAAAAAACCCTGGCATAGGAAATGGTAAAATTTGGAATTTCAGGCCCCTCCCCCTTCCAAAAAAAAATTGTGCTGAAGTCAAAATGAATTTCTATTCACTGTTTATTTTTGGAATGGCCCTTTCGTGAGGAAAGATGGCCCATTGTTTTTTTAAGAATTGCCCATTGAAGTCCAAGTGGAAGGGGCCATAGTCCCCTTAAACAAGTTAGCCTTCCCAATCACTGTGTACATGCTGTGATTTAAATTCTGTCTGGCTGAACCAGTTACAAAAAGTAATATTACTGGCTGACTGAAGAAGCACTAAATTTATGCAAACCTCTCGTTTCTCTCTCTCCAATGCTGCTTCATGTTTTTTTCGATGATGATGTAAACGTCTACTGGGAAGGGAGACAACTCCTGTGGTTCGTGAATTCAAAATGTGCGACAGTTCTGCAACCGCTCCAGCCAGGAGCTGTAAAGAATAACAGAAAATTCTCATCATGAACCATTGAAAATGAAAGTGAAATTAGAGAAATTTTAACATGTCATCATGGTCATTCAAATGGACATTGGTCCCATTTTGACAATTGTTCAAGGAAAATTATTAACATTTAAATCATACTGATTTGAAGGGCAATTTTATATGAATTTTAAAGTATCAATTTTATATGAAATTTATTTAGGCCTAAAAGTTTCGCCAATTCGTTTTTGAGAAATCCACAATACATCATGAAGAACCGAATTTCACAAGTTCCCATTCTGAGCCCCTCACTGGAAATCACCTCTATGTTCCTTCCAGTTTGATATATGTACATACAGGAAGCATAGCGCCTGACCAGTGTGCAAAGCAACCCTATAGATAGGGAAGTCTATACACATATGGAAGTTCCTACTTTAAATCAACTTTTGAAAGATACCAAACTTTCAGAAGCTGCCTATACTGAAAGCCATTTTCTTCCTAAATTTTTTCTGCCAATTCCTACGGAAACCACAGTTGCCCAGCAGAAATTCATACTGTTATGAATGAATAAATTTTTGTTTGAAATCAGTAAATCCATCAGCACTTATCCAATTTTAATTTCCTTTTGAGTTTCTTAGTCAAACACCGCTGAATAAAATTTACTAAACCGATGTTACTCCAGCCTTCTTGCAAAAAGTAAATAATGACGTAATGATGTCAGTGCTCAAAAGGTTAAAAAAATTTAAACTTTATTTATTTTACAACATTTAACAAACAAGTTACGCAACTTATATCAATGTCTCACGTTGGCTCAGATGTTTGCTTGAGGGGTCCAAGTAGTAGGCCAGGAAACCGGAGTACCCGGAGAAAAACCCCCTGCAGAGGCCTGGGCTCAAAAGGTTATGATGTCAACTTCACAGTCAAGTATGACGTTACAGTACATTTGTATGTGCGACTTTGCACGTGAAGTCTGATGTTTGTGGGTAAGATAACATTTTCACATGCCTTTTGACTGTAACGTCAATTGTGACGTCATACATGATTGCTGTGTTAACCAATCAAAATATGAACCAGAAGTCTCTGACGAGACTGTAGCTCTCCTGGGTGTTTTGTTTTCAAAGATCAATTTCCTTTCTTTTAAACCAAAGACCATTATAAGGAAGCAGGCGCTTTAACAAATTATAAGGAGCATTGCGCAACAAAACAACATATCAATTAGACTGCAACTAGGATATCACTCATGGAATTCATAATATCCCAGATAAGATATTTCAAAAAAGAATGCCATGACCATTTTTCAATATCCTAGTGGCCAGGGGCTCCTAGCTCAATGACACAAAAACAAGATTCAAAGAGTTATATAGGAGAAAATGACCACACCCATTTTCTAAGACCCTGGGGGCCAGGAGCTCAAATAAAATATCAGAATCACAACTAGACCACAGACACATCATATTGCAAAAAAAATTAAGTCTCCATCATTTCTAGTGTCAGAGGAGTTGCGAGCACAAGATTACATAGAGTTAAATAGGTGAAAATGACCACACCAATTTCCAAAGACCCTGGGGGTCAGGGGCTCAAACAAAATATCAGGTGCACAACTACACCACAGACCCATCATATTGCAAAAAGAATTAAGTCTCCATTATTTATAGTATTAGAGGAGTTGCGAGCACAAGATTACATAGAGTTATATAGGTGAAAATGACCACACCCATTTTCTAAGACCCTGGGGGTCAGGGGCTAAAACAAAATATCAGGTGCACAACTACACAACAGACCCATCATATTGCAAAAAGAATTAAGTCTCCATCATGTATAGTGTTAGAGGAGTTGCGAGCACAAGATTACATAGAGTTATATAGGTGAAAATGACCACACCCATTTTCTAAGACCCTGGGGGTCAGGGGCTCAAACAAAATATCAGGTGCACAACAACACAACAGACCCATCATATTGCAAAAAGAATTAAGTCTCCATCATTTATAGTGTCAGAGGAGTTGCGAGCACAAGATTACATAGAGTTATATAGGTGAAAATGACCACACCCATTTTCTAAGACCCCGGGGGTCAGGTGCTCAAACAAAATATCAGGTGCACAACTACACCACAGACCCATCATATTGCAAAAAGAATTAAGTCTCCATCATTTATAGTGTCAGAGGAGTTGTGAGCACAAGATTACATAGAGTTATATGGGTGAAAATGACCACACCCATTTTCTAAGACCCTGGGGGTCAGGGGCTCAAACAAAATATCAGGTGCACAACTACACCACAGACCCATAATATTGCAAAAAGAATTAAGTCTCCATCATTTATAGTGTTAGAGGAGTTGCGAGCACAAGATTACATAGAGTTATATAGGTGAAAATGACCACACCCATTTTCTAAGACCCTGGGGGTCAGGGGCTTAAACAAAATATCAGGTGCACAACTACACCACAGACCCATCATATTGCAAAAAGAATTAAGTCTCCATTATTTATAGTGTCAGAGGAGTTGCGAGCACAAGATTACATAGAGTTATATAGGTGAAAATGACCACACCCATTTTCTAAGACCCTGAGGATCAGGGGCTCAAACAAAATATCAGGTGCACAACTACAGCACAGACCCATCATATTGCAAAAAGAATTAAGTCTCCATCATTTATAGTGTTAGAGGAGTTGCGAGCACAAGATTACATAGAGTTATATAGGTGAAAATGACCACACCCATTTTCTAAGACCCTGGGGGTCAGGGGCTCAAACAAAATATTAGGTGCACAACTACACCACAGACCCATCATATTGCAAAAAGAATTAAGTCTCCATCATTTATAGTGTCAGAGGAGTTGCGAGCACAAGATTACATAGAGTTATATGGGTGAAAATGACCACACCCATTTTCTAAGACCCCGGGGGTCAGGTGCTCAAACAAAATATCAGGTGCACAACTACACCACAGACCCATCATATTGCAAAAAGAATTAAGTCTCCATCATTTATAGTGTCAGAGGAGTTGCGAGCACAAGATTACATAGAGTTATATAGGTGAAAATGACCACACCCATTTTCTAAGACCCCGGGGGTCAGGTGCTCAAACAAAATATCAGGTGCACAACTACACAACAGACCCATCATATTGCAAAAAGAATTAAGTCTCCATCATTTATAGTGTCAGAGGAGTTGCGAGCACAAGATTACATAGAGTTATATAGGTGAAAATGACCACACCCATTTTCTAAGACCCCGGGGGTCAGGTGCTCAAACAAAATATCAGGTGCACAACTACACCACAGACCCATCATATTGCAAAAAGAATTAAGTCTCCATCATTTATAGTGTCAGAGGAGTTGCGAGCACAAGATTACATAGAGTTATATAGGTGAAAATGACCACACCCATTTTCTATGACCCTGGGGGTCAGGTGCTCAAACAAAATATCAGGTGCACAACTACACAACAGACCCATCATATTGCAAAAAGAATTAAGTCTCCATCATTTATAGTGTTAGAGGAGTTGCGAGCACAAGATTACATAGAGTTATATAGGTGAAAATGACCACACCCATTTTCTAAGATCCTGGGGGTCAGGGGCTCAAACAAAATATCAGGTGCACAACTACACCACAGACCCATCATATTGCAAAAAGAATTAAGTCTCCATCATTTATAGTGTCAGAGGAGTTGCGAGCACAAGATTACATAGAGTTATATAGGTGAAAATGACCACACCCATTTTCTAAGACCCTGAGGATCAGGGGCTCAAACAAAATATCAGGTGCACAACTACAGCACAGACCCATCATATTGCAAAAAGAATTAAGTCTCCATCATTTATAGTGTTAGAGGAGTTGCGAGCACAAGATTACATAGAGTTATATAGGTGAAAATGACCACACCCATTTTCTAAGACCCTGGGGGTCAGGGGCTAAAACAAAATATCAGGTGCACAACTACACAACAGACCCATCATATTGCAAAAAGAATTAAGTCTCCATCATTTATAGTGTCAGAGGAGTTGCGAGCACAAGATTGCATAGATTTTCATAACCACACCCATTTTCTAAGACCATGGGGGTCAGGGGCTGAAACCAAATGTCAGGTGCACAACTAGACCACATACTAAGTAGGATGCAAAAAGAATTAACTTTCTATCTTCTATGGTTTAGGAGGAGTTGCGAGCACAAGAATTGTTTACGGACGGACGGACGGACAGACGGACAGACGGACAGACGGACGGACGCCGGACGACGGGGTATCGCATAAGCTCGACTGGTCTGAGACCAGTAGAGCTAAAAAGGAAACATTCAATTTCAATTTTGAGCGCTTTTTAGACAGTGAGAGGAAAATAATAAATCCCCAAATGTGATCAGGGACACGGAAATCCAACCCTTGTGTCCAGGATTTGCTTTTGTCCACGACATGGCAAGCCTGGTCATGGTACAAACAAATCCTGGACACTTGGGTTGGATTTCCTTGTCCCTGATCACATCTTGGGATAGATTCTATCAATCCATAATTAGTATTAATTAATCTATGTATACCAGTCAGGGGTCCAACTTATATGAGTAATAACTTCTTGAAGTTAATTAACTTGCATCAGTAATAACTTATACAAGTTATGTTCATGAGTTTATAACTTGTATAAGTTACAAATAAAAAAAAGCAGATTTTCCTCAGAATTTCTCCAATAACTTAAACAAGTTATAACAGTGTTTTTGATTGAAACACGTTTTATATTCAAAGCATTGTGATTCATTGTTAATATTCACATTAAGAAGATGCATCTAGGTCTTTACTATGTTTCTGACCTAATTTTCTTGGGAATTAGGCCATGTAAAATAAATTCTATGTTTCTCAGATAATTGGGTCTAAAAAAAGTGGCAAGGTAGGTAGGGTTTTTATTTTTTGTTTTTTGTTTTCCATCAAGAGGGCTCTTATTATTCATGTTAGGCAAAGAAGTCGTCTGTCCTGTTCAACCCCCCCCCCCCCCCATTATTCATGTAAGGCAAAAATTCTTATGCTTGCCCCCCCCCCCCCCCCCCCCCCCCCCTCCCCGTTTTTCTTCATAGGAAACTGTCTTTGAACCGTCAGTCAAAATAATGGTACATGTATATTAAAATTTATGGCTTTCTCCTGTAAATAAATTGATTTTTTAAGTAAAATAACCTATTCCTTCTGAGAACGGGGAGACGTAGCTCATCTGTCTGAATGGAAGAAACTAATCGATTCCAAATTTGACATTCTAAGTATGATATGTTTTGATTGCAGTGAGTATTTAGAAGAATCGCGTAAGAGACTCGACGGCTGTTATTTGCTCACATCTTGTTTAAACCCAGATCAAATTAAATACGACCCCTCACTTCCTCGGATGGATCCGGCCGATAGCGTATATCTTTGGAAGTCAAGTCTGGATGAAGCAGAATCTTTAGAAATCGAATGAAGTGTTCAGCAATAACCATCGCCTGATAAAATAATGTACACGGCCCGGGTACAATTTACATTCTTTTATTCATAGATTTAAGGATTTAACTACGTTTCTCTTGGGTTCGTCGGCGGTCCTTGTTTATACTTTTTACAACGTGAACGTCATTATTAATAGATTCGGAAGTATTACAATGGACACTTGCTATTGTTCGGCATAGGTATTTATATATGCTGTGGAGATCGATAAAGAAAACTATACGAACGTTTTAATACATGTAATGCTCGATGTATTAAACACGCGAATAGCCAGCCGTCCAAGTGTCAGCACGTTGTTAGTATATCCTATACAATTCCCTTAAAACGGCGCGTGGATAAAGTCTTTACCCGTAACGTAAATAATGAACGGGCCGTGATTTATACGGGCTTTTAAAAGTATTTATTCATCGGCTGTGATCGGGTACAGTCTTGACGATTTTACAGGACAATAAACATTTTCAATGAAATAAATTGATATTTCGTTTTTAATCAACGATCGAGGATGAGACGCGGCGGATATTTTTTTTTTTCTGAAGTTGCAATAAAAACGTCTCGTCGGCGGCAAATTATAGCGCGCGGCGGTGTCTGAGAAACATAGATTTTATTTTACATGGCCTTAGATTGTCTGTTGCTGGTAAATAAGATTTAATTACAGAAATATTCCCCAGAGAACCCTATATTTGAGAGCCTTGTGCCAGACTTCAAGACCATGCGCTGGATAGTGAGATATACCAGGAGGTTGTCCAATTTAATAGAGGACGCAGTCCGCCTGCGGCGCGGACGTAGTCCTCATCAAGGTAACACGTGTATATATATAGGAAAAATCGTGTTTTTCAATTGAATTCTATGCTATACCTAAAGGTTCCAAAACCGTGGTCAATGACGTCATTCTCTCCATTGCCCATTTGATCGGCGTGAAGCACAAGCTTATTTTTTTGACAATGTCACTTGACAACAGAATGAAACCCATCGATGACCAAGATTTCTCGATCTCCTTTGAATATTCTTCGTTTGGCTTACTCCTCCAGTGTCCCAATGTATGATTTGTACTTTGCTTCACGTAATACTGACATTGCACCATCATTTCCAACATATATCATGTTTAGTCCGAATATCCTCTATGAAAATTACAACGTGACGTCAGCATGCGACGCGACGTCAGCATACAACTTTGTTTCGTGGATTTTCTTTCATCGACAGCTCCCTCAGAAAAATCCATGGATAAACTCATTATGCTGGGAGAAAAAAAAAACAAACAAACAAAATATCAGCGCGATCAGCGACTTACCGAACTTCTTTCTGCTTTCGAGGATGATTTGCAGCTGATATTTTGATACCTGTAGATCGAATAATGTGGTTTCTCTACACATATATAAGATCTACATGTAGAATATACAGGAAATCTATGCAGTGTAAATCCCAACACAAACTTCTAAATGTCTGCTGCCTTTGGTTTTGTTTACAACGCGTCACAACTTACGTCATCATTTACAGTATTTAGTACAAATAGGTCAACACAGCTGGGGCTGTTCAAAGCATGAAGTATATTTTTTTCTGTCAGAAATAAGGCTGGGTATTTTTTTCCCTTGGAGGTAAATCATAAGCGGATCCAATGTAGAGGGGTGAAGGCTTCAGATTTTTTTTAGAAGGGGGGGGGGGGGTGATTGTATTCAAGGGGGGGGGGGGGTAGATTTCTACTAACTTCTCTCCTTCTCTCCCCTGTCCCGCTCCCTTCTTCCACCTCCTAACCTCTCCCTTCTGCCTACCTCCAGCTGCCTCCTTCCTCCCCCTCCCATTCATACTTGCCTTTTATGGGGGTGTGGAGCAGACATGGGATACCCGCTCTCTCCGCCCCCTTATCTCCCTCCCACACCCTTCCTTCTTCCCCCTCCCTCCCCTTCCCTCTCCCCCTCTCTCCTTCCTCTCGCCCCTCTCCCTCCCTTTCACCCTCTTTTAAAGTAAAGGAATGAGCAAGAATTTTGTCTTCAGATATTACATTGGAAAATCATTTACATTATTTAGAAGGGAAAATCCTGTAATACTAATGTTATACTGTACTTAATTTGTAAGTTTTAACCCCCTTCTCCAGATCATCCCATAAAACAATATATTGCTGATAACACTATAGACGACGCCGAAAAGGAAGTTTTCTCTCTCTTCTACATTTTGAATGCTAATTTTTCCGATGAAAGTAAAAGGGGAGAGGGGTGGGTGGGTGCAGGGGGGATACATATTCCTGATACGACGACTGACATTTCATCACCCAATGAAATTTAAAAAGTAAACATTTAAAAGTTTAATTGAATTCATTGAATAATCATGCAAGATACATGCATGTTAATCTTACAATATATAGATACCTCAGAAAACAATAAAATTCTTTTTTTAATTTTAATGGTTTGTGCCCCCAGTTTTCTTGCCCGAGTTCTCTTTCCCTTGGTTTTCATCAAGGTCCAAGGAATTAAAATGTACAGATTAAGATGACATCACTTGATCTTTTCTTATCTGTCATTTATGTTTCAAAATTAAGCATTGCGGTTTCATGTTTACTGATTGTTTTGTGACATTGAGAATTGTTTCCCCGCATTTACGAGTTATATGCATGCTGTCGATCTAGAAATTGTCTATAATATCCCCTCTCCTGTAGATGATTCTGGATTTCAAGAAAAAAAACTAATGTAAGGCTGATAAAGACGGTAAAAATGATCATACCTGTCAACTGACCCGATTTCGGCGGGTCAGTCCCGCTTTTTTACCCTTTGACCCGATTATTTTTTATCACCCGCGCGGGTCATGCCTTTCACCCGATTTTTCGTTGCTGACCCGGGAATCACCCGATTCCGATTTGGTTCCGTCTATTACTTGGGACTTTAAATTTCCAGTTGTGACTTTTTCATTAAAGGTCTCACTAGGGTAAATCGCCTTCGCGGAAGCCTGTAATAGGGGAATATAGTTCCTAAGGGATAGAACGCTGGAGCTTTTGAATACAAATAAAGTATGAAAACAACTATTTTTGTGCGTAAACTTTGTATCATGTTTGAGGAAATTTTATATTCTTTCAAATGAAGTATACTTGATACGGAATGAGGCACTATATTTCGTGGAAGGATGCGATATGTATAGGGTAGTATGAGAGCACTGGGTGAAACTGAGAGGTGCCTCTAAAATCGTCCTCAATTTTCAAGGCCAAATTGCTCGAAAGATGCAGCGTGACTTTTTTTGCAGACTTATATGAGAAAAAAGTTTGAAATCTTGACTATGCATGTGTGAAAGCGTTTTTCATTCTTTTTCCTATGAGCTGAGATATCGGCGATCAAAGTTGACAAGTTACTATAGAAACATATAGGGATTTATTTACCCCAGTGAGACCTAATAGACAGCTGATGTGCCACATAGGCTGGATGATAGAATTGTACAAAATGCTATGAAAACCTACCAAAAATCACATTAAACACAATATTATGTAGAAATATTGCCTCTAAATCATCTAATTTACATTCATGGAAGCAAAATTTTCAAAATTAAAAAAAAATAGACAAGTTAGTTAAATTTATGACTATTTGTTCATTATGTATGTAGTATAACAGTGTTGATATGGTGAATATGAGTTTTGATACCAATATAGCATAGAATATCATTATTTTGAACTCAGTGCTCACTTTTGGTGAAAAAAGACCAATTTTACCCCAATTACAGGAAACCGGTCAGTTGCGGTGCAGCGGTTAACAGTCCGGTCATACCGGTGAAGTACCGCAGGATATTTTCCATACCGCAAGCTTACGGATGAATGCGAACCATCAAAATTGTCTTGAAATCAATACTTATTCACAAATAAATGAAAACTTCTTCAAAATTCAACTGCCAATGACATTTACCAATAGATTTTAATCTATATTCAACAAATAATGAATTGTGGTTACATGTGTTATACTTTATTTGATAGGAAAAATCTTAAATTAGGTCATGTTTTCATTTAAATGGGTACATTTGTATAAAATGTTTAGTGTACTTTCCTGAAAGAACCTAATTTCACAGTATTTGTTTTGGAAAATGTGTATTCAAAGTCAAAATATGCTTAGAATTAGTGGAAGGATGAAATATCATATTATCTCAATATAACAAATTAAATTTCTAAGACAACTTTACAGTGCAAGAGCAACAAATAAACACAGATAACTGTTTTCATAGTATTTATTCAATGTAATTCTGTAATGCAAAGAGCAAATAAAAGTCAAAGTTGGGTAATAGCTACTGCCTGAAGGTCAAAACAGGAAGTCCATTGTGTAAGGTGTCAGATTCTACATAAAGCTCATATAAATAGAGCTCTAAATCACTTCTAACTGCATTTTATATACTGAAATTCACCATATAGGTGGAGAAATATATCTTCAATTGTTCACAAAAAGATGAAAGACTCATTTGCAAAATCATGGACACATCACTCAATCTTCTATGCTAACCCCCTAAGATGAGCAATGGCTTCATATTAGTGTGTTTGGGATCAAATTACATTTACTTGAATTGCACACATGTTGTAATGATAAAACATATTGTAAGTGAATGAATACTTGTTTATCTAACTTTAGATGACATTTTGGGTCATACTGTCCCGAGAACTCCCATATTCTAAAGTGAAATTAATGAAAATTTTGAATTTTTAAGCATATTTTAAATTCATAATTTAAACTTTAAATCCTGTAATTTGAGTGAAAGTTTTCATCATACTGTAAAACGCAAGTCTTAAATGAAATAATGATATATGAATCTTCACACATGTCCCATACAATTCTATAAAATTTGATTTTGAAGTTTATTGATATTTTCCCTTTTGACTCTATGCAGTAAACTCTTGTATGGGTACTCCCTAATTTAAAGTGCAAATTTCTCCAGAAATACTTTGAATTTTGATTTGAAATTTTCAGGGCAAGTGTAAAAATGATTGAATTCAATGATAATGCAAAATCGTGAAATTTCAAAATTTTAATCTTGTCTAATAGGTCTCACTAGGGTAAATCGCCTTCGCGGAAGCCTGTAATAGGGGAATATAGTTCCTAAGGGATAGAACGCTGGAGCTTTTGAATACAAATAAAGTATGAAAACAACTATTTTTGTGCGTAAACTTTGTATCATGTTTGAGGAAATTTTATATTCTTTCAAATGAAGTATACTTGATACGGAATGAGGCACTATATTTCGTGGAAGGATGCGATATGTATAGGGTAGTATGAGAGCACTGGGTGAAACTGAGAGGTGCCTCTAAAATCGTCCTCAATTTTCAAGGCCAAATTGCTCGAAAGATGCAGCGTGACTTTTTTTGCAGACTTATATGAGAAAAAAGTTTGAAATCTTGACTATGCATGTGTGAAAGCGTTTTTCATTCTTTTTCCTATGAGCTGAGATATCGGCGATCAAAGTTGACAAGTTACTATAGAAACATATAGGGATTTATTTACCCCAGTGAGACCTAATAGACAGCTGATGTGCCACATAGGCTGGATGATAGAATTGTACAAAATGCTATGAAAACCTACCAAAAATCACATTAAACACAATATTATGTAGAAATATTGCCTCTAAATCATCTAATTTACATTCATGGAAGCAAAATTTTCAAAATTAAAAAAAAATAGACAAGTTAGTTAAATTTATGACTATTTGTTCATTATGTATGTAGTATAACAGTGTTGATATGGTGAATATGAGTTTTGATACCAATATAGCATAGAATATCATTATTTTGAACTCAGTGCTCACTTTTGGTGAAAAAAGACCAATTTTACCCCAATTACAGGAAACCGGTCAGTTGCGGTGCAGCGGTTAACAGTCCGGTCATACCGGTGAAGTACCGCAGGATATTTTCCATACCGCAAGCTTACGGATGAATGCGAACCATCAAAATTGTCTTGAAATCAATACTTATTCACAAATAAATGAAAACTTCTTCAAAATTCAACTGCCAATGACATTTACCAATAGATTTAAATCTATATTCAACAAATAATGAATTGTGGTTACATGTGTTATACTTTATTTGATAGGAAAAATCTTAAATTAGGTCATGTTTTCATTTAAATGGGTACATTTGTATAAAATGTTTAGTGTACTTTCCTGAAAGAACCTAATTTCACAGTATTTGTTTTGGAAAATGTGTATTCAAAGTCAAAATATGCTTAGAATTAGTGGAAGGATGAAATATCATATTATCTCAATATAACAAATTAAATTTCTAAGACAACTTTACAGTGCAAGAGCAACAAATAAACACAGATAACTGTTTTCATAGTATTTATTCAATGTAATTCTGTAATGCAAAGAGCAAATAAAAGTCAAAGTTGGGTAATAGCTACTGCCTGAAGGTCAAAACAGGAAGTCCATTGTGTAAGGTGTCAGATTCTACATAAAGCTCATATAAATAGAGCTCTAAATCACTTCTAACTGCATTTTATATACTGAAATTCACCATATAGGTGGAGAAATATATCTTCAATTGTTCACAAAAAGATGAAAGACTCATTTGCAAAATCATGGACACATCACTCAATCTTCTATGCTAACCCCCTAAGATGAGCAATGGCTTCATATTAGTGTGTTTGGGATCAAATTACATTTACTTGAATTGCACACATGTTGTAATGATAAAACATATTGTAAGTGAATGAATACTTGTTTATCTAACTTTAGATGACATTTTGGGTCATACTGTCCCGAGAACTCCCATATTCTAAAGTGAAATTAATGAAAATTTTGAATTTTTAAGCATATTTTAAATTCATAATTTAAACTTTAAATCCTGTAATTTGAGTGAAAGTTTTCATCATACTGTAAAACGCAAGTCTTAAATGAAATAATGATATATGAATCTTCACACATGTCCCATACAATTCTATAAAATTTGATTTTGAAGTTTATTGATATTTTCCCTTTTGACTCTATGCAGTAAACTCTTGTATGGGTACTCCCTAATTTAAAGTGCAAATTTCTCCAGAAATACTTTGAATTTTGATTTGAAATTTTCAGGGCAAGTGTAAAAATGATTGAATTCAATGATAATGCAAAATCGTGAAATTTCAAAATTTTAATCTTGTCTAATAGGTCTCACTAGGGTAAATCGCCTTCGCGGAAGCCTGTAATAGGGGAATATAGTTCCTAAGGGATAGAACGCTGGAGCTTTTGAATACAAATAAAGTATGAAAACAACTATTTTTGTGCGTAAACTTTGTATCATGTTTGAGGAAATTTTATATTCTTTCAAATGAAGTATACTTGATACGGAATGAGGCACTATATTTCGTGGAAGGATGCGATATGTATAGGGTAGTATGAGAGCACTGGGTGAAACTGAGAGGTGCCTCTAAAATCGTCCTCAATTTTCAAGGCCAAATTGCTCGAAAGATGCAGCGTGACTTTTTTTGCAGACTTATATGAGAAAAAAGTTTGAAATCTTGACTATGCATGTGTGAAAGCGTTTTTCATTCTTTTTCCTATGAGCTGAGATATCGGCGATCAAAGTTGACAAGTTACTATAGAAACATATAGGGATTTATTTACCCCAGTGAGACCTAATAGACAGCTGATGTGCCACATAGGCTGGATGATAGAATTGTACAAAATGCTATGAAAACCTACCAAAAATCACATTAAACACAATATTATGTAGAAATATTGCCTCTAAATCATCTAATTTACATTCATGGAAGCAAAATTTTCAAAATTAAAAAAAAATAGACAAGTTAGTTAAATTTATGACTATTTGTTCATTATGTATGTAGTATAACAGTGTTGATATGGTGAATATGAGTTTTGATACCAATATAGCATAGAATATCATTATTTTGAACTCAGTGCTCACTTTTGGTGAAAAAAGACCAATTTTACCCCAATTACAGGAAACCGGTCAGTTGCGGTGCAGCGGTTAACAGTCCGGTCATACCGGTGAAGTACCGCAGGATATTTTCCATACCGCAAGCTTACGGATGAATGCGAACCATCAAAATTGTCTTGAAATCAATACTTATTCACAAATAAATGAAAACTTCTTCAAAATTCAACTGCCAATGACATTTACCAATAGATTTAAATCTATATTCAACAAATAATGAATTGTGGTTACATGTGTTATACTTTATTTGATAGGAAAAATCTTAAATTAGGTCATGTTTTCATTTAAATGGGTACATTTGTATAAAATGTTTAGTGTACTTTCCTGAAAGAACCTAATTTCACAGTATTTGTTTTGGAAAATGTGTATTCAAAGTCAAAATATGCTTAGAATTAGTGGAAGGATGAAATATCATATTATCTCAATATAACAAATTAAATTTCTAAGACAACTTTACAGTGCAAGAGCAACAAATAAACACAGATAACTGTTTTCATAGTATTTATTCAATGTAATTCTGTAATGCAAAGAGCAAATAAAAGTCAAAGTTGGGTAATAGCTACTGCCTGAAGGTCAAAACAGGAAGTCCATTGTGTAAGGTGTCAGATTCTACATAAAGCTCATATAAATAGAGCTCTAAATCACTTCTAACTGCATTTTATATACTGAAATTCACCATATAGGTGGAGAAATATATCTTCAATTGTTCACAAAAAGATGAAAGACTCATTTGCAAAATCATGGACACATCACTCAATCTTCTATGCTAACCCCCTAAGATGAGCAATGGCTTCATATTAGTGTGTTTGGGATCAAATTACATTTACTTGAATTGCACACATGTTGTAATGATAAAACATATTGTAAGTGAATGAATACTTGTTTATCTAACTTTAGATGACATTTTGGGTCATACTGTCCCGAGAACTCCCATATTCTAAAGTGAAATTAATGAAAATTTTGAATTTTTAAGCATATTTTAAATTCATAATTTAAACTTTAAATCCTGTAATTTGAGTGAAAGTTTTCATCATACTGTAAAACGCAAGTCTTAAATGAAATAATGATATATGAATCTTCACACATGTCCCATACAATTCTATAAAATTTGATTTTGAAGTTTATTGATATTTTCCCTTTTGACTCTATGCAGTAAACTCTTGTATGGGTACTCCCTAATTTAAAGTGCAAATTTCTCCAGAAATACTTTGAATTTTGATTTGAAATTTTCAGGGCAAGTGTAAAAATGATTGAATTCAATGATAATGCAAAATCGTGAAATTTCAAAATTTTAATCTTGTCTAATAGGTCTCACTAGGGTAAATCGCCTTCGCGGAAGCCTGTAATAGGGGAATATAGTTCCTAAGGGATAGAACGCTGGAGCTTTTGAATACAAATAAAGTATGAAAACAACTATTTTTGTGCGTAAACTTTGTATCATGTTTGAGGAAATTTTATATTCTTTCAAATGAAGTATACTTGATACGGAATGAGGCACTATATTTCGTGGAAGGATGCGATATGTATAGGGTAGTATGAGAGCACTGGGTGAAACTGAGAGGTGCCTCTAAAATCGTCCTCAATTTTCAAGGCCAAATTGCTCGAAAGATGCAGCGTGACTTTTTTTGCAGACTTATATGAGAAAAAAGTTTGAAATCTTGACTATGCATGTGTGAAAGCGTTTTTCATTCTTTTTCCTATGAGCTGAGATATCGGCGATCAAAGTTGACAAGTTACTATAGAAACATATAGGGATTTATTTACCCCAGTGAGACCTAATAGACAGCTGATGTGCCACATAGGCTGGATGATAGAATTGTACAAAATGCTATGAAAACCTACCAAAAATCACATTAAACACAATATTATGTAGAAATATTGCCTCTAAATCATCTAATTTACATTCATGGAAGCAAAATTTTCAAAATTAAAAAAAAATAGACAAGTTAGTTAAATTTATGACTATTTGTTCATTATGTATGTAGTATAACAGTGTTGATATGGTGAATATGAGTTTTGATACCAATATAGCATAGAATATCATTATTTTGAACTCAGTGCTCACTTTTGGTGAAAAAAGACCAATTTTACCCCAATTACAGGAAACCGGTCAGTTGCGGTGCAGCGGTTAACAGTCCGGTCATACCGGTGAAGTACCGCAGGATATTTTCCATACCGCAAGCTTACGGATGAATGCGAACCATCAAAATTGTCTTGAAATCAATACTTATTCACAAATAAATGAAAACTTCTTCAAAATTCAACTGCCAATGACATTTACCAATAGATTTTAATCTATATTCAACAAATAATGAATTGTGGTTACATGTGTTATACTTTATTTGATAGGAAAAATCTTAAATTAGGTCATGTTTTCATTTAAATGGGTACATTTGTATAAAATGTTTAGTGTACTTTCCTGAAAGAACCTAATTTCACAGTATTTGTTTTGGAAAATGTGTATTCAAAGTCAAAATATGCTTAGAATTAGTGGAGGGATGAAATATCATATTATCTCAATATAACAAATTAAATTTCTAAGACAACTTTACAGTGCAAGAGCAACAAATAAACACAGATAACTGTTTTCATAGTATTTATTCAATGTAATTCTGTAATGCAAAGAGCAAATAAAAGTCAAAGTTGGGTAATAGCTACTGCCTGAAGGTCAAAACAGGAAGTCCATTGTGTAAGGTGTCAGATTCTACATAAAGCTCATATAAATAGAGCTCTAAATCACTTCTAACTGCATTTTATATACTGAAATTCACCATATAGGTGGAGAAATATATCTTCAATTGTTCACAAAAAGATGAAAGACTCATTTGCAAAATCATGGACACATCACTCAATCTTCTATGCTAACCCCCTAAGATGAGCAATGGCTTCATATTAGTGTGTTTGGGATCAAATTACATTTACTTGAATTGCACACATGTTGTAATGATAAAACATATTGTAAGTGAATGAATACTTGTTTATCTAACTTTAGATGACATTTTGGGTCATACTGTCCCGAGAACTCCCATATTCTAAAGTGAAATTAATGAAAATTTTGAATTTTTAAGCATATTTTAAATTCATAATTTAAACTTTAAATCCTGTAATTTGAGTGAAAGTTTTCATCATACTGTAAAACGCAAGTCTTAAATGAAATAATGATATATGAATCTTCACACATGTCCCATACAATTCTATAAAATTTGATTTTGAAGTTTATTGATATTTTCCCTTTTGACTCTATGCAGTAAACTCTTGTATGGGTACTCCCTAATTTAAAGTGCAAATTTCTCCAGAAATACTTTGAATTTTGATTTGAAATTTTCAGGGCAAGTGTAAAAATGATTGAATTCAATGATAATGCAAAATCGTGAAATTTCAAAATTTTAATCTTGTCTAATAGGTCTCACTAGGGTAAATCGCCTTCGCGGAAGCCTGTAATAGGGGAATATAGTTCCTAAGGGATAGAACGCTGGAGCTTTTGAATACAAATAAAGTATGAAAACAACTATTTTTGTGCGTAAACTTTGTATCATGTTTGAGGAAATTTTATATTCTTTCAAATGAAGTATACTTGATACGGAATGAGGCACTATATTTCGTGGAAGGATGCGATATGTATAGGGTAGTATGAGAGCACTGGGTGAAACTGAGAGGTGCCTCTAAAATCGTCCTCAATTTTCAAGGCCAAATTGCTCGAAAGATGCAGCGTGACTTTTTTTGCAGACTTATATGAGAAAAAAGTTTGAAATCTTGACTATGCATGTGTGAAAGCGTTTTTCATTCTTTTTCCTATGAGCTGAGATATCGGCGATCAAAGTTGACAAGTTACTATAGAAACATATAGGGATTTATTTACCCCAGTGAGACCTAATAGACAGCTGATGTGCCACATAGGCTGGATGATAGAATTGTACAAAATGCTATGAAAACCTACCAAAAATCACATTAAACACAATATTATGTAGAAATATTGCCTCTAAATCATCTAATTTACATTCATGGAAGCAAAATTTTCAAAATTAAAAAAAAATAGACAAGTTAGTTAAATTTATGACTATTTGTTCATTATGTATGTAGTATAACAGTGTTGATATGGTGAATATGAGTTTTGATACCAATATAGCATAGAATATCATTATTTTGAACTCAGTGCTCACTTTTGGTGAAAAAAGACCAATTTTACCCCAATTACAGGAAACCGGTCAGTTGCGGTGCAGCGGTTAACAGTCTGGTCATACCGGTGAAGTACCGCAGGATATTTTCCATACCGCAAGCTTACGGATGAATGCGAACCATCAAAATTGTCTTGAAATCAATACTTATTCACAAATAAATGAAAACTTCTTCAAAATTCAACTGCCAATGACATTTACCAATAGATTTTAATCTATATTCAACAAATAATGAATTGTGGTTACATGTGTTATACTTTATTTGATAGGAAAAATCTTAAATTAGGTCATGTTTTCATTTAAATGGGTACATTTGTATAAAATGTTTAGTGTACTTTCCTGAAAGAACCTAATTTCACAGTATTTGTTTTGGAAAATGTGTATTCAAAGTCAAAATATGCTTAGAATTAGTGGAGGGATGAAATATCATATTATCTCAATATAACAAATTAAATTTCTAAGACAACTTTACAGTGCAAGAGCAACAAATAAACACAGATAACTGTTTTCATAGTATTTATTCAATGTAATTCTGTAATGCAAAGAGCAAATAAAAGTCAAAGTTGGGTAATAGCTACTGCCTGAAGGTCAAAACAGGAAGTCCATTGTGTAAGGTGTCAGATTCTACATAAAGCTCATATAAATAGAGCTCTAAATCACTTCTAACTGCATTTTATATACTGAAATTCACCATATAGGTGGAGAAATATATCTTCAATTGTTCACAAAAAGATGAAAGACTCATTTGCAAAATCATGGACACATCACTCAATCTTCTATGCTAACCCCCTAAGATGAGCAATGGCTTCATATTAGTGTGTTTGGGATCAAATTACATTTACTTGAATTGCACACATGTTGTAATGATAAAACATATTGTAAGTGAATGAATACTTGTTTATCTAACTTTAGATGACATTTTGGGTCATACTGTCCCGAGAACTCCCATATTCTAAAGTGAAATTAATGAAAATTTTGAATTTTTAAGCATATTTTAAATTCATAATTTAAACTTTAAATCCTGTAATTTGAGTGAAAGTTTTCATCATACTGTAAAACGCAAGTCTTAAATGAAATAATGATATATGAATCTTCACACATGTCCCATACAATTCTATAAAATTTGATTTTGAAGTTTATTGATATTTTCCCTTTTGACTCTATGCAGTAAACTCTTGTATGGGTACTCCCTAATTTAAAGTGCAAATTTCTCCAGAAATACTTTGAATTTTGATTTGAAATTTTCAGGGCAAGTGTAAAAATGATTGAATTCAATGATAATGCAAAATCGTGAAATTTCAAAATTTTAATCTTGTCTAATAGGTCTCACTAGGGTAAATCGCCTTCGCGGAAGCCTGTAATAGGGGAATATAGTTCCTAAGGGATAGAACGCTGGAGCTTTTGAATACAAATAAAGTATGAAAACAACTATTTTTGTGCGTAAACTTTGTATCATGTTTGAGGAAATTTTATATTCTTTCAAATGAAGTATACTTGATACGGAATGAGGCACTATATTTCGTGGAAGGATGCGATATGTATAGGGTAGTATGAGAGCACTGGGTGAAACTGAGAGGTGCCTCTAAAATCGTCCTCAATTTTCAAGGCCAAATTGCTCGAAAGATGCAGCGTGACTTTTTTTGCAGACTTATATGAGAAAAAAGTTTGAAATCTTGACTATGCATGTGTGAAAGCGTTTTTCATTCTTTTTCCTATGAGCTGAGATATCGGCGATCAAAGTTGACAAGTTACTATAGAAACATATAGGGATTTATTTACCCCAGTGAGACCTAATAGACAGCTGATGTGCCACATAGGCTGGATGATAGAATTGTACAAAATGCTATGAAAACCTACCAAAAATCACATTAAACACAATATTATGTAGAAATATTGCCTCTAAATCATCTAATTTACATTCATGGAAGCAAAATTTTCAAAATTAAAAAAAAATAGACAAGTTAGTTAAATTTATGACTATTTGTTCATTATGTATGTAGTATAACAGTGTTGATATGGTGAATATGAGTTTTGATACCAATATAGCATAGAATATCATTATTTTGAACTCAGTGCTCACTTTTGGTGAAAAAAGACCAATTTTACCCCAATTACAGGAAACCGGTCAGTTGCGGTGCAGCGGTTAACAGTCCGGTCATACCGGTGAAGTACCGCAGGATATTTTCCATACCGCAAGCTTACGGATGAATGCGAACCATCAAAATTGTCTTGAAATCAATACTTATTCACAAATAAATGAAAACTTCTTCAAAATTCAACTGCCAATGACATTTACCAATAGATTTTAATCTATATTCAACAAATAATGAATTGTGGTTACATGTGTTATACTTTATTTGATAGGAAAAATCTTAAATTAGGTCATGTTTTCATTTAAATGGGTACATTTGTATAAAATGTTTAGTGTACTTTCCTGAAAGAACCTAATTTCACAGTATTTGTTTTGGAAAATGTGTATTCAAAGTCAAAATATGCTTAGAATTAGTGGAAGGATGAAATATCATATTATCTCAATATAACAAATTAAATTTCTAAGACAACTTTACAGTGCAAGAGCAACAAATAAACACAGATAACTGTTTTCATAGTATTTATTCAATGTAATTCTGTAATGCAAAGAGCAAATAAAAGTCAAAGTTGGGTAATAGCTACTGCCTGAAGGTCAAAACAGGAAGTCCATTGTGTAAGGTGTCAGATTCTACATAAAGCTCATATAAATAGAGCTCTAAATCACTTCTAACTGCATTTTATATACTGAAATTCACCATATAGGTGGAGAAATATATCTTCAATTGTTCACAAAAAGATGAAAGACTCATTTGCAAAATCATGGACACATCACTCAATCTTCTATGCTAACCCCCTAAGATGAGCAATGGCTTCATATTAGTGTGTTTGGGATCAAATTACATTTACTTGAATTGCACACATGTTGTAATGATAAAACATATTGTAAGTGAATGAATACTTGTTTATCTAACTTTAGATGACATTTTGGGTCATACTGTCCCGAGAACTCCCATATTCTAAAGTGAAATTAATGAAAATTTTGAATTTTTAAGCATATTTTAAATTCATAATTTAAACTTTAAATCCTGTAATTTGAGTGAAAGTTTTCATCATACTGTAAAACGCAAGTCTTAAATGAAATAATGATATATGAATCTTCACACATGTCCCATACAATTCTATAAAATTTGATTTTGAAGTTTATTGATATTTTCCCTTTTGACTCTATGCAGTAAACTCTTGTATGGGTACTCCCTAATTTAAAGTGCAAATTTCTCCAGAAATACTTTGAATTTTGATTTGAAATTTTCAGGGCAAGTGTAAAAATGATTGAATTCAATGATAATGCAAAATCGTGAAATTTCAAAATTTTAATCTTGTCTAATAGGTCTCACTAGGGTAAATCGCCTTCGCGGAAGCCTGTAATAGGGGAATATAGTTCCTAAGGGATAGAACGCTGGAGCTTTTGAATACAAATAAAGTATGAAAACAACTATTTTTGTGCGTAAACTTTGTATCATGTTTGAGGAAATTTTATATTCTTTCAAATGAAGTATACTTGATACGGAATGAGGCACTATATTTCGTGGAAGGATGCGATATGTATAGGGTAGTATGAGAGCACTGGGTGAAACTGAGAGGTGCCTCTAAAATCGTCCTCAATTTTCAAGGCCAAATTGCTCGAAAGATGCAGCGTGACTTTTTTTGCAGACTTATATGAGAAAAAAGTTTGAAATCTTGACTATGCATGTGTGAAAGCGTTTTTCATTCTTTTTCCTATGAGCTGAGATATCGGCGATCAAAGTTGACAAGTTACTATAGAAACATATAGGGATTTATTTACCCCAGTGAGACCTAAAACACCTGCAGATACAGGTAAATTGGGTTGTTTGTTTAGTGATATGGGAAGTAATTAGCCACTTTCATGTTGTTTTAACAATCTGGGCTTGGATTATTATGGAAATGTCAATGGGAAGACGATCGTAAACACGGAGATTTATGCAGACGAAAAGGAACCAATGTTTTTATAGTGTTTACAACAATTGAAGCAGTGAAATGTAGAGTTCATTTCACATAAGATCTTCATCATGGTATAGCAATAACTAAATAAAAATATATTATCTAGCCTAACAAATTCAACTATGAACCTTCAGGCCTTGATTAATGAAGTCCTAAAATTTTACACATGTACTACAATATCATGATTATGCAGTATTACAATTTAAATAAATATTTATATGCTTTACATGTCAGATTACAGTAAAATGAACTTTATTGACCTGACATGTATTTTTTTTTGGGGGGGGGGTTAAAATTTATTCATAATGACACAAGCAAAAGGTCGCGATTTTGGTTCGCGCGCTACACATACGGCAAAGCGTTTTTTTACTGAGCCCACCTATCGCGGCTGGCTTATTTAAGGTGGAATTCCACCTCAGCATCGCCGCTGACCCCCGCGAATCACTTCATCGCGGTGCCAAGATCGCCGGGAGTTGCGGTGGCGTTGCGGTTGATTGCCGCGCTGACAATTACCTGTCCAGGTGTTACCTGGCCAGGTGCTATTTCTTACGGATGAATAGAAACTTGTTTTTAAGCATGACATGTATAAATAAAATGATGATTTAAACATTAGGACATGAAACATAAGTACATTTTGTAAATTGAGCCTAAAAATGTTTCTGGTAACCTGACTTGATGCCAACGATCCACAAGAATAATCGCCTCTACTTTCCTTATATATATTGACTATAGAGAGACGTGTGAAGGGGCGGGTGTCATTGAGGGTTGTTGGCATCGAGCTCCTGTGGATCTACCTTATTTTCATCCCGACTCTTTTTTTTTATATCGGATAAGCAGGTCAAAATAATGAAAATTTACATCTTCTGGCGTCAAGTCCGATGAAGCGGAATCTATTCACATTAAAATTGAAGCATGATCAAATTATGTCTGTAGGCTCTTTACACGGGTACTTATAATAGGCATGTGAAAGATGCAATGAATCGTTGTTCACTTCTTATTATTAAAAACATATTAAACTAGCGTTGATAAAATAAATGCTACATGAAAGATTACTCCAGCTGAAATGCAAAATCCCCAGTTGTGTATCACGTTAAGCATTGCACCGTCTGTAGTGACCAGACAATCAAATTTCCAAACAAATTAATTAGTGATAATTATACAGGTGACAGGTATATTGCTGGACAAACAAAGCCATTAGAGCGGCGATCTCTACACTGTCATGGGTACTCGTCTGACCCCGGGGACGTAATAATGTGGATCCGCTCACCATAATGGTTCTTTTCTATTATGATACAATATTGATTTTTCTCCGACATTCTTTTTTATCCTCGTTCTGCGCCTGAGATTTAAATGTCCAACGTCCACTTACGTATCTTATCTAGGTCCGTGTACTAAATCACAATTCAATTTTCCATTTTGGAAATGTTAATGAAAAATGGAAAATTGAATCAATTTTTCAATTTTCATTTTCAATTTAGTAAATGAAAAATGGAAAATTGAACCAATTTTCCATTTTTCATTCAAAAATTTCAAATTGAAAAACGAAAATGGAAAATGGACTCAAATACGCTGTATTAAACCACAATTCAATTTTCCATTGCAAAAGTAAAAAACGAAAATTGAACCCATTTTCAATTTTCAATTTTCATTTTGAAAATGAAAAATGAAAAATTGATTCAATTTTTCATTTTTCATTTTAAAAGTAAAAATTGAAAATTGACAATGGGTTCAATTTTCATTTTTCCTTTTTAAAATGTTATTTTCTTAATGAAAAATAGAAAATGGACTGTAATAGGCTGTACTAAACCACAATTCAATTTTCCTTTCCAAAATCCGTAATGGAAAATGAAAAATTGAGTCAATTTTCCATTTTTACACTCCGCGCGCTAATGCAAAAATGAAAAATTGAATCCATTTTCAATTTTTCATTTTCGTTTTAACGACACACGACCTGCACACCCCTATCTCTATAATCCAGAGGTCCAGCGAACAGCCAATCAGAGCGCTCGTTTCAAACATAAACAAAAGTCTCTATCGGCAGCTTGCCCTTTCTCTCGCTTCGCAAATAAACAATTGTTATTGTGGAAATAACATTTTATATGTTTTGTTTGTAAAATAAAATTTTTTAAATGTGTTACTGAAACCACCGTGAAAGTAAGATAAAAGTAGCCCATGTTTCAGACTTTCTGTTGATTTTATTGTATCAACATAGAGGGCACATCTTGCACATGAAGTCCAACGGTTCTGTAACGTGAACACGCTTTGAATAATGTCGTTTTAAAAGACATTGAATATTAATACTTGTTTTACTCTGACAGTCAAAAGTTAAATTGGCGATTCAATAAACGGAGTAACTTCTAATTAGATAATTGGATTAACGCAGGGGTAGACGTTGTTTGCACGCGCAGCGTCACTGACATCACGCGATCGTTGCTCAAGCCGATTTTAAAGGTAATGGTGCTATGCATGGTCAAAATCAAAATAAATCGATTCAATGATCCTTGTATATCTTGGAAAAAAATGAACAAAAAGGGATTACTTTCAAATTCATACTAATTAAGTGTCCATAGTTCTTTTTATGCAAAAAAGCACAATTCTGGTAGATTCACTCGAAATATAGGCGATAACACCAGGAAACTTTTTTTAAAAGTCCATGATCCTTTAATAAGCTTATTGCATTGCCTTGTCAAATAGCTATGTTATAAAAAATACGAGAGAGCTGCATAAATGTGTCTAAGATAACATATTTCATAATATCATTTTAAAAACAAAACATATAAAATGTTATTTCCACAAAAGTATTACGACTGTTTATTTGCGAAACGAGAGAGAGGGCAAACTGTCGATAGAGTCATTTGTTTACGTTTAACCAAGCGCTCTGATTGGCTAATCGCTGGATCTCTGGATTATAGAGATAGGGGTGTGCAGGTCGTGTGTCGTTAAAACGAAAATGAAAAATGAAAAATTGAAAATGGATTAAATTTTTCATTTTTCATTTTTGCATTAGCGCGCGGAGTGCAAAAATGGAAAATTGACTCAATTTTTCATTTTCCATCACGGATTTTGAAAAGGAAATTGAATTATGGTTTAGTACAGCCTTTTACAGTCCATTTTCTATTTTTCATTAAGAAAATAAAATTCTAAAAAGGAAAATTGAAAATTGAACCCATTTTCAATTTTCATTTTTCATTTTTATAATGAAAAATGAAAAATTGAATCAATGTTTCATTTTTCATTTTCAAAATGAAAATTGAAAATTGAAAATGGGTTCAATTTTCCATTTTCGTTTTTTACTTTTGCAATGGAAAATTGAATTGTGGTTTAATACAGCGTATTTGAGTCCATTTTCCATTTTCGTTTTTCAATTTGAAATTTTTGAATGAAAAATGGAAAATTGGTTCAATTTTCCATTTTTCATTTACTAAATTGAAAATGAAAAATGAAAAATTGATTCAATTTTCAATTTTTCATTAATGTTTCCGAAATGGAAAATTGAATTGTGGTTTAGTACACGGAGCTATCTACGTAAAGGTACTTGTGTATGCGTTCGTCCGTAAAATTATCATGTCATTTTAAGTGGTCAGTCAATGGGTACAAGTTGAAGTAATCAAATTTGAAGAGTGAGTTGTGATATCGACATATAGATATGTACAAGGGAGCTCGACCGGGGAGTTTGGAATTATATAACCCTCCCTTTCCCCTGGCTTTTTACTGTAAAATTTTAGAAATAGCAAGAGGGAGCTACGTGAACATGCATTTGCGGCATCTAATATTTCTGCAATAACATATTTTCTTCAGTCGCTGCCTATTAAAATAAAATACAGAATTTTACGCCAGCATTTCGGGCTGGTAAGATTTATTTCTCGATATTTTTTTTTTTTATATATAGTCACATTTCATTTTTTTTTTTTACAAAGTCGCATTCCAACCCCCCAACCCCCTTCAGATTTCCAGAACGGTAAATCAAACGGCGATTGAAGGTAGATGATACCAGTGTGCGAAATTAACGGTGGACCGATAGACAATGTCTATAGTTATTCTGGTCGGTCTATAGAGATCAAAAACTCGGTAGACCGACTTGTCTATAGGAAATCTGACCCGAGTCATGTAAATGTTTGCTCTTCGCACAGCAATAGCTTAGCAAGAGCAGGTAAGGCCATATAAAATTAATCGGTCGTTTCTCAGATACCGCCGCCGATGAGAAGTTTTTATTTCAACTGCAGAAAAAAAAACCAGCTGTGTGTCATTTTCAATCGAACTTATAAAAGAAGTTAAATTATCCAAAAGGTACCCGATAAATATTTAATTGTAATCACAGCAAGTTCCATATTTACGGTAACGTTAGGACGCCTTCTGTTCAATATTTCACACGTGAATGGATATAAATATTTTTACGTGGCCTAAATCCAGCCTATTTATACTACCAATTATTATTTAAGCACCTGTAAAACGTTGATGTGTTGTAGTACTTCCGTTTTTTATCGTCATCTAGTCTTGGTCCCGATGTCTTTCTTTGACCGGCTGAAATATGTTGAAGGTGCACACCCGGGCACGAAACGAAACCTGGCATGTGCTAGTTCTAGTGATGAATCAGATATTGACAGTGAATCTGACAGGGAAATAGAACAAAATGAACTTGAAAATGAAAATCCCATCACACAAGTTGTCTACCAAATTGAGAGAGAATATAACTAAATGATTGGCAGATGATTTTAGCATTTAAAATGCAATAACATTCTGATTTCTGTGCCTTTTTATTTCGGTCTATAGGAAAATGCTACGGTCTATAGGAACTAAAATTACTGTGTACCGAATGTCTATAGGACTTAAAAGTTAGTTTCGCACACTGTGATACGCCGATAAGGTGTGAAAACACGTCAATTAGTAATCCCCACTGCCAGACATGAACCAGATGGAAGACCCTACCTGTCAAATGCGATTGCATTAACGCGCCACTCCCCCCCCCCCCTTTTTTTTAAAGCTCTTTTTTTTAATCAATGAATGGGGTTTTTACCTTTTTTTAATCACTTTATAAGCACCGTCTTTAAACGGGTATAGCTTTGAATTGTATGTCAACACGCCGATCTAGAGATAGGAGGTCAGGGTCCAGTCCCCACCTCCTGGAATTTGCCATTATAGTAAAGCTGATTTTCATAGCCCCCCCCCCCCCCCCCCCCCCCCCCCCCCCCCCCCCCCCGTGAGTTAGATCTGCCCATTGATTTAGTCCGACTTGCAGACCTACGACGGTGTTATCTGTTTTTTCGTCTTCGGTCTGACTGCTATGCATAGGCAAAACTTGAGAATTTCGGTGCGAGAAAAATTTCGGCAAGTGATCCCTTTTTTGACAAATTCCAGTCTCTCCAACCAAAAAATAAGTCATCCAGTCCTCCTGCCCCTAAAAATCCCCTCTAGACCTGGTTTCACCTCTGTGCGCATGACAAAATATTGTTGATCAGAGGAAAATCGGAAGAGGAGAAGAGATGAAACCAGGCTTAGAGGGGATTATTTAGGGGCAGGAGGACAGGGTGAGTTATTTTTTGGTTGAAGAGACCGGAATTTGTCCAAAACAAAAAAAGATTTGCCAAATTTTTTGGCACAGAAATTCTCAAGTTTTGCCTATGCATAGCAGTCAGACCGAAGACGAAAAAACAGATAACACCGTCGTAGGTCTGCAAGTCGGACTACCCATTGATTGTAACAGTATCGCTCCTTAGCAATAATTCAATTCACGATGATTGGACTTTCAGAGAAAACCAATTGAAGACTATACGATAATGCAATTAAAAAAAAAAACAAAAAAAAAAGGAAAGAAAAGAAAAAAGTGCGTGCTCCTTGTTCTGGTCAAACAAGTCCGCAAAAAAAAAAAAAAAATCGATTGATGAAGGACGTGTATCCAGACAAAGATGAATCATGTAAACAAAGTAAAATAATAATAATAAAAAAAAGACCGGCATACAAGGAAAAGCAAAAAAAAAAAAAAAAAAAAAAAAAAATGAGGATAGCCTAAAAAAAAAAACAGATGTAATACAATACCCCCCCCCCTTTTTTGCACTGAAAAACCAAAACTGTATCAACAAACGATGCCTCACAAGTTGTTCACACCTTTTCAGTTACCCTGCGCTTCTACCTGTATAACAATCATCTGTACGGGGAGAGGCGATGTCTTCACACCTTGTAAGACCAGACATATAGGCACGCCCATATATAACCCTTCCCTAATCAATATTGACAGCTACGTACACGCGACACGTTGTCACTCAAGCAGAACTAAGGAGGTTTTTTGTGGTCACATGTACATGGAAATATCGACGTTAGCGACTTTTCCAGAATATATGCAATTTTATGATAATTATTTACTTCAAGTAAGAAAATAATAAGCAAACATTGTACCAACATGACTAAGCCGTAGATAATGAATAAATTTTACATAGTATGTACCTGGATTTTTTCCGAAGAATTGAATTTTAACTTTGCATGTTCCTTAACTGCATGAAATTGAGATTTTTTTTTTAAATACATAAAATTAATGATATATATGATTAAAATCTAAAAATAAGACTGAGTGACCAAATATAACCAAATATAACTCGATTCAAAACTTATCTATCATAATGTCTAGATTGTTTTTTAGTCCGAAGAAAATTAGGCATATTGTGACAGAACGAAAATAAAATTACGCTCAAAGTTTAATAAGGTTTCCTGTATATAATGTTTACGTACGATATAATTCTTTTTTTCTTGAGAAAGAAATAAAATAGTGTTTACATATATTTTTTACGGAAGTCGAAGAGACAGGAAGACACCCAGATTATTTCGATCCACACAAACATCGTCTACCCCTGTATTAATCTAATGATCTAATTAGTAATTTTGGCTTCACGCCTTTTTGAATCGTGAAGGGGGGGGGGGGGGGGGGGGGGGGTCGCGATTTCACACTTAGCATGGACAGAGAGGGGGGTGCATTACAGCTCAAAATGCTTTTAAAGATGAAAATAGTATGTATAAAGTCAATAAACGGACAGGCTAGAAAATTTATTCTCCCATTTTATAGGAAAATTACCCCGCCCCCCTTCTCCCGGACGGCCGCAGGTGATTAATCTACCTCAGAGTCCTGCGTCCCTGGCGCATAAAAACGGAGCTTTTTTTCTATGAAAAGATAAATATGCATTGTGAAATGGGAGTTTAACTTCTAGATACATGTTATCTATAAAAAAATCTTCTATAATTGTAAACTTTGCAGGACATTTTGAATTATCTATTGAAATCGTTTCACACCTAATTACCACCTTCGTAATTTCGTATATATATATATAATTGGTTTGTTTGGATAACGTTTTACTATACATCCCTTCACTTGCGCAAACAAAACAACCAAATAAACAATAAATTACTAAATAAGGCTATCAAGGCTATATTTGACTAATTGGGAGATGGACGTTTTTCAACATTTTAACATATGAACTAGCGAACATAAAACACCGCTAACTAGTAATCTCAAACGGAAGAATCTACAAAAAGAAACGGTCTCCAGTGCTTTGGACTTGAACAGTAAAGATATATAAAAAATGTCGTAAAGCCTTGGCTCCAGTCGATGTATCTCTCAAAGTCGAAAGACGGAGACTTTAAACCCATTTTTGCTTGACCGTACCGCTCCCGTAGACTGCCCATTGTTCTCTAATCCTTAGATAAACACAGCTGGACATTATAACTAGTTCTATCATTCAGTCACACGGTTCTCTCTTTTCGTATGTACAACGTAACGCTTTTAAAGGACATTTTTATGTCACCAATGAAATAAAGGACGTAAATTTTAAAAGAATAAGTAAAATATAAAAGAATGGTTATAGTACTGTTACAGGTAAATAACAAGTTATTAATTGCCGCTGAGAACTGCGGCGATCGCCACCGCGTATCCCGGCGATCGTTGCGGTGAATTGCCAGGATCGATGTCCGCGTTGAGTCAACTCCATTGTTAATCCATGACCGCGGGGATTTAAAACCCTGGGTCAAAAAAGATTGCGGGGATGATTTGACAGGGTAAAAACACGCGATGCCGGTAGTGTATGACCCTCTTTTTCATTTCCCAAAGAGGGTCATTGACCCTCTTTTGTCTGAAAAAAGTTGACAGGTATGAAAATGATGCTGGAAAAAATAACAAGAACACATATTGTATGACATATTTTATTGTTATTAACTTAGTAAAAAAATATTCAATGATGTATCGTGAAAATTGGGTATTAATTATTATTTCATTGCGTCCTCACAATGGCATTGCCATAATTCATATTATCTATTAAGTTACAAATGCTCAGTTCATAAGAAAAATGCTCAGAGGAGATATTGAGGTTCAAAGTTTGCTGTTATAACTTGTTCAAGTTATAAATACTAAAATCCAGTTACTTGGGCAAGTTATAAATTTTTTAAGTTGGGCCTGTCAACATCTGACTGTATACTAACGCCAGTTGGAGATTCTTTGATCAAATTAAACAAAGTTTGCTGGCCCTCGCCCAGACGCAGCTTTTATTTGACTCGGTTATTTACACGCTTTAACAAGCATTCGTCAAGTCACCATTACATAAAGCGCTTGTATGACGGACTCTTTTTTATCATCCAATGAAAATTGTAACATGTTTATCGAGGTACCGAGTCAACTCGACCTTCAATTGTGTCCGCTCATGTGAAAATATGATCGGCCAATATGTCAGACAAACAGGAAAGGAATAGGCCATTTCGGCAGATACAGGACACATTAATCGGCCATTCAGAGTTTTTTTAGGCAAATGGCCGACGCCAATCTGAATCTCTGATACCGGAGTCTTGTAGCTAATTTAATGTATACTAAGGATCGAATTAGGAATTCAAAATCAACAGAATTTGAATAAATCATTCATTGGTAGATAAATAAATTGGTAGATTATCAGACAAACAGGTGCTTCAAAAGTAAGACAAAATTTGTTGTCAGAGACAATTCCAGCCAATCGAAACAAGGCAGCATAGATAAGTAATAGAAGATTTACAACCTGTGGGTGGAAGTTGCTTGTGGCAAACATCTTCCAAGTAAAAGTTTTCAGATATGGGGATTTTCCTCTGTTTCTTCTTGCTGTTTCGAGTGTCCTCTGTCGTGTTGCATAAGACGTTACGTGATTGGTCGCTTTAGGTAAATCTCGAGTCCATTCGACCAACGTTTAATTCGATCTTTTTTTTTTTCAATCTCGTGATTTTTGACAGCGACTGAATTAAATTTTAGCAGGCGCGTAGCTGCCCATACGCTACACTGCGTACACATCACTTTGTCAAAAAAAATAAATAAATAAAATAAGTAAATAAATGAATAGATAAATAAAAATAAAATGCCAAGAAAATAATCAAAGTAGAAAGAAAGAAGGGAAATGTTTCTTAGCAGCTAGGCAATCGAGACCCGCTCCGCGTGATGACAGGGTCAAAGGGAGGGAGGGGAGGAAAGGGGCATGAGGAGGAAGGGGCGGGAGAGGGGGAGAAAGAGATATGATTGGGAGGATAACAGTACTTATCCCAAAAAAAAATTATGAAATTACTTTAAATAAAAATAATCTTGATCTTATAAATACGTTATGTACTTAATCTCAATTTGAAAAATTACCACGAATTTCAGCTTTGTATGTCTTAAAAATTTTCCGGCTTGTTTCGCTCGCCACAATTTTCAATCCATTTTTCAAAAATTTCAAGCTCGTTTCGCTCACCTAAGTTTTTCATCTAAACTGGTCGATTTTTTCAAAGGTTTTAAAGTCTTTAAAAAGGAAATAAACCAAATAACTTCACTGTTGCACCAATTTACACTTTTAAGCTTAAACATTCGTCTTGAAAGACTCTTGGTCTGCTGGCATTCTTCAATTTGAAGCGGCCATGTATATCTATAAGCCCTATATTTTTGGATGTGCCAGGGCTATTTTCCTTATATTTTGGAGAGAAAAAAACCCATTAATTTTCCTTTTTTATCCCTGAAATCTAAGATTTCATTGGAAGCAAAATCTTGCTCTTAATAATTATATTCAATCTTTACTCTAAAATGAATTATATTATTAGCATGAAATACATGTACTGCAGAACAGCTAAAAAAATTCTGGCTCGCTTCGTTCGCCAAAGCTTTCTCTGAACACATATAAATTTGTCGGTGCTTTACGGATTTATTATATACATGTAATTCTAGATAGAAAAAAATCCTTGCTCTGACTTTGTAAGATTTTTTTTTTCCTAAGTCCGGAACAAAAAAAAAAAGAAAAAAAAACTGTGTAACGGAAGGGTGATGTGATGTCTGGATCACACTCTTTACAATAAAGTTGAAATTACAAGAAAATACATGTTGTCTGTTAAAATAATGCAAAGATATCGTAAACATATATTCATATGTGTCTACTCTTATTCAAACATTCTTATTTTGTTCATTTTGTCATCATAAAGGGGGGGGGGGGGGGGTGGACAGGGAGGGTACATGTACCTCTCTCCCCCATCACGCCACTCCTCTCTCCCACTCCTTTTCACCCTTCCCTTACCTCCCCCCTCATGCCCCCTTCCTCCCTCCTCCCGCCTCCTCCTGCCCCCTCCCTCCCCTTTTCCCCCTTCCCTCCCTCCTCTCACCCCCTTCCTCCCAACTCCCTTTCACCCTGTCCACCCCTCATAAAACACAGGTTTTGACATTCGAGTGGCATGTTGTTTGTAGAGATGAGAATTTCATTTCAATATTTCAGAATATGCTAAATGGGTTTTTTTTTAATTTCCAGAAAATTTCACTGGTTTATAAAAGCGGAAACCTTGACCTAAAAGTTCTTGGTATAATGTTAGTTACCACTGTGAAAAGGCAAGACATTAGTTCATGTCAATATGGGCGGATCCAGCATTTTTTGCTCAGAGGGGGTCCAAAATTTTAGGAAGTCTACCTATCATGTAGGTACATATATATTGGTGCACATGATGGGGAGGGGGGGAATTCTAAGAAGGGGGTATTGTTAGCTTGCCTTTTACGTTCATTGGCGAGCGGAGCGAGCCTGAAATTTTTTTAGATATGAAATATTAATTTGTCCTGATTCGATCGAGATGATTATTTATAACATTGAATATTTTACTCATTATATCGGCGAGCGGAGCGAGGCGCAATTTTTTTTTTTTTATTAATTCACATTTTGTCTATATTTCATGAGAATAAATAGATAAGAGATGTGTCATTTTCCCAAATAATTAGACATCTTAAAATGACAAAACCTTGGAAAAAATGAAGGAGGTTACATCCGAAAATATGAGTTCCTGAGACCCAAGACAATCATATAAAATTCTTAAGTATGAACAATTGAAAATGATTGAGGAATTTTGCAAAAATAATAATTTTGTATTTGTAAATGGCGAGCGAAGCAAGCCGAAATTTTAGGTTTCAAAGCCCTTTCATGCATTTTTAGACCCATTTCAATTAATAATGGGCCAAAGCTGGACCCCATCTCCGAAAATTTCAGGGGGGGGGGGGGGGGGTCCAGACCCCCGGTCCCCCCCCCCCTTCTGGATCCGCGCATGGTCAATGTGAAAATCCAAAACATTTGTGCATGTGCATGATCTTGCATACAAAATTTATACATGTTCATCATGCTTGATTCGATATATTACAAGTGGGAAACAAATAAATTCAATGCATATAGTCCTGAGTGAAACAAGACACTTTTTATGCCCCCCCCCCTTTTCGAAGAAGAGGGGGCTTATTGCTTTACCGCTGTTGATCGGTCGGTCGGTCGGTCGGTCGGTCTGTCGTGGTCCGCGACAACAATTTCCGCTCATTTTCTCAGAATTCACATATGATTAAAGATACAAAAATATAAAGGTTTCCGTTCAATATCTCTGGAATGGATTCACATGTATTGAAATGAACTTTGTTTTACAGATACATCAAATGAAAATCTAACTAGATCAAGTTCATAATTTTGGGTCCCAACAAAAAATAATTAGACTGAGAAAAATACCAGAGTTTCCAATCCATATCTCTGGAATTGATATTGAAATGAAATTTGGTACACAGATACATGAAATAAAAATATAGGTTAAGTTCAGACAATTCTTGAATGAGTTATTCCCCTTGAACTTAGAACAACATTTTTATATCAAAATTTATGAGTTTCCATTTATATATATCTGCAATGGATTCACCTATTGAATGAGATTTGGTTCTAAGATACATCACGAGAAAGTCCAGAGCAAGTTAAGAAAAAATTAAACACAGAAATGAAATTTGGTATACAGATCGATCGATATATATCATATGACAATCAAGGTCAAATTCATATATATATATATATATATATTATGATAGATTCATAAATCCAAATATGAAAACGGTTGCTTCCTTACTCAAAGGTGGAGTAGGGGTGGTATTAATTATTTACAAACTTGACTTTTAACTTGTCTAATTCGAGTCCTATTTCCTCCGTCTTTTGCTGAAATGTTTGCCAGAAATTCCTTTTCTGCTACCCGGATTATTTATTATAAAGTTTTTTCCTGGTCAGAATATTAATTTCCAAAAACAAATTGAATGAAATGGTGGTTCCCTATTTCTCTGTAGAGGTAATAGTTATCTTATTTTTCGTTATCTAAATTTTATCTGATACCTTTTGTAGATCAGTAGATTTGTTGTTTGATCATCATAAAATATGTGAAAAGGAAAGAGAATGATCTCCAGCATGACCACCTTGCACTTACCTAGCGAAACAAATCCACAAGAAAGTGACAGTCATAAATGACATCATACAAAACTACAAATCGCAAAAAGACACAACAATATTCACTAGAATTCGTAACAGACGTACAGAAACATCAAACATTGATGACAACACATAAAAGGAGACCAATGTGCAACCGGCGCCGACTTTGGACGGCCATCTGCTATTAGCAAGTGGTATGGTTATCCGGATAACGTGCGCACAACCCTCCCACTTATCCAGATACACAGCTAGGGGTCTCCATAGACACGCAGTTGCTGTATAAACATAAAACATCTTACTGTTAGTGGCATGACGAACAAGATAGTTAGACGTAGCGGCCTCTTGTAACACAGATTCTATGTAAATGGATCTAAAAAATTCTATGGAATGCGTATAACAGTCTGTACTCTGCTGGCTGAAGCGAGCTCAAAATCAATCACCTGAGAAGTATGACCAACTTTCAGATAGGACAGAGAATCAAGACCCAGCCTTCTCTGACGAGAATTCAAGAAGGCCCATCATGGAGTCCCGTCGGCACGGTTGACCAGTGTGCAACTTTGGAAAGACACTGGTACAAAACTGTAGATTGGTCCAGTACCATGCCCAGTGTTTTTGTGATGACTTAAGGATCATAATCCTTGGTAAAGCAGGCGACCGACTGTTTTCTTACATTTGTGGTTGAAGTTTGATCTGGCTCAAAATCCTTCTGATTTTGTTTATAAGGTCACCGTAAGATACATACTCTCATGCTCGAGTCGTCCCAAATCTTGAAAGAAGTTCAAAATAGTTATTGTTAAATTTCCAAATAGATTTTACAAGTTTATTATTTCTAAATCCTTAACTGATAATTTTTTATTGATTTCTATTATTATTATTATTTTTTTTTTGTAATTTGTATATTTTTGTCATCGAAGTCCGAAACATGGGTGCAAGTTCGATCTAGCGTACCTGATGAACTGAGAGATGTAAATCCCGCGCGATGGCAATCTTGGAACATCGATCGCCATCAAGCCAAGAAAAATTAACTATGTTAAAGGCAAAGTCTTCTCTTTTATCGTATATCTTTGTCTGAATTTCTCCGTTATTGATTTTGATATCGAGATCCAACAATGGTGTAGCTCATAAAATATAATTATTTAAAGTTTCATTCAAAATAAATGAATGTTTATTCATTCAGCCCATATCCTAACCAAGGTAACAAGTCTTGTCTTTGGAATAACAATTCTGTAGGCTTGTGTAAACCGTCTTTTCTTTGGTAGGGTTTCATAATCATATGGTAAAATGCATTTTCTTTTAAATACATCTGAAAATTAGCAAGCTCTTTTTTTTCATAAATTATTTGAGAGTGTAAACATACTAAAATTGCTTTGTAATCTAATTATTTTTTCTCGGAATCGCCAAGAGAACATGCAATTTTGTCGATTTTACTAATGTAATGATAGAATTTGATGATAGAATTTGGCCGTACAGAGTGCTCTTTTGAAATGTTTGATGAAAGCGACCGGGGAAATAATGAATGTAGGTCCATTGGTATTCCATGAATTTTTAAAAAAAATGTATAATTATCATGAAAAGATATAAATTTGTATTTATTTGATAATCAATAAAATTACATGATCTTTATGTAAATATGCAAATAAATTACAAGCCGTATTGGTCAATTTTTGAATTACAGCGTTTCTAATCAGAGTTTGATAATAGGGATGGGATAGAGAATTGTTTCCTTAAATGAATCACAAAGAATTCAGTTAGCAGGTTATAAGTTTGCGTTAAAGAGGAACTCACACCTACTTATTCTTGGTGTTTGAAAAGATATTTGAAAGGTATCATCATGATAACGACATTGATTATTCATATTCTCTTTAATTAATTTTTCACATTACTTTAAATTTATGATTACTAAATGAAATAGATTAGATAATGTCATGTGGTATGCACCGAAAAACGTGTCTGGTGCATAAGTTGGTTTGAAGGTATAGAGTTGGAACCCTTCCGCTTTATGTATGTAAAAATGAACTGTCATTTAAGATGAGAATTTGATAGTCGATGTTAGTAGTTAACTTACAAGACATCAAGAATCATGATGAATATCACTTATCATATTTGGCTTCTTCTTTTGTGGTATTTTCCTCTTTCTGAAGGTAAGAAATTTGTGAAACTCTTTTATATTTAGTTTTCAACATGTAAAGAAATGTAAAATGATTATCTAATATTCACATTACTAGTATATTAATTCCTAGAATCATCTTCCAATAACTTGGGTTGCTATTGTGACGTCACGTTCAAGTTATGCATGTAGGGAAAATTTACCAACATTCAAAAGCATTCAAGACGCTATAACAGGCAAAATTTGCGAAGTGCATGCAAATAAAAATGACTGATATTTTGAATAAATGTAAATATAAGTAAAGACTGTTTAACTTTTGGTGTTCATAGGTGTATAATTCTTTTTAGACACGTGTAAATTTTACGAGAATCGCTTCGCAATTTACAGAATTTGCACGTGACCAACCAGAATTATACTCACATAAACAATTTCCAAGAGATCAAACACGGTAGCATATCACGTGATATGCAAATAATATCTTTGCCGGGAAATTCATCTTTTTAATTAAGCAAGGTAAATACTGTCTAAATCTACTTTGTATGACACTATTTTAGGCCGACCATATGAGCATCATTGTCATATATATGATGGTACTCTTCTCTGGTCAAGAAAAGAGGTACAATGTATAAGAAGAGAACACTGAAACATATCTTTTCCTTTATTTTGTTTACGTGTTATGATATGGTGCAGGTAGATAAACAAAATGTTTTCGATACGAGGGCTGATTGATATGTTGTGAACCTCGTATTGAAGAATTAGAATCTTATCAGGTATTGTGCATTTTTTTTGCCCCCGGAATAAAAGATAAGAGGGGCTTATAGTTTTTGGCCTGTCCGTCCGTCCGTTTGTCTGCCTGTCTGTTGGATGGAGCTTTCATATTTCACATGTGTATTCCTTGTGACAAGACCTTTCAATTGTTACAAAAATGTTTGACCTTTTGATGTCTGACCTTTTGACCTGGACCGTTGACCTACATTTCAAAACCTTTTACACTGGACATAACGTTTGATTTGTTAATGATAGGGCTTAAATTCCTTTTGACAAGACGTTTACATTGATACCAAATTTTTTTACATCGTGACCTTGACCTTGACATTTGACCTACTTTTCAAAAACTTAAACATTTGGCATAACTTTTGAATGGTAAGTGATAGGACCTTTATATTTGAAATGTGTATTTGTCATAACAAAACCTTCCCGTTGGTACCAAATTTTCTTTACCTTTAATATGACTTTCGACCTACTTTACAAAAACTCTAATATTGGGCATAACTTTCGAATGGTAATTGATAGGACTTTGATATTTCACATGAGTATGCATTGCTACAAGAGTTTTTCATAGATACCAACAATCTTTTTAAACTTAGTGACCCCTGACCTTGACATTTCACATACTTAATAGAAAATGGTGTTTATACTAGTAAAGATTCCAGCGTGGTCATTCGTGTTTAGACACACTGATTGATTCAGCCTAGATATCATTGTCGCATTCACAGAGAATAAACTTATCCTTCTTGAGAATTTGCAACGTTTGTATATCTATATAAACAGCTGGTCAAATTTTAACAGGTGACTTTTCTATTTTGGGGTTAAGTATCCGAACGTGCATGTCTGGTTCATGCTGAAAAATTACCTGTTCTAAAATGATGCTATTAAATTTGAAGATGTTTGACATTTGTACCACTTGGTGAGTGTCTCTGCTGATGGACCAGGAGTCCCCGAGGGCACAAGTAGTCAAGGTCGATCAACTTCGAATGATTGTCTCTTCAATGCATTCGAATATTTCTGTTATCATTTTTTTTTTTGATTTTTAAAACGTGGGTCATGTAGCATCATATCCCACCCATCCTGCTACGTCTTTCGGTAAAATTTTAATAATTTCACACTCTTTGGCAATATTACATCGTTCAGATTGAGGATCACTGACGAGGGTTAAGAACCCGAAACGTGCATGTCTGGTGCTTAAAATTTAAATGTTCTAAAATGATGCTATTGAATTTGAAGACATTTGACATTCAAGACAGGCAGCTCCGTAGTCTTCTCAAATAAGGACCTAAGTATAGAATGCCACCCAAGATAGATTTTATCAAATGTCTCGAAGTGCTAGGAAAGCCTTGGATAACTATACCAAACGATGATGTAAATCGGAAGGAGTCGAATCGCATGCTCTAAATGACATGAAAAACCTAATTTAGGATATTACTGATATTTGTAAAGATAACTTCCACAAAAATCGTCTTCTTTTTGAAAATCCAAGTTCTAAATATGACAGATATTTCTGATTCAAGTTACATACTTTACATCAAAAATGTGTCTTCGCGCCTGCAGATAAAGCAGCCTTTTGAAAAGTCATTTGAAAAGGTTCCAACATAGCTTCGGAGCTTTATTCTACAAATACATAGATAAAAAGCAATGAAAGTGTCCCTAGCATGTTGAGCAAACATCCCTATTTCTAAACTGCATCTAGCTACAATATACTGCATACCAGAACTGCACAAGTCCCCCTTCAAATTTCGATACATTGCTAATTCTAGCAACTGCTCAACTACAATTTTGTCAGCATTCACGGCGATAAAGGAACACGAGACGAAATATTCTGAAACCGTTCTAAGCAGGAATGGTATAACCTTCTTTTGGTCTATCAAAACTTAAGGGATGTGATTGACAAAATGAAATAGAGAAATTTTCAAGCGAATACAATTTCTTCATAAGACTTTTCTAATATCAACACCACGCTTCCTCACGACAAAATTAATGATCGGTTGTCCAAATTCACAAAATGGGGTTTTGATCGGGAGAGGAAATATTATAATAAGTCCTTTTTGAGAAGATCACGGATCTGAATCAAAATTTTCAAAACAATTTCTTCATATGACTTTTCTAATACTAGTATGTATATCACGCTTCCTCACGACAAAATTAATGATCGGTTGTCCAAACTCACAAAATGGAGTTTTGATCGAGATGGCAAATCTTATAATAGGTCCTTTTTTTGAGAAGATCACGGATCTGAATCAAAGAGTTTCTTTTCCGCTACAAATCATACAAATTATAGACATATAGTGACCTGTGTATAATGCCTTGTCCTTCCTTTTGGACAACATTTTTGTAAGATTTGGTGAAAATCCCTACAAGTAGAATGCAGGAATACCAATGGGTGCTAATTGTATGCCTCTGGTTGCAGATCTATTTTTATACACGTATGTAAAATAATTTATCCAAAATCTTCCAAAACAAAGAAAACATGATGATTTGAAATGTTTCATTGGTACTTCTATGTACCTGGATGATATTCTTACTATCGATAATCCTGTTTTTGAAAGGAAAAAAAATGCTATCTATCCACAAGAATTGACTCAAAAAAATTCTCAATTGAGAGATTCATACAGGTGTGTACGTATGACAAAAGAGATGGAAAAGGATTCAACATAGTAAATTGTCCTTGGCTTGACGGTGATATTTCTAGATCACCGTCATACGGTATCTAAATTTCGCGGCTCATACGGTATGCTAGATCAAGTACTGATGTTCTGGATTTTCATAGTAGAAATTTACAAATTACCAAGAAACTTTTAGGTCAGCGTATTCGCTTGCACAAAATAGTAAATATTTTCTGGATTTTAATAAGAAGGATCAAAGGTAGACAGAATTATCATCGAAATTGTGTTAATTACCAAACGCCTTTTATATCATTAAGGTATGACCTTTCTGTCACCACACGGACACTTGGCTTGGTACTGGACTAATATACACAGTGATTCCAGAAAAAGTGCGACACTTAAATTTTGAAATTTGGCAAAAATAAACATCAAACGTGAGGCATAATATACACTGGACTGTATTATATAACTATTAATTAATATGAATTTCTATTTTTACACACAAAATATTTTTCTTATTCGAGTTATGGGCTTCTGAAGGTAGTGGGGTCAGATTCAGTGTTACGGAGGTGATTGACAGTAAAACTCATGTCTACCTTGAAGTTATATTTTACAGAAGTTTGAAACCTGTATGCCTCTGAACCTTAACCTATAATCGAACAAAACGCACAGTGCTTTTTAGGAATTGTAAGAAATAATTCAATGCTCAGTTAAAAGAACATGTATTGATAGCGGATTTTCAATGTTTATTCAAGTCGTATTTCTTCTAAAGATTTTTTTCATGACAAGCAGGAGCTAATTCAGTTATTCAGTTATGCAGATTCACAGTTCTGCGTTTTCACTATGAATATCCAAAATTTCCCCGTAAGTTTGATCATAGTAAAGGGGCCTTCATTGATCTTATAAACCGTTAGTCTTATGTTACGTAGGTTATTACAAAGTACAATGTATGTTTTGACACCTTTCTAATTTATCTAAATAATCATTTTCTTCGACAGATATACGTTTTCTTATCTGACATTGCTGCATCAACACAGTTTATAATGTTTTTGGAATTATTTATTGTTATTTTTCCTATATTTGAGCTTAGCTGTCCTAGGAAATCCACTTCTCACGTCTCTATGATAATATCGTACAATAAAAAGTATATATGTTGATTAAAAGAGATATATCGTAATGAGAAATTCAATTACTATAGTTAAATAATACGGAACTTGTATTGCGTATATCCTCTCAATTAGTTGGACATCCAGAAAATGATGTTTGGTATTTTCAAAACAGTGTTACGGAGGCTATACTGCTCAATTCATTTAAAAATTAGATAGCGAAGAGATAGAAATACAAGTAACATTTTTTCCTCAACATTATTTAACGCTTGATCGGCCCTCACCCGAAAAACACGCCAAAAAGAAATAAAAAAGGCAAACTGTGGAACTTGAACGTGATCGTTACGGACGTTACACATTAACGCATCTTTAGTTGTACATCCCCCTAAATCTTCGATTTATATATTGAGAGGAGCTTAAATATGTCTTCTAGTTACACACTGCTTAAACCCGGATGAAAATTTGATCGCCAGATCTATAATAAAGCTTAATGAATATGACCGTTACGTAGGTTGTTTAGTTATGAAGGTTATGTTTTCATAGTTAATAAGATATTTTGGAAAGAGGAACATTACAAAGATTTAAATGCATACACCAGCTGATTGATATTATTACTTGTGTTGAGCAATATGATCTTTAAGAAAGTTTATGTGGCTATTTGCAAAGAAAAATCCGTTATGTAGGTTAGGTTCTTATATGTGACACTCCAATCGAAGAACTTCCCTTTCTGAAAACTGAAAATTGGTAAGTTGCAAAGGATTTTTTTGTTAAAAAATCAAATTGATATCATAATCACTTGTTGGTAAGGCCTCTTGAGTATTCCAAAATAATGGAAATAAAAATGTGATAGACAATGACTACCTTGTTATGGAGGTTAGGCATATTTCAGCGACAGCGAGATTTTGAGCCATGACCTTGCATTTTGTTGAATTTTTTAAAAATCCATACTTATGTGATAAAATAGATATTAATTGCTATAAAACGTGATATCAGATTTTGTTTTTAAGTACCCTCACTATTCTTAAAATTTTAAGAAAAATAGTGAAAGAGCTCAGCGACATCAATTTCTTGGCTAATTTCAGCTACTTTAGGATAGCCTACTCCTTAAATATGTAATAATCGGTCAGTATTTGACGTGTATGTGAGAGAAAAAGGTTGTTCTTCTCAAATGAGCACTCAGTTGCAGCAGTAGGTTATGAACATCACAAATTCGGACCTAGCGACAGGTAAAATCACTAAGTGTCGCGATTTTTCTGGAATGACTGACAGCATTGTATCAGCGAATTCTTAAGAATTGCACTCTGACTGACTGTGACGACGGAATTCCACGTAGGGACCTGTCCAACACTGTTCAGTGAAGACGGGTCCCCGACCACCTGTCCTCTCTGAATCGCAGTTGGACTCCTCGTGTGTTCACAACTTCACATGCTTGAGCTCGCTACAGCCGATAAAGCACGGACTGTATTCCGTATGCCTTCTGTGTTTTATATGTTAAACGTCTTCAAATCGAATAACGTCATTTAAGTAAAGATAAATAGGCAAGATGGACCAGACATGCAAGTTTCGGGTACTCAACCCTCGTCAGTGATCCTCAAATCTCAACAATGTACATGTAATATGCCAAAAAAGTGTGAAAGTTACTATGTCGAAAAAAGCGTACAGAAAGACGTAGCAGGATGGGTGGGATATGATGCTACAGGACCCAAGTTTTTGAAATTTCAAGAAATTTTGATAACAGAAATATTCGAATGCGTTGAAGAAACGATCAACCGAAATTGATTGAACTTGGCTACGCCTCAGGGACTCCTGGTCCACCAGAATTGACACTCACCAAGTGGTACAAATGTTACACTTCTCCCTTTTACAATTCCATTTGTGTGTTTCTATGGCCCCTGCATCATGTTGTCTGTTCGTATTTTTTCATCTTACAACGAGGGGGTTATTTTACGACACAATACAATATACATCTTGGTAATCGGAAGAAGTGTGAGGGTTGTGGACACGTTATCCGGATAAGCACACTGTTTACTAGTTGTGTAGCAGTTGACCGTCCTAAATCGGTACCTGTTGCCCATTGGTCTCGTTGGTATATGTGTGGTTTTCTGAGTTTCACGTCTCTTATTGTCTTCAAATTCAATAGCATCATTTAAGAACTGATAAATTTGCATCATAGACCAGCCATACACGTTTCTGGTACATAACCATAATCAGTTATCCTCATTCTAAACAATGTAATATCGCCAAAGAATATGAAAATTATTATGTTAAAAATGAACAGAAAGACGTCGCAGGATAATTTCTGTTACCAAATCTATCGAAGTTTCTAAAACATGGGTCTTGTAGCATCATATCCCAGGATATGATGCTACAAATGAGTTAAAGAAGATCCTGGCCATAATCTCAACAGCACTCACAATAGAGCACAAAATTGATCATCGACGGACCCATAGCAAGCTAGAGGAGGGACCAGGTGCCCGGGAGGAGTAAGCATCCCCTGTTTGGCTAGCTGCACCCGCCGTCGTTTCTCACGCACGAAAATGAAAGCAATATCTAAATTCATGCACGCGTACTGTCTGAGGTAAGCGCTGAGGCGACCATGTCAGGGAAAAACAAGACGAACGTTTTAGAAATATCAAGACATTTGGTAACATAAGTTTTCGAATTCGTCAAAGAGACAGACGATCAACCGAAGTTGATCGAACTTGGCTTCATGTGCCCTTGCGGACTCCTGGTCCATCAGCTTAGTGACACTCATCAAGAAGTACAAATGTTAAACGTCTCAATTTCGATAGCATAATTTAAGAACAGATAAATTTGCAGCATGGACCAGACATGCACGTTTCGGGTACTTTACCCTCGTCAGTGATCCTCAATCTAAACAATGTAATATGGCCAAAGAACGTGAAAATTATTATGTGCAAAAATGTACCGAAAGGCGTAACATGATAGGTGGTCCCATTTGATGCTACAGGACCCACGTTTTAGAAATTCCAAGAGATTTGTTAACAGAAATTTTCGAATGAGTTGAAGAGACAGACGATCAACCGAAGTTGATCGAACTTGGCTACATGTGCTCTCTGGACTCCTAGTCTGAGTGTGAGTATGGTGTGAGTTGGTCTGATTAGTTCATGCATGGACTTTTGTGTTTCATGTTTCTATAGTGTGAGTTGGTGTTCCGTGTCCCGTTTGTGTCTCTTTCTGTGGGCGTCTGCTCTGTGTTTTTGCATTGGGTTTTTTGCACTCCTGCTCTGGGTGCTGCAACCGAGTGTTGTTGGAGATCGCTGACGAGTGTTAAGTAACCGAAACGTGCATGTCTGGTCCATTCTGACAAATTATCTCTTTTTAAATGATGCTATGAATTTGAGGACGTGTAACATGTCATACATTTTTATAATTCTCTTGCCATAGAAAACAGTCGTCTTTACAGTAAAAAATCTCGTAATCACAATAGAATAGTGTCGTTAATTACTGTAAAATAGTGTCGCAACACGATTCAAGCGTTTAAACAAAAGTTAAGGATTAAATAAAGGCCTCTATATATTTTGTTCTGGTATATTTCTTATATGACAGAATATCTTTATCTTTTAGCGTCAGTATATCCGTTTTTGTTCAGATTTGTTTGGAACATGGACACCTTAAACTTTAGATATTGATATTTCTTGCAGTTTTGTCTTTTAGATTGCTTATCTTCCCAAATACGAATTAAGTATTTGACAGTTGGCACCGGTTGCCAATTGGTCTCGTTGGTTTATGTAAGGTCTTGTGTGTTTTATGTTTCTGCGTTGATTTTGGGCGTTCTTTGTCCCTTTTGTGTCTCTTCCTGTGTGTGCAAACTTTGCATGGGCTGTTTTGGTGTTTTGCTGTGGGTGCTACAAAATGTACAACCGAGTGTTGGTGGAAATCCCCATCATTTCTTAATAGATAAGAATAGATTAATTTTCCAAAATAAGCTTAAAAAGGAGGAAGTCCAAAATTTGTTACCTCTTTTCTAAATGAAATCATATGTTTGATGCTATAACAGAAGGGGTAACTGTTGCGCATTTTAACAAATGACAGACGACTATTTCATAATAGAGGGTTAACGTTAAAAGTGTTGCGTTCATGGTAGTTAATGAATACTCACAGTCGCAAGTGAATATGTGATGTAAAATGTTCTACAGCATTGTGAAGTTCATCACTGTGCTAAGATAATTATATTCGTTTCGAATGCTTAAATGTTAAACGTCTTCAAATTCAATAGCATCATTTAAGACCTGATAAATTTACAACATGGACCAGATATTCACGTTTCGGGTACTAACTCGTCAGTGATCCTCCGTCTAAACAATGTAAAATCGCTAAAAAAGTATGAAAATTATTATGTCCAAAAATGTACCAAAACACGTAGCAGAATGGTTGGGATATGATGCTACAGGACTTACGTTTTAGAAATTTCAAGAAATTTTGTAATAGAAAATTCCAAATGTATTGAAGAGACAGACGATCAACCGAAGTTGATCGAACTTGGCTACATGTGCCCTCGGGGACTCTTGGTCCACCAGCAGTGACACTCACCAAATAGTTCAAAGCTTAAACGTCTTCAAATTCAATAGCATCAGGCAGCTCCGTGGTCTTCTTAAGAAAGGACCTAAGTATAGAATCCCATCCAAGATAGATTTTATTAAATGTCGCGAAGTGCTAAAGGAAGCTTTAGATAACTATACCAAACGATGGTGTATATCGGAAGGAGTCGAATCGCATGCTCTGAATGACTAGCAAAACCTCATTTTGGATATTACCGATATTCGAATAGATAACTTCCACAAAAATCCCCAACTTTTTGAAAATCCAATTTCTAAATCTGAAAGATATTTCAAATCCAAGTTACGTAATTTACATGAAAAATATGTAGACAAAGCAGCCAACAACACGATAATTATTTGAAAACGCTACTACCTATCAACTTTAGTTTCGGAACTTTCCTCTACTAATACTTATATCGAAAGCAACGAAAGTGTTCCCAATATTTTGAACAAACATAACAGTGAAATTTCTTCTTTAAACATCCCTTTTTCTAAATTGGATCTCCCTACAATATACTGTATACCAAAACATCACAAGTCTCCTTACAAGTTTCGATATATTGCTAATTCTAGCAACTGCTCAACAACAATTTTGTCTAGAAATCTGACGTCAGAACTCACGGCTATAAAGGAACACGTGGCAAATTACTGTGAAACTGTCATGAACAGGAATGGCGTAAACTTCTTTTGGTCTATTAAAAATTCAGGGGATGTGATTGACAAAATGAAATCGAGAAAGTTTGAAGCAAATACGATATCTTCATACAACTTTTCTAATATGTACACCACGCTTCCTCACGACAAAATAAATGGTCGACTGTCCAATCTCATTAAATGGTGTTTTGATCGAGAGGGGAAAACTTATATTTGTACTTCTGAATCGAAGGGTTTCTTTTCCGCCACAGATTACAAATCATACAAATCATGGACATGTGGTGACCTGTGTATTTCTCTGTCCTTCCTTTTGCACAATAATTATGTAAGATTTGGTGAGAAACTCTACAAGCAGATTGTAGGGATTCCAATGGGTACTTATTGTGCGCCTCTTGATGCAGATCTATTTTTATACACGTATGAAAAGGAATTTATCCAAAATCTTCAAAAACAAAGAAAAAATGATTATGTGAAATGTTTCATTGGTACTTCTAGGTACCTGGATGATATTCTTACTATCGACAATCCTGTTTTTGAGAAATATAAAAATGTTACTTATCCACAAGAATTGATTTTAAACAAGGCAAACGTTTCAAACACAGAAACACCATTTTTGGACCTAAATATCAAAATTGTTAATGGAGAGATCCATACAAGTGTGTATGACAAAAGAGATGATTTTGGATTTAACATAGTAAATTTCCCCTGGCTTGACGGTGATGTTCCTAGATTACCGTCCTATGGTATCAATATTTCACAGCTCATCCGGTATGCTAGAGCATGTATTGATGTTATGGATTTTGATAGTAGAAATTTACAAATTACCAAGAAACTTTTAGGACAAGGTTTTCGCTTTCACAAACCAGTAAAGACTTTCTGGAAATTTTACAAAAATTATTGTCAACTTCTTCTGAAATTTCGACCAATACAGGCAACAGAGTATATTTCTTTTGGTATTTCACAACCTGCATTTCATGGTGACATTATTAACAAGATAAGAAGGATCAAAGATAGACAACATAACTATCGAAAATGCGTCAGAATCATCAAACGCCTTTTATACCGTGGATATGATCCTATTGTCACTAGACGGACACTAGGCTTGGTACTTGACCAATCTACAGTCTTGTACAAGCGCATTCATAAAACTTGAACTCTGACTGACTGTGACGACGGGACTCCATGACGGGCACTGTCCAAACCTCTTTAGAGAAGACAGGGCCCCGACCACCTGTCCTCTCTGAATGTCAGTCGGACTCCTCGGGTGATAACATACATGAGCTCGCGGCGGCAGAACACGGATTTTATAACGTACGCCCTCTTTTTATATCCATTTACATATTCATCTGTGTTGCTTGGGCCCCCTGCGTTTTGCGGTCTTGTTTGTGTGTGGTCAACTGACAGTGAGGAGGTTGTTTTACACCACTATTGTACGTTCTTCGAGACCTCTGGGTAATCGGAAAAGTGGGAGGGTTGTGCGCACGTAATCCAGGATAACCATACCTTCTGCTATTTCCGTGGCAGATGACCGTCCTAAGTCGGCACCGGTTGCCTATTGGTCTCGTTGGTTAATGTGTAGTCCTTTGTGTTTGATGTTTCTGTGTTGTGCGTTGACGTTCCTTGTCCCTTACGCGTCTCTTTGTGCTTGTCTGCTTTGTGTTTTGCATTGGGTGTTTTGGGGTTTTGCTGTGGGTGCTGCAACCTGGTGTTGTTGGAGATCCCCTCCTTTGTTTTAAGACCTGATAAATTTACAGCATGGACCAGACATGCACGTTTCGCGTACTAAACCGTCGTCAGTGATCCTCTGTCTAAACAATGTAAAATTGCCAAAACGTATGAAAATTATTATGTCCAAAAATGTACCAAAAGACGTAGTAGAATGGGTATGTGCATGTCTGGTCCACGTTGTTTTTTTTTTTTTGCTTCGGTTCTTGTTTTATCCTGGTTTTGTCTTGTCCATGCTGTAAATTTATCTGTTCTTAAATGATGCTATTCAATTTGAAGACGTTTACATTTATAACACTTGATGAGTGTCACTGCTGGTGGAGCAGGAGTCCCCGAGGGCACATGTAGCCAAGTTCGATCAATTTCGGTTGATCGTTTCTTCAACGCATTCTACATTTCTGGTATCAAAATTTCTTGAAATTTCCTATAAAGTGGGTCCTGTAGCATCATATCCCACCCATCCTGCTACGTCTTTCGGTATACTTTTTCGACATAGTAACTTTCATACTTTTTGGCATATTACATTGTTTAGATTTAGGATCACTGATGAGGGTTAAATACCCGAAACGTGCATGTCTGGTCCACGTTGCCAATTTATCTGTTCTTAAATGATGCTATTCAATTTGAAGACGTTTACATGCTATAACCGAAGGGGTAACGGTCAAGCATTTTAACAAACGACAGACGACTATTTTATCATAGATATCCTCTTTGCAGGGTCATTTGATGACGACGAGTTCGTATTCGTTCTTGGATTTCCAAAATTAGAGTTTAAAGAGTATCAACTCGACCATGTTCGAATCTTCGTTGAAATTAGTACAGAACTAGAGAGAGAGGTAAAAGTAACTATATCTGCACCAGCCTCTGATACCAGCTTCACGCATGAAGGCAGTGTGAGTCAATCGAAAGCTTGGACCCAAGAAATGGATAAAAGTTTTCATATCGTCGAGGAGAGGTCAAATAAAGCAATCATAGTGCAGGCAAATGGTCGTGTACATGTGTATGGTTTGAGTACTGCACAGTATGCTGCAGACACTTTTCAAATATTACCAGTACAAACACTTGGCTCATTTTATTTCGCTGTAACTTGGCATTCGACTTCAAATGATGAAAGGTCTGAAATACTTATAATAGGCTTATCTGACAACACAAAAGTAAACATTACTCTTCCAGCATCACAGCTCCCGTCTAGATATAACATTAGTAAGTTTGAAACCTTGCAGATCCAAGTCGAAGGTGATTTAACTGGGACACGTGTCGAAGCCGATAAACCTATAGCAGTGTATAGTGGTAATGAAAAGGCAAAGATTTTTGAAGACAGTTCAAATTCTGACAGATATGACCATGTGATTGAGATGTTGCCATCAGTAGATAAATTGGGGAAACACTTCGTAATTGCATCAACGCCAATGCGTAATAGATCGGACTTTATCAAAATGGTCGGAATTTCCCCAAACACTCAGATTTCTATTACGGGGTCAAAGCAAATGTCAGTATCGTTAGAAACATCTGGATCATCAAGTCTACTTAAATTAGAGACGTCATCAAAATTAGAAATAACATCAACCTTTAACATTCTGGTGGCACAGTTTACGCAGAACACAGAAAGCTTATCTGCCCAAAAGTCAGATGCATCGATGGTAATTGTGCCACCAGTTGAACAATGGGACAAAAGCTATAGTTTTGGCGTACATGATACTATTCCCTTTACGCATTATATAATCGTTATGATTAATGACTCATGGAAGGCTGGTGTTCTGTTGGATGGCACAAACATATCAGCAAGATTACACAGAATTAATCAAACTGAATATGCCACCGGTTTTGCAAGTGTTTCATCAGGACCGCATACACTTAGGCATACAGAGGATAATGTGACATTTGGAGCATTGTTGTATGGAGGTGAAAAATCTATGGCGTATTACCACTCACTTGTACAATACCTTCATCCTTTAAACCAGGTAATAATCACATTGACAGAAGAAGAGTAACTCATTACTGATATAATCCTATTCTAAAAAGATAAATATATTAACATAGATATATACGACTATCAGAACAGATAATTTTAAAATAGTTAAAGAAGATCCTGACGACAATCTTAACAGCACAATGTCACGTTCAATTTAGATCAAGAATCAAACAGAGACATCAGAGAATTATTATTAAAAATATTTTACTATTATCAGGCTGATGAACAACTTTCTAAGATTGTTACTTCACAACAAATACCGGCAGAGGATATCATCAGTACCAATTATCCAACCATGGCACATCAGGCCACAACTAATGCTGAAACATCAAAGAATAACGAAGTAACTTCGCTCCGAAGTAGCACCGAAGGCACAATCACAACACAGGCAGAGCAGTCAAGCACTGGACCAATGGCTTCATGTGCTAAAATTCCGTATGAAGGAAGGTTTTATCAAATACTATCCAATAGGAAACCGAATATTCAACCGATTTTAACAAGAAACGTCACCTTTAGAAAAGAATGCGCGATGCTATGTCTGCGCACTTCACCTTGTCTGACATACTCTGTTACAAGTATGAGTAGTACCATAGTTTGCATTTTATTTCAGAATTTCAACCTAGGTGACGCAACATCACATGAAGCTGGTACTTTGATTTACACTCTTTTGTGTTAGTCAAATCATACATCTTGGCAGATGGTATCTCTTGTAAAAGTCTATGTATGGTTTGCATATTATTAAACAATTTGGAACTATGTGATGACACCATGACCAAAACACTTAATATGTGTTAGTCAATTTGCACTGTTTGGTAGATGTTGTCCTATATTTTTGTACTTACATTACATGGCTATCTTATTTTCTATAAATGTGTCAGCGAAAACATATCCGCAATGTGTTTTATAGGGCTGTGTTATTGTCTCAGTCTGTTTGTACTATTTTTCTTTCATCACGAGAAAGTTCTGTTTTATATTCTTTTCAAAAATTTGTCAGTTTCATGATTGTGATAATTGGTTTGAAAATTCGGGTTTTGTGTTTGACTTTGATATTTTGAGCCCAATTGTCGGAAGATATATATAGGATCTGAAATGAATTTTCATTTCAAACGATGTATTATGAAACGAGTTGTGAGTTTTATATCCCCGAACCTTGGTGAGATTCATTTGAGATTCTTTTTATCACATGATATTGCCGAAAAATGTGTATTTCTAACGTGAAATCAACGTTTCCGAGATCTACTGACGCGAATCACGCCGTGATCCGGAAGTCGTCTGCTACGCCATGAGAAGTAGTATCCCCATCGTATAGATATTCTGGACGTAAGAGAAAAGTGTTTCAATTTTGAATAGTATTTTAATGCAAAAATTAATTCAACAACAACAATTTTAATCATTGATATTGACTGCGGGTCTGAATTTAACAGTTGACCGATATTTGAAAGGTCACATTTGTCAAGGTTTATGTGATTAGGTTCCAAACTTGACCAATCGCATTCAAGCAGAGTGATATGTAACGTCTTATCATATCATATATTTATGAAATGGCTTTATGAAACTGCATAACGGGCGAATCATGTGATAAATAATAAAGATCGAATTGTTAGAGAATTTATTATTCAATCTAGACATGATGACAATGAATAATTTTGTCCTCTGATAATCTTGACTTATGTGTTTTCTATGATGGGGACTCATATGACTGATGTACATACTGACTGACGTACGTACTGTTTATCATTTTTGTAATGATGGCTGCGAACAAACTTTGATTTTCTGTAAATTGAGAAAAACCTGTAAACGTGGAAATTTTCGCGTTGGGCTTTTTTTCAGTGAGTAAAAGAAGATCCTGACGATTATCTCAACAGCACTCACAATAGATCACAAAAATCAGCAAGTTTTTCGCGAATCAAGGGACTTCGCTAACACCCTCTCCCCGCGCGCGAAAATATCCTCGCTGCAATCTTACCATGGGGAAAATGTCAGCCACTCATTTTGGCAAGAAGAAATTAAAGCTCTGTATTGTGGATTGCGCCAGGAAACTTCTCTTTGGCTTTATTTAAACTGTTTGGCATGAAGTACTACTGACGAGGATTAAAATATCCGAAACACGCGTCTAGTACAACAAAATTGGTACTATAGAACATATATTTCAATATTGACAATAATCGCGAATATTTTCCCTACGCGTAACGAGGCGAAATTGTCCGTCAGCGAAAATATCTACGTTTACAGTAATGCATGTAAAAAAGCTTACGGCATGCTGTACATAATTTATATGGAAAAGATCATAATAGGATAAAAAGACATATTCAAGTAGCAACGAACCTTGGTTATCTGCCATGGATGATGGGATACGTGCATTCCTTCACTGTGGATATATGGATTGGATAACCAGTAGTGCTGGTAGCGTAGCGTAGTGGTTAGCGCGGTGGACTGCGAATCCAAAGGTCGTGGGTTCGAATCTCACCGTCGCCGATCATTGCAAACCATTGTAATCTTTGGCAAGTTACTTTACACTACGTTGCACTCTCTCCACCCAGGAGTAATCCGGGTACCTGGTGCATGAGACGAGCTTGTAATGTGAATGAAAAGCATTAGCGCCTAACAGGCAGCTCTGCTTGTATACTCCCTAAGGGAGTTGAGATTGCACTAGATTGTACAGGTCTCGCCAGGTAGGTGATTGTAGAAGTCGGACGAGACTATAAACCCTACCCCACCCTACCCTACAGTGTAGAATAAGATTTTTACATGTCTTATTTAATAATTATACATGTATAAAATTATATATTTATGTGTTGTATTGTGCATATGCAGCGTATGAACCAATCTTCTGTTTAAGGCATGTCATTTCTGAATGAAGGAATGTCAACAATTTTATGATAACCATATGAAAATATAGTATTCATGTCACTTATTCATTTTATGAAGGAAAATTAATACGTCCGTGATGAAAATCAAGATTTATGCTTATTTGAAAACTGGGTAGAAATGCTGGAAATTTGTTGCTAAAAATAGCACATTTGTAAAGAAAATACAAAAAGTGGTGAAATGCACTCATTTGATTTTTATTTTACCTTTCTTTGTTATTATACAATAAAACAGGTTAAAAACTTTATATAAAGTAGAATTTGATGAAGTGCTACCTTAGGTACCAACTTCACCGATAATTTGAAATTTTCTAGATTTTACACAAAAATAACGAAAATCATCCAAGTTTAGGTCAAATTTCAGAGATACCGAATTTCAACGATTTTTCCAAACACACAGTAACACCTTCTCGTAGGGAAGATTTTTCAAAATATTGAGGAAAAAGTATATGTCCGTGTTCAAATAAGAGAGAACAGACGCTCATAAATAGTGTCATGATGTGGTTTTCTTGAAAAAGCGTCAGAGCTGAAAATTTGCCTTCTTTTGGCTGGAATTTAAACAATTAATAATTTTTTGGTATTCATTAGCCATACCTTATAAAAAAGCTTAAATGTATAATATGCCATACGTAAAACAGACTTCATGGGTAATTTCTAATCCGAACAGTTAAAAAAAGTACCTTCACGTCAATTTTTACAGAAATTACCGCGAAGCATTTTCTTACGCATACTTCATTCATTTTAGATAAACATTTTCAAACTTGGCCGCATTAATGTGTCTAATGCATTGAAGTCTTAAAAAGAGTAAGAAATGATAATTGGCCATAATAAATTGAAATATCTATAAAAGTCAAGATCAATGAGTGCTAAAACAGGAGATGTGCAAGATTAGTCCAAACTCGTGACCAATGACGCACCTTAATAAAATGTTCCATTTTCTTAAATTGTTGATTAATATTGATTGAGTGGTTATTTACATCTTCATCTGATTCTTTTAATTTTGAAAACGCGTGTAAATATCAACATCTATGTATCATAGACAAATAATATTAAAGAAAAGGACTCTCTCTTCCTGAGATTCGATCAACTTTTAAAAAATAAAATGTCATAGAATATTTCAGAGGTCGTGAGAATGACCAAAATCTAAAAGGTTGAATCAGAAAGAGGCACAAAAGGGACAAGGAACATCAACACACCACACAGAAACAAAACAAAAAGGACCAAAAGATAAACCAACGAGACCAATAAATATCTAGGAACATTTGCTTCGGTATGCAAACAAATTTAATAAAATATCTTGTATAAAAACGACTTGTCTGTATATATAAGCATAAGCATTACATAATGTCAATAATGTCGAAGGGATCCAACTCTATACCTTCTTGAGAAAATTTCCATACCAATTTCCATGCACCAGACACGTGTTTCGAATATTAAATTCTCATCAGTGATGCTCCTAGCGGAGCCAGAAGAACATGAACACTACTATGGAAAGACAGGGGTGCACTATTAGGGTGATAGAGTCCAATTGGAAAGGTGATAGTGTACACATAAACCGTTCTCTGTCACAATATGGTAGAGTAGAACCTATCACAGAAGAAACTCACTGGAAGCATAATAATGTATAATAGATATCCTCTTTGCAGGATAATTTGAAGATGATGAGTTCGTATTCGTTCTTGGATTTCCCAAATTAGAGTTTAAAGAATATCAACTCGACCATGTTCGAATCTTCGTTGAAATTAGTACAGAACTAAAGAGAGAGGTAAATGTAAATATATCTGCACCAGCCTCTGATACCAGCTTCACACATGAAGGCACTGTGAGTCTATCGAAAGCTTGGACCCAAGAAATGGATAAAAATTTTCATATCGTCGAGGAGAGGTCAAATAAAGCAATCATAGTGCAGGCAAATGTTCGTGTACATGTTTATGGTTTGAGTACTGCACGATATTCTGCAGACACTTTTCAAATATTACTAGTACAGACACTTGGCTCACTTTATTTCGCTGTAACTTGGCATTCGACTTCAAATGATGAAAGGTCTAAAATACTTATAATAGGCTTATCTGACAACACAAAAGTAAACATTACTCTTCCAGCATCACAGCTCCCGTCTAGATATAACATTAGTGAGTTTGAAACCTTGCAGATCCAAGTCGAAGGTGATCTAACTGGGACACGTGTCGAAGCCGATAAACCTATAGCAGTGTATAGTGGTAATGAAAAGGCAAAGATTTATGAAGACAGTTTCAATTCTGACAGATATGATCATGTGATGGAGATGTTGCCATAAGTAGATAAATTGGGGAAACACTTCGTGATTGCATCAACGCCAATGCGTAATAGATCAGACTTTATCAAAATGGTGGGAATTTCCCCAAATGTTAAACGTCTTTAAATTCATTAGCATCATTTACAACCTGATAAATTTACAGCATGGACCAGACATGCACGTTTCGGGTACTAAACCCTCGTCAGTGATCCTAAGTCTAAACAATGTAATATGACCAAAAAGTATGAAAATTATTATGACCAAAAATGTACCAAAAGACGTAGCAGAATGAGTGGGATATGATGCTACAGGACCTATGTTTTAGAAATTTCAAACAATTTTGTAACAGAAAATTTCAAATGCGTTGAAGAGACAGACGATCAACCGAAGTTAAACACTCAGATTTCTATTTCAGGATCAAAGCAAATGTCAGTATTGTTAGAAACCTCTGGATCATCAAGTCTATTTCAATTAGAAACGTCAACAAAATTAGAAATAACATCAACCTTTAACATTCTGGTGGCACAGTTTACGCAGAACACAGAAAGTTTATCTGCCCAAAAGTCAGATGCATCGATGGTAATTGTGCCACCAGTTGAACAATGGGACAAAAGTTATAGTTTTGGCGTACATGATACTATTCCCTTTACGCATTATATAATCGTTATGATTAATGACTCGTGGAAGGCTGGTCTTCTGTTGGATGGCACAAACATATCAGCAAGATTACACAGAATTGGTCAAACTGAATATGCCACCGGTTTTGCAAGTGTTTCACCAGGACCACATACACTTAGGCATACAGGGGACAATGTAACATTTGGGGCCTTGTTGTATGGCGGTGAAGTGTCTATGGCGTATTACCACTCACTTGTACAATACCTTCATCCTTTAAACCAGGTAATAATCACGTTGACAGAAAAAGAGTAACTCATTACTGATATAATCCTATTCTAAAAAGATAAATATATTAACATAGATATATACGACTATCAGACCAGAACAGACAATTAAATAGTTAAAGAAGATCAGATCATGACGACAATCTCAACAGCACAATGTCACGTTCAGTATAGATCAAGAAACATCAGTGAATTATTATTAAACATATTTTACTATTATCAGGCTGATGAACAACTTTCTAAGATTGTCACTACAGAGCAAATACCGGAAGAGGAGAACATAACTACCAATTATCCAAACATGGCATATCAAACCAAAAGTAATATTGAAACATCACAGAATAATGAAGGTACTTCGCCCCAAAGTAGCACCGCAGCCACAATCACAACACAGGCAGAGCAGTCAAGCACCGGGCCAATGGTTACATGTGCTAAAAATCCTTACGAAGGAAGGTTTTATCAAATACTTTATAACAGGAAACCGAGCATTCAACCCATATTAACAAGAAACGTCACCTTCGGTAAAGAATGCGCGATGCTATGTCTGCGCACTTCACCTTGTCTGACATACTCTGTTACAAGTATGAGTAGTACCATAGTTTGCATATTATTTCAGAATTTCGACCTAGGTGACGCAACATCTTATGAAGTTGCTACTTTGACTTACACTCTTTTGTGTTAGTCAAATAATACAACTTTTCAGATGATATATCTTGAAAAAGATAATGCATGATTTCCTTATTATTCAACAATTTCGAACTACGTGATGACACATCGCATGACGCTGGGCCAAAATCTTTTGTGTTTGTCAATTTTCATTGTTTGGAAAAAAAGAAGGGAGGAGATCTCCAACAAGACACCGTTACAGCATCAACAGTAAAACACCCCGATGCAAAAACACAAAAGACGAGTACAGCACGAGACGGAAAAGAGACACACGGCATGTAAACATCAAACACAAAAGACTACACATAAACCGACGAGACCAATGGGTAACCGGTGCCGACTTTGGACGGCCATCTGTCACGCAAGTAGCAAATGGTGTGGTTATCCTGGATTACGTGCGCACAACCCTCTCACTTCTCCAATTACCCAGAGGTCTCGAAGAACGTACAATTGTGGTGTAAAACAACCTCCTCACTGTAAGATGACATCACACAAACAAGACCGCGAAACGCAGAGGCCCCAGAGACACAGATGAATATGTAAATGGATATAAAAAGGTGATGATGAAGAGAAGTCTTTTTTCTTAATAATGCTGCACGGATGTCTTATTTTCTATGAATTTGTCAACAAAACATAGCCCCTTTGTGTTACAAAGGGCTGTTTTATTGTTTCAGTCTGTTCGTCATATTTTCCTTTTCTCGTGAGAAAATTCTGATTATATTTTTCAAGAATTTGTGAGCCTATTGATTGTAAATCTAGGAGCATCATTTCGGGTTTTGTATATAACGTTCGTATTTTGAATCAACTTTCGTATTGCTGTCTCGTTTGTGCGTTCATCTTACAGTGAGGAGGTCATTTTACACTGCAATTGTGCGTTCTTGGTGACCTCCATGTTAGTGGAAATTGGGAGGGTTGTGTGATGTAATCTCGAAAGCCATACGTAGCAAATGGTCGTACTACGTCGGCACCATTTGCCCTTTGTGTCCTTGATTTATGTGTAGTTTTTTTTAAGTTTAGTGTTTTGATGTCGTATTAGGTGTTCCTTGTCCCTTTTGCGTCTCTTGCTGTGTATGTCTTATCCGTGTTTTCACTGGGGGTGTTTTGGTGTTTTGCTACGGATGCTGCAGTGGAGTCTTGTTGGAAATCCCTTCCCTGTACTCCATTCACTCATTTTGATCAAGCGTGACCTTACTAGTCCGAAGGAAATTGAGGAGTGAATTATTAGAGAATTTATTATTCAATCTAGATTGATGGTTTGTTCTATGACGGTGATTCATATGACTTATGTACGTAGTTTATCATTATTGTCAAGGTGGCTAAGAACATCTTTTATCTGCTATAAATTGGAACTACTGAAATTTTCGCGTTTTTAGCGAATCAAGGGACTTCACGACCCCCCCCCCCCCCCCCGCAAAAATATCCTCGCGTCATTTTTACAACGGGAAAAATATTTTCATCGCGAATATTTCCCCCACTCGTAATGTCTTGATGTAATAATCGCGAAATTTCCTCCAAGCCAAAATAACCATGTTTAATTTCAGTAATGCATGTAAATATCTTGAGGCGTTTATTTAACGTACATGTGGGAAAAAAACATTTCGAAAAAAATAATATATTAATATATATAAATAATATATTAAAGTATGAACGAACCTTGGTCATCTACTATGAATAATGGAATACGTACATTCCTTTCACTTAAAGTCACTGTGGGTATATGGATTGAATTACTTGTGTAGACAGAGATTTATTGTAGGGTAAAATTTTTATGTCATATGTAATTATTATATATGTTTATGTGTTGTTTTATATAAATGTAGTGTACGGATTAATCTCCTGTTAAGATTGTTCTAAAATTTTTGATGTAGTGTACGGATCAATCTCTTGTTAAGATTGTTCTAGAATTTTTGAAAGGGTAGATCTTATCTGAATCTTTTACTTTAGAACACATGTAAATACTGATGTCTACGTACATGTATTATACACAAATAATATTAAGGACGAAGAGTCCCTCATCCTGATATTTGATCCATTTTTGGAAATGAAATGTCATAAAATATACCAGAGGTCCTGAGAACGATCAATATTTAAAAGATCTAATCAGATTAAGAAACACATTGTTCACATTCGTCAAGGGAAGAGATCTGGGCTATGGTAATTCTCTTTTCCGTTTTGATATCTCTGGTTCCCGTGGAACGCGACTATTTCCTATAGAAAACCCCATATATTAGAGTGGATAGAGTGTCTTCGTGACTCAGTTCGTTTTTATAAAGGTCATCATGTCTTGCAGCCTCATTGCAAATCCCTCAGACATTCTTATAGCTACAGACAGTAGAACAAGACAACGTCATGCATACTCTTACATGCACATACATAACAACATGAACAACTGCAAGTATAATTTCATGCTCCCGTTACAAATATGTATGATAACATTAGTTTTGTAATTAGTGCTGTTTTCATATTTTCTTTATTTTATTGCCAATACGCCTGTGCAAAGGAAGAGGGCTTCTTTATACTCGTTGATAAGAAGATTTTGCATGATGAAAATGATAATTTAAAACATACTAGCAATTCAATAATTTCATACGTGGATCGGTGAAATATATATATAATTTTTTGTCTCATTTTTCAGATTCTGGCACAAGTCCATTATGACAATTTGTATCCAAAATATATACATTTGATATATCAAGATGCATGTACATATTAATAAATAAGAAGAGCACCTCGTGTATGTATTCGAGTTTGTTTTATCATCGAGATTAAAGTTTAGATTGAGGATCACTGATGAGGGTTTAGTACCCGAAACGTGCATGTGTGGTCCATGCTGAAAATTTATCTGTTTTGAAATGATGCTTTTGAATTTGAAGACGTTTAACATTCTCGAAATCTACAGGAAACAATGGCACTAATTCTTTTTCCACATTTAGTTTTGTATTACTGACTTTGCTACACATAACTCTTGTCTACTTATGTTTTCGCATCAGTTGTTTTTATGCTTTGTGCTGGTATCGAGTATGGTTGGATATGTCCTTCTTTCTTCTCTCTCTTTCACTTTTAGTGCACATAATTTTACGAAGTTGTAAAAGAAGCAGGTTCTCTATGACATCCACCAGATATGCACTTCATATCCTTTACATTGAAAAACTTGGCACTTAAGGGCGTCAGTTGTTGACCAACCTCGACTTCTGTGCAACCACTGAACATAATTTCGCTATACCTTACAGGAGGTCAGGTATCACGGTATGCTGGTTCATCTGTAAAATGTGTTCAAACCGATCTTGCCGGCAAACTAAGCTTCCAAAAGCTCTGATTTGCTGATAAGTTAGAGTTCTCATTTTGATCGGGGTTTCTTCAATTATACATGTACTCACGCGACAAAGTTGTCGGGGTGTACTGGAATTACAATGCCGTCCATTCGTCCGTCTGTAAACGAGAGCTTGTCATGGCAAGTCCATCCAAACCCTTCAACTGATTTCAGTGAAAATTTCCACAATAAAAGATCAAGATATGTAGATGTGCATCCTTTCAAACCAATGAAGGATTTAAATGGACCTTAACAAAATGATCGTGAAAGATCATGATGTGAAGATGAACAGGAAGAGTGATGGCAAATGTATCCCTACGAAGCGGATGGTTTTCACCGAGTACATCGCTGGGGGAGTCGAATGAAATTCCCCTCGGTGATATAGAGCAATATATATCAAAACATGAATGGATTCCATAATGTCCTTTCCTGTGAAAGTATCTTGTATTATTAAAAACAATTAAGGAATGTCACAGAGGTCGAGAGAAATACAAAACATTGAAAAACTTGAGGGATTTATGCGTGATATTTTCAAAATATAACTCGGTACGCACTTCAAAATGTTATGGTATAATGAGTTTCTAGATTGATTCAATGCATTCAGAATGTAGCCGAAATACGATATATGATCGAAGAGCATTTATTTGTTAGATTGTCTAATTTGTGCAGCTTATTAGTTTGTGTGCTGGGGCCAATTGCTACATGTAAGTTGTTGAATCTCACGATCGTGATTCCTGGCTATGGATGTGTACCTTGAGAAAAACACATTACTCCAATAGTTTTAGTCAATCCAGCTGCATATTTCATTTGAATATAACAATAAATAAGCGACTGTTGCTAAAGATCCATAATTGTAATAGAAGCCAAAACTTTATGAATGCTATAAATTTGAATGTTGAATATATTTCTATTCCATCTTACTACACAATTACCGAGTTTCTTAGTTTCTCATATGTGTATAGTAGAAACACAAATTTCGAAAGATCTTGTATGAAATCTTAATACTTAGTCTAACAGATACTACATTCTCAGTACAAAAGACACCAACACCGTTACATGATTCTTATACCAAACATGTAATTTTTTTTCTATCAGCGCTTGTAATTTGATTTTCTCATAAAGATAACAAAAGCCTCAGGGGCACATCGCTAACCTGATTGGCATGTACACTCTTAACAAACTTACATTGCATCATGATAGTGCCAATGCCAGGATTTGAACCCTCAACGTTTTGGTCAATATGTTCATAAATCATATCAACAAATCATAATATTCACATTCCTACTGCGTTTCCCTTATATGAAGGTACCAAACCAACTGTACTGCATTTTTAGATAAACGCAAGAGATTATCACGTGACAGTTGAACATAAGCGGATTAATTTCCCATGAAATGCCCATTCTGTTTACTGTTTTAACACAGATTCAAAATTCCATTCAGTATCAATCGACGCCGTCTACCCCTAGTGATTTTAAAATGTGTCAAAATCTAGGTCACCCACATGTACACTTCCAAAACGTGTGACGTAGTAAGTCGATCACGCATCACACCAGACGAAGGTCAAGGACGATATGCACTGTCGTCTACGGAAAGATGCCATGTATTATTAAGACATTAGTATATCAAATATTCAATATTTAGAATGAGGATTGGATCCACTTGTGTCATTCATCAACGTTTTTTCTTCTTATGGAATTATACAGATCAAAAATATTTCAAGTATCAGTGAATTTTGTGCCATGTTGAGGTAGGTCATGAAAATTTCAGTTTTTGCATCGTTTTGCACGGCTGTACTCGAATTTTGCATTATTCTAATTACTTCCAGAAGAAACAGGGTAATTTTGCAGAAACTTGAATAATGGTGCCGATTGATTACATAGGTTTATAAACAGTTTAACAGTGTGTTCCAGTCAGTTTTCAGATGTTTTCCTTCCAATATCCTTGACATTTCTCCAGACTAACCATCCGCTTTGTCTGTATCATGTTGGAACAAAGTCACAATTTTGCACGATTCATTTTTTATTCAGTTTTAATAGAAATAAATAAAACCAAAAACAAAATTCAATTTCTTATTTTCCTACAAAGTTTCCGTACAGAAGGTACTACGTCGAGCGTTCGTTTGCTGTTACGTCAATTGACGTTCTCCCTTCGCAGTCACATTTCAATTATAAAGAAACGGGATGAAAAAGGACAGAAACAACTTGATTAACACATAAAATGCAGATATAAATATTGTTTTTCAGCTTCTTCGCTTTAGCGGTGGGTATTGGCAGTAGGTAATGGAAACAAAATTTATATTCCCTTCTGCCAAAACACCCCAACTTTGTCTTTTTTGCGACGTCAAAAAGCCGTCTTAAAGGCGAAATAAACCCAAAAGCGTACGTTCTGAAAATTTCTGACATTTAAGTTACACGAGGAAATTCGGAGTTGACAGTTGTGTTTGATGAGCTTTTAGTTTAATTTCCACCAAACTTTCTTTCGGCATCTTGGTTGCGTTATAAAAAAGAAATATATGACATAAGCTGAGCTCTGCATGGTCTTCGTCAAACACTTCATTTAACAGGCTGGGTAACTTGTGAAGGGTTGGTAAGGGGTTAACAAATATTATTATTCTAATATATCAACTCTTGAACTCTGGGATGCTCTGTCCATGACAGGGCCAAGATTTCAATTTGTTAAATGAGTTAAAGAAGATCCTGACGATAGTCTCAACAGCACTCATATTAGAGCACCAAATTGAGCATCGACCGACCCCTAGCAAGCTAGAGGTGGGACCAGGTGCCCGGGAGGAGTAAGCATCCCCTGTTGGCTAGCCGCACCCGCCGTCGATGTTTATGCACTAAAATGAAAACAATATATAAAATGCATGCACTGTCTGAGGTTTTGTCTATATAGAAAGTGCTATGACGACCACATCAGGGAAAAATATTCAAAACACTTACTGTCAAACCCCTCGCGGGGAACTTTTTTACGAGCTCCACACGGCAAAGGGCATAAGTGTGACACAAATGAGTTAAAGAAGATCCTGACGATAGTCTCAACAGCACTCACATTAGAGCACCAAATTGAGCATCGACGGACCCCTAGCAAGCTAGAGGTGGGACCAGGTGCCCGGGAGGAGTAAGCATCCCCTGTTGGCTAGCCGCACCCGCCGTCGATGTTCATGCACGAAATTGAAAACAATATATTAAATGCATACACTGTCTGAGGTTTTGTCTATATAGAAAGTGATATGGCGACCACATCAGGGAAAAATATTCAAAACACTTACTGTCAAACCCCTCGCGGGGAACTTTTTTACGAGCTCCACACGGCAAAGGGCATAAGTGTGACACAAATGAGTTAAAGAAGATCCTGACGATAGACGATAGTACAGTGCATATTGCATATATTGTTCTGGATTTGTTTTGAATATTATGATTATTTTCTCTCTTTCTATTGGTATCCTCATGGTTTCAATTAATATTGAAATTATTGGATAAACATGGTTTGATTAATGATCTTATAGCGAAATGTATTACCGGTACGGACTGTGTAACTGTGTGTCTATATACAGACTTGATTTTGTTATCTAGTTGGAGACTCTAAGATACAAAGATTGATGGAATCCTTAAATGTAAGAAAAAAAATCTAAGAATGTTGTTCAGCATCCAAACTCTTGTATGGAGTTTGTAACTGATTCATAATGTTCAGTCTTCTGTCATGAATTTTTAGACACTGAAAAATATGGAAATTTCATTGTTGCGACAATCTTCCTGTTCAAGAAGTACAATTATATAGTCATACATTATATCTGAGGAAAGGCTTCATCTTTTATTAGTTTTGAAAAAAACATAACTATTCATAAAAATTAACTTTATATAATCATGATAATTTCACATGAGATTTAAAGAAATTTTGCATGAACATGATGAAAGTATGTGTTATGACAAAATTGATGTTTCAAATTAGGGTATATTGTTCAAAATGCAGTCATGCACAATTTGTGAGGGTAGGCTTCTTCTTTACTAAAGAGTTTAGTGACTTTTTATAAAGTAAATATGTTTATTTTTATATATGAGATAAAATAACATATTTACACATTAGATTCTACAAAATGTTGCATGAAAGTGAACATATTTACTACATAATAATTATTGACGTTTCAAATAAGGTGGTATATGTATTCAAGGTGCAATTAAATACAATAGGTGAGGGGAGGCTATTATTGTGACTTGTTTAAACTTAATATATTATTCCTAGTATTTATAAAATAAAGTATACATCATTACACATAGATTTAATGAAATTTTGCATACATGTAATAGTGAAAAATTTTACGACAAAATTATTGTTTCAAAAAAGGGGGTATACCTATTCAATAGACACTTGTACACACTGTGGGTAGACTTCTTCCAGTAAGTCTTTTTATAACCTAAGATATACTTCTTAATATTGATGCAAATTAAACTATACCTTAACAACTTCGATTTTGAGAAATTGGCAATAAAGAGAAAAAATATTACTTTTTTACAATGAACATTATGGGGTAAAAATACCAAAATTTCATTTTAGCATGAGATAAATCCACATTTTCCTACTGAGAATGTATAATGAATTATTTTCCATAAAACCGATGATAAGGTATATGTTTCAAAATATGTTTCAATAAATAAATGTTCATGCTACACTATGTTCTGTATTTGTTGAAAATGGCCAATTTTGTATTTGATCACTGACGATGTTTAAATACCCGAAACGTGCATGTCTGGTCCATGCTGTAAATTTATCTACTCTTAAATGATGACTTATTGGAAATTTTACAAAAATAACAATCAGCTTCTTTTAAAGTTCGGACCTATACAAGCAACAGAGTATATTACTTTGGGTATTTCAAAGCCTGCATTTTATGGTGACATAATAAACAAAAAAATCAAATTCAAGGAATTGTGGTCCCCCGCTTTTGGGTATTAGTCTTTAAAGAATGTTTACAGACCCCACCCTTCTTAAGTTTTCATAATATATTTCATGTATCATAATATATTTCATGTATTATCAACATTCTAAATATGAAAGATTCAATCCCAAGTAAAGGTCAAAGGGTCCAAACTTTTGTTTTGTTACCAAGGGAGAAGGCTTATGAAAAGTAATACGTATGCACATGTGAAATATTAAAGTCCTATCATTTAAAGTACCATCCAAAACTTATGGTCGGGGTTGAAGCTTTTAAATGTGGGTCAACATCCAAGCACGAGGTTACAAGGTCAGAATGTTGTTACCAACAGAAAGGTCTTGTCACAAGGAATGCATATGTGAAATGTGAAAGTCCCATCACTTTTCGATCGAATGTAATGGTCAAGGTTAAAGTTTTTGAAAAGTATGTCAAACTCCAATGTCAAGGTCACAAGGTCAAAAATTTTGGTCTCCATGGAAAGATCTTTTCACAAGAAATACACATGTGAAATATCAAAGCCCTATCACTTTCCATTAAAAAGTTATGGACAAGGTTATATTTTTTGGAAAGTAGGTCAAAGTCCAAGGTCGAGGTCAGAAGGTCAAAAATTTTGGTATCCATGGAAAGGTCTTGTCACAAGGAATACACATGTGTAATATGAAAGCCCTATCACTTTCCATTCAAAAGTTATTGGCAAGGTTTAAGTTTTTGATAAGTAGGTCAATGTCCAAGGTCAAAAAGTCAAAAATTTTGGTATCCATGGAAAGGTCTTATCTCAAGGAATACACATGTGTAATATGAAAGCCCTATCACTTTCCATTCAAAAGTTATGGGCAAGGTTAGAATTTTTAATAAGTAGGTCAAAGTCCAAGGTCAAGGTCACAAGGTCAAAAATTTTGGTACCCATGGAAATGTCTTGTCACAAGGAATATACATGTGAAATATCAAAGCCCTATCACTTACCATTCAAAAGTTATGCACAAGGTTAAAGTTTTTGTGACTGACGGACAGACGGACGGACGGACGAACCGGTTGTAATGTCCCCGCGCTTTCACGAAAGCGGGGGACAATTAGAAGGATCAAAGGCAGACAGCATAGCCATCGAAAATGCGTCAGAATCATCAAACGCCTTTTATACCGTGGATATGATCCCAATTGGTCTAGACGGACACTCGTCATGGTATTGGACCAATCAACAGTCTTGTACCAGCGCATCCTTAAGACTTGCACTCTGACCGACTGTGACAACGGGACTGCATGACGGGTCCTGTCCAAACCTCTTTAGAGAAGACAGGGCCCCGATCACCTGTCCTCTCTGAATGTCGGTTTGACTCTTCTGGTGATAACATGCATGAGCTCGCTACAGCCGGCAGAGCACGGACTTCATTTCGTACGCCCCTACCCTATTTTTATATATATTAACATATTCATCTGTGTTCTTTGGGCCCCTGCGTTGTGCTGTCTTGTTTGTATGGTCATCTTACAATGAGGAGGTTATTTTACACAACAATTGTGCGTTCTTCGAGACCTTTGGGTAACCGGAAAAGTGGGAGGGTTGTGCGCACGTAATCTAGGTTAACCACACCATCTGTTACTAACGTGGCTGATGGCCGTCCTAAGTCGGCACCGATTGCCCATGGGTCTTGTTGGTTTATGTGTTGTCTTTTATGTTCGATGTTTGATGTCTTGTTTGCTGTTCCTTGTCTCTTGCTGTATGTGTCTTCTCTGTGTTTTCCCTTGGGGTGTTTGGTGTGTTGCTGTTGGTGCTGCAACCGAGTTTTGTTGGAGATCCCCTCCTTTCTTTTTTTTAAATTTGAAGACGTTTAACATTTGTACCACTTGCCGAGTGTCACTGCTGGTGGACCAGGAGTCCCCGAGGGCATCTATAGCCAAGTTTGATCAAATTCGGTTGGTCGTTTCTTTAAACGCATTAGAAAATTTCTGCTTATAAATTTCTATCAAATTTCTGAGACCTGGGTCCTTTAGCATCATATCCCAGCCATCTTGCTACGTCTTTCGGTATGTTTAGGACATAATTTTCACAGATTTTGGCTATATTTCAATGTTTAGAGAGATCGCTGGCGAGGATTAAATACCCGAAACGTGCATGTCTGGTCCATGCTGTAAATTTATCGGCATGAGCCTCAGCTCTGAAGTAGACGTTTTGTGAAAGGAAGGTACCCATGACATACTTACTGAATTAAATGACCTGTTTCGATTGTAGACAAAAACATTAAAACCTGTAGGGGACTATGTATGATTTTTTTTTATTCTGTCAAAGTTTCTTTGAATTTCTTTCAGTAGTTCTGGAGATGTCGAAAATGCAGGAAGTTTACGACGGACGGACGACGAACGCTCAAGTGAGCAAAAATAGCAAGCACCCTTCTCCCAATTAAACAAATTAAATGGACAGTGCCTATTCCGCTAAAATAAGTACACCTTCAGTTCGTTGATAAACTTTGATTTTGTATTTTAAGGGGTATAGGCAAACTGCTGTTCGCCGTATTGGATTTTATATAGTGTACCACTAAAAATCTTTCCTTACACTGAGTCAAGGCTCCAACTTGAACTATTTTAACTCCAAGTATTCTCTAAATCGATAGCAACATTTCTCCATCTTTTCTACTGAAAATCACACTGATATTATAACATTAGAAAACTTTTTAATTTATGTATCGAACTCCACAAATGAGTTGAAGAAGATCCTGACGATAATCTCAACATCACTCACAATAGAGCACCAAATTGAGCAAAGACGGACCTCTAGCAAGCCAAGGGTGGGACCAGGTACCCAGGAGGAGTAAGCATCCCCTGTTGGCTAGCCGCACCCGCCGCCGATGTTCACGCACGAAAATGAAACTATAAAATGCATGCACTGTCTGAGGTTTTGTCTATATAGAAAGTGCTATGGCGACAATGTCAGGGAAAAATATTCAAAACTCTTACTGTCAAACCCCTCGCGTGGAACTTTTTCACGAGCTCCACACGGCAAAGGGCATAAGTGTGACATAAAGTGAGTTAAAGAAGATCCTAACGATAATGTCAACATCACTCACAAAAGAGCACCAAATTGAGCATAGACGGACCCCTAGTAAGCACCTCAGAAGAATTCATGAATATTGCTATAACTTACCATAAACGATACATTGATTGTATATCTACAAACATTTGTCCTTCAATTTTGAGTACACGGTCCCATAATCTCATAAATATTGTGTTTATACAATACGGGGTACTTTCGAACACGAAGTTTTACAGCCATTTTCACGAGTTGATCCGTCCCAACAAAGGGAGAAATATAACAGATTTTAAAGTTCCGTGGGTAATTCATCAATTTCGACTGTTTGTCATTCATTTTAATAATTATTTACATGATATATATCAGAAAAGTGGAATAGTCTTGTGAATTATTGGTGACAAATTACAAATGTGCAACATTCCGGGGATCCGCCACTGGATTCCTTTCTATTTGCCAGAGCCTACTTTTGATAAAACTTGCATCTTAACATTTCATACTTTCCGCCATGTTGTATACATTTACTTGATAAAAGACGACTCGTCTTACAACTTTTTCATACTTTTTCGTTTCACAAGCTAATAGATTACGTACGAGTTACATACCTTTTTATTAAGTAGAACTACTCAAATTCTATATTTTATCAATTATTAAGGCTATTTTGACATCTTTACATCGGTATATGGCACGTGTACATTAATTGTTTGTACAGTATGTAAATATCACAATTTGGTTCCTTTTATGACATAAAACAGTTATTTTTGATATCATTTCTTTGTCGCAATGATATTCCACCTTACATCTTTATATACAAAATTACTTTTTGAGAAAGTGTTCGAATTGCTTCTTAGTCCTGAGAACGGAAGGAGAGGCTTGTCCTTGCTCGTCTCTTTCTTCTAATTATGACCTAGAACTTCTTTCTTCTCTGCACTTAGAACTATGCCCCTAGTACGATTTTTGTTATAACTTTTGATATGAGTTCGTTAGGTAGAGATTCCAATATTTTTGATAGCTTGGCTCTCACTTACATTTTGATACCGACAGCATTTTCATTATATGTTTCATGTCAATTTCGATAATAATGATTGATATATATATGTTAATTAAAGCATTCAAAATTTCATTTTGTCTTTATATCAAGCCATAACCTCAGAAATAAGAACCAGGGTTGACGAATGTCTCAGTGCACGAGATTCAGGTATTCTAGGTGCGATGTCTAGTCTGACGGTTCCTAAGATTTACTTTTGTGGTATTTTATACAAGATTTAGTCTGTCAGTCTGTTTGTCATTTAGCAAAATCATTATATACATGTAATTGGGAACTGTCTGGCTCGAGCTGCCGTAGAAATTTGTACATTTTATAGGTGACTAAGCGCCACCTGTCACAGAGAATTTGGGTGCCGTGAGGGTGAACCTCATGATTTGCTTGTGGTTTAGGGCAACCATACTCCATTCTTAACGAATATTCATAAGCGCCGCCTAAGAATCGAAAACGAGGCTACCGGTGGTATCCAGTATAAACAATATGGCGTCGTCTTTACTAAATAGCAAGTACGCGGTCTTAAAAAAGGCGAAAACGTCGTTAATATTGCATGGCTACTGGGATTTTTTTCGATAAATTCTTCTTTTTAATTTTTTTAAACATATATTTCACGTCATTATTTGTTAACGTACAGTATCTAAATAATTCATTTTCACAATGACCGTATGTGACTGTTACATGTGAACAAACGCAAACGTTGCCTGCTGTTCTGTGTGATGTATATCCCCTATCATAGTTAAACTTTTTTTTATAATGAGTAAATTATTTGTACCGTCATTGGATCAATAATTCAGTAATTTAGGACAGATCCGGCATCTTTATCTGAACCCCCCCCCCCCCCCCCCCCCGTTTTTTTTTTTTTTTTTGGGGGGGGGGGGGTTTCGACGGCATGTGCATTTGTAAAAAGCTACAGCTCCGGAAAAAAATCACCTAAATAAAAACAACAGCAAAGAACACAAAACGAAGCAAAACCAACAAATAAATAAACCGCAACAAAACCAAAATAATAATTTTAAAAAACGCCAGCATATAATAGCTCCTTTCCATGCCGCTGTAACAACGTCGAAGTATCTTTATAAATAATCAAACCTAATATTGAAAACGTGACTTCTATTGACTTCTATCTAAATTGCACCTTTCTAAAACTCGGGGGTCTTCACATTTAGGTTATATCTAGTTTAAGTTACTTTTTTTTTGTGATATATAGCCTAAATTCTGAAATAAATACATTTCAAAATTCTTCGTTTCTCTACTAATTTGCATCCTAAAATTCAAGTTCTCTGTGAGATGTGCAGAGCTTAAATAATGAAATGACGCATTTTTGATTTGTAGGAATCTGCTCTGATCAAGAGAGAGAGAGGAGGGGGTAAAAATATATGGGAGCAGATAATTTCTCGAGGGAGGGGGCAGCAAGACTTTTACCGGTCAAAATTTTCTTTTGAGCATATTCTATTATTATTTTTTTTTTTTTTTTTCGGTAAATGATCCAGATTTTTCGCTTTGCGCCTGTCCTTTGTATCGGATTTATTAAATTTTCTTTTTTGGTCAAAATTTCAAGCCAGATTTTTCTCTTATAAATCTTCAAGTCCCCCTCATAAGGGGACGACCCTTTGATCTTGAGGGGGGGGAGCTGGCAAATTTGTTTGGGTCAGATTATTTATCTCAACGCAGGGCCGGCTTGATTATTTATTTTCCAGTTACTCAAGGTCAGAATATCTATTTTCAACCTGTAACAAACCTGACAAGCAAAAAAAAAACCAAACCCCCCCCCCCAAAAAAAAATAAACCCCGACCAAGAATATACAAACACACACCCTGGTAATGACTTATGTCTACTAGATTTACCATCAATTAAATCTATATACATATGAATGTACACGTATCACCTTCAAGGCTTCATATTCTAAACTGAGTTTTCCAGCACACTGGGTATGTCAAGAAAGTTTTTGCCATGTAAAGTACAAAAGTAGGTACTTGACGTGTAATGTACTATAGGCATTCCGATAAGACTTGAAGCTTATCAAATATGCATTTTTGTTTTATACTTGCATTGTAATACTGTGTAAATATCTAAATAGCACCTGATACAAAATTTTGTGGAAGGTCGCTCTTCTGCGAGTCTGAATTTTTTTTTTTTTTTTTGTTTTACATGAAAAAAGGTTTAGTTGATGTTTTACCAAACTCTTGAACAAATGTCAAGGTCATTATTAAAATTAACTTTGGTCAAAATATTTCTTTTAAAAATGTGAAAATGAAAGAGAATGTGCTGTGACTCTGGATTGATTTAAAACACATGGATTTATCGAGCTTGCTTGATGTACTATGGGTTAGAACATCGAGCAACCGTAAGCGCGTTGGTGTTCAGACTCTTCTTTTTGTACATTTCTGCAAAATGTTTGTTAAGAGAACATTCGTGATGACTGCTGAATAAGAGCTGTTTTGAGCTAAAAAAAAGCGTTCAACACTACTTTGTATTTGCCATGAATTATTTCTTGTTAAGCATCTAGGACAAAATTCTTTTTCTGACAGAGAATATAGGTGCAATGTGAAATATGAATCCTTTTTATAACTGAAAATTATACAATAAGCCCCCCTTTTGGGTGTTTATCACAAAATTATGTCAAATTCCACGACAAACAAAAATTGGGTATCAAAATTATGAAGGAGTATGAAAACCACTTCACAAACATTTCAAAAATTATGCTCAAGGTAATTTTATGACTGACAAACATACAGACAGACTGACCTCATAAAGTGCCCACACACTTTTCCAAAAGCAGGGTGAGGTGAACAAACTCATTGCCTCCTCCTCTTTTGATTATTATTATACATACAAAACTAGTGAATATCAGCTGTGACATGAGTTTATCCACAAGATGAAATGATTTAACAATTCAGGGAGCAACTGCTTGATTTTCATCTCTAAATCAACATTAATTGTATGATACTGATTTTTTTCTCTGGTCTTTTTGATAAAAAAATTGAGCCAGATTTTTTTTTTTTTTTGAAAAGTCAATCCCCCAAAAGGTCAAAACAGTTGCTCCTATTGCCAGTACATTTCAATAATTGTACCAGACTATATAGTGTGTGTGCCTTGAAGTCAATGTGTTTTTATTATAGTTATCAAATAACCTTTGATATTTCTCAACAATTATGTAAGTATATGGAACAGTAAAGCAAGGCTAATTGTAATGTTTATTTATTATCTAAGTAATACAATGTTTGATTATGAGAACTTTCATAACATTACATTTAGTTCTACTAATGTAATAGTATATATCTCTGGCTAGGCGCAGCAGAACTAAATGGTGGTGGATCATTCATAAATGTCATGGTAAGGCATGCCAATAGTCACATCCCACAAGTATAAAGAAGATTCAAAGCTTCATGCAGGTAGTGTGACCTGCAATAAATCAAAGAAAATACTAAATGGTCCATACACAAATGCTTCACTTTTATCTTACATGTCTTTTTTTACAGTGAATCATTTTCAAATTAATACTTGTACAGTGTATATATAGTAACATTTTGAAATGTGAAATGAGAAAAGCAAATCTTACAGAATATAAAAGTGCATGAAACATCTCAAACAATTCGATTTAAAATTTATTTTAAATAATACTCTGAAGTTACACTGTACATTATACCTAGTACTAATTATCTAAACACATTAAACTTTGATTTATATCCTACCTTTATCATAAATGAAGTTGGAACCCTTTTTCTCCTTAAATGCAAGAAACTTCCTACTACTACTCAGGGCTTAGGCTTTACGCATTGATCAGTCATCTCTAGTTTTCATATTGTCTGTACACCTTAAGAATAAAATTTCAGATTTAGAATATACATGTATAGTAAATTCTTTGTACATGTACATGTACTTGCATGTGGAAGTAAATATGTTCAAGAAAGAAAAGAATTTTTGGCTTAAGTACACAAGCCCAGATTTAGATTGGAGAATGGTAAGAGTGGTCATGAGGAAAGCCCTTGCCAAAAAAACTTATTTTATATTTTCTTTTTTAAATTCAATCAAGATTGGAATCATTCTACTGGAAATATTCTAGATCCCCGATGTTACATATTGTTAATTAAAAGTTTGAGTTACTCTGTCATCAATTTGTAATTAAATAATATTTTGGGAAGAGGGGTAAAATACATATGATTGACCCCTCCCCCCCTTTTTAATTTTGTGTGTGTGGGGGGGGGGGAGGGGGTCCTGGCTTGCAAGTGTTAAGTGCGAGTTTCGACATTTCAATTGATTTGAATATTATTACAATAGCAAGAAGCTAAGCTGCTTACCTGGTCTTCATTCATTCGACAGCAGTTCACTATCAAATTTCATGTCTCCTGGCTGTTTCAAAAAATTGAAGGATTTTGAGGTGTTTTTTGTAAATCTCTCTTTAATGGCTAAAAATATTATCACCATTATAATTTTTTGAGATAGTACATATATAAACCTACAAAATGGTATATATTAGGTGTAAAAAAAATTAATTTAAAGATGGGGACATGATGTTTGAAGATCATTGGGGTTTTTACTATAGATTATATAGGAAAAACTTAAATGTCAAAAATTGCATTTTTTAGATTCAAAATTTTTATCTGAAAACTTTGTTTGATGTTTCTCAAACTAATTTTCCTTTAAAGTTCATTTAATTTCCTATAAATTGATACATAAAACATGAAAATCCATCAACATTTAGATGGGGGACATGACATTTGAAATTTAGGCCTACGAAGAGACAGGTTATATAGAGTAAATTTGGTAGTGCAGTTGCAGCTGAATGTGCACATGACATGTTGATCCTGTCGTGTCGCATTGACCAGTTGACACTGCACAAGTTTGCTAGTTCGGCAGTGGAGAATCTACGGTCCCTCTGCGTATTTTGCCTAAATTGCCTTCAGTCTCTTATTTTAATGTTTCATTGATAATATCCTCCACTATGTGGAATGAAACGTAACGGGAATACATCGTCTCAGAGATGCAATGTACACGTGCGTATGCCAAAGTCGCCATATTTGTTGTGCTTCGTAACGAACCGCCGGTAGCCTCGCTTTCGATTCGATATGAATATTCATGAGGATCTCATTAAGAAAGGAGTATGGGGAAGAACCAGGGATTTAATTGTCTTTCTTTGTGAGGTTTCCGGTTAACAACTTTGGGAAACCTCAAAATTTGATGGGGTGGAGTGTGGGCTCAGTCGGCAAGAACGTCTGCCCTGTAAGCAGAAGGTCTTGGGTTCGGTTCCCGGACCGGCCACATTTTCCATTCCGCATGTCACCCTATGTTGATAAGGCTACTAGTCCCCCGATCGTAAACCTACGATACCCGGCATTTGGAGAAAGTATTGTCAAAATTGGAGGACAAATGTTTGTAGACATATGTTCACAGTGTCGTTTAAGGTACGTTACAGTAATCGTTAACTCTGCAGAACGGTAGCTGTGCATTACGGTGCACTAAGTTCAAATGGTCGTCGTGAAAAATATTGAAACAGTTTTGCCCAGAAAGATAGGGAAATGAAGATGTTGAGGTACAGACAAGTATTAAGATAGTTAAAAGGAGAGTGTTAATTCTGCAGAACCAGGTGTCAAGAATGCTTGATGTCAATGAGATAAAGAAGATCCTGACGACAATCTCAACAGCACTCACAATGGAGCACCAAATGGAGCATCGACGGACCCCGAGTAAGCTAGTTGTGGGAATTGGTGCCCGGGAGGAGTAAGCATCCCCTGTTTGGCTAGCTGCACCCGCCGTCGATGTTCATGCACGAACAATTGAAACAATATCTAAACACATGCACTCTCTGGGGTAATGTCTATATAGAAAGTGCAAATCCAAATTGTCCAACAAACTGTTGTCCATACCCCTCAACACGCAAGGAGTATCAGGTAACATGAATGATGACAAAGCATCTATATATATATTCTTTTTTATATGAACGTTTGTTTGTTTGTAATTCTCACCCATACATTTCCTTTGCTTGATCTGGCTATTTTCTAGTAGAACATGTATGTCCATATTTCGAATGAGGAACTTAAATAGATCAGCCAAATTGGATTTAGAGGAAGGTTCCATCGAGAAATATGCAGATTTACCATTTTGTTACATAATTGCAAAAGCGACAAAGAAAACCAAACACGACACGAAATCATCAAACACGTCAATTTATGTACCTTTAATTTGGAAATGTGTCTACAGGAAAAATTATTTATTTGATATAAATCAGCATCGCGGCAGCCGTACGGCTTTATATAACGTAGAAAATTACAACCCACGATGAGGCTTGCGGGGTCGTGGATGTCTTGTGCACTAGGATGAAATTTTACTGTCTCAGTCACAATGACGTGTTCGATAAATCTTTTCACCAGCTCATCTCAATTTGTCCCTGAAATGATTTTTAAAACAGGAACTAATAAAAATACTCGCATAAATTTAACGGTAACGAGAGGAAACATCAGTGTCGTTCTTTGGCTTCATTTTATTCGTCAGATGCAGTGTGGTACAAGAAAATATAGCCTGGCCATATTTACCCCCTTTTCAATCTCAATACGTAAGTTAGTGAGAAAAACATCATCTGACATATTTCTTGAATTAACAGTCTTTGCATTACTGTCATAAAATATGTATAAAGTTTCATTGAAAATGAATACGTGGTTGTTTACTTAGTCCATATCTAAAGAAATTAATGACAAGTATTCCAACTTTAATAACAGGGATATAAGCTTGTGTATGCCGTCTTGTCTTTGTTTAGATGTTTTAAAACGTCTTGAAATTCATTAGTATCATTTGAAATTAGATTTCATTATTAAATGACAAATGCCTTTTCCTTTTCATACAAAAACTTCTGAAAAGTTCGGGATTTCCAACATAACATGACTTTGTAATTTTCTCGATTTCAGAAAATTAATTATAGGATTTGATCCAAAGTAGTAATCTTTCAAGATGTTTTATTGAACCGATGAATCATTTGAATATTGTTTCATAAATTTTGAATATCATATCTTATGAAACGATCGTTTTTCTAATATACAGAACTATTAAAAGATCGTTATGTCAATTGCAAATATACAGTTTACAAGTTCCGTTCCTAAATTCTAATCAGAGTTTGATCATAGGAGAACTTAAATGAATGGTTGGCATGATGCGTTGTTAACAAATTATTACTTTTTGATTAAAACAAACATGTACCTACTTTTTCTCGATGTTTGAAAATATCTTTGAAAGGTATAATTATGATAACGACATTGGTATGTCTTCTCTGTTATCCAATCGAAACAAGAAACCTTAGCTTTATATTTATGATTACAGAAATGAACTAGAAACGGTATTGATAAATTACATTATATAAACAAAGATTACAATTTCGAAGACTGATACATCTCTGTTTGAGAATGCTGTGACCGATGAAGTAACACTTTATAAAAAATCAAGAATGATGATTTTCTCTTATCGTGTTTTGTGTCTTCTTTTGTGGTATGCGCCTCTATCTGACGGTAAGAAATTGCTTGAAATCTGATTATCGTTTTTCAAAAATGTAGATAAATTTAGATACATTTTATGACCTTTATAATGAAAATACAAAAACTAATATTGAACGTTCAGAGTTTGCAATATATCATTACATTAACGAAAGATTTTACAATTTTCAGAAGATTAAGTAAAACAAAAACAACATTTCCCTCTTTCGAGGAATCAACGTTACTCTAGACTAAGTAACTTGGAACCATTAATCTACACAGCTGATTTTTTTCAATAGTATTAAAGATTATTACGAGGGCTGTTTGATATGTTGTAAGCCTCGGTTTTCTGGGATGCAGAATGTATTCTGCCGATTATTTCCAAATATGGCAAACAATCAATGGCACATGCTTCAATTCTGACACAGTTACGGAAGATATTAAAATTAAAGCTCACTAGTTAAGATGTGTTGTTCCATAAGGACAATGCTCCTGTTCACATGCCATGGCTGCCATTCATGATTGTGGCTTTTCTAATATACAAAACTGAGCATCCGCCTTTTTTTACCAGATCTTGCTCCATCAACCTTTCATCTATTCCCAAAACTGAAAGCTGCTATTTCTTGCGCCGACATTCAGTCCGATGATGACGTTATAATTGCCGTGGATGTCTTTCTGACCAGTCAAGATAAGGAATTCTTTAAAAATGGTATTGAGGTCCTTAATTTGTATCGATATTGAAGGGGATTTTGTAGAAAAATAATGCGAAATGTGTGAAGAAATTCAAATTCATCAATACGAGGTTCATAACAGTACATTGTACAGCAATTAAATGTTTACAAAATATTGTCTTTAAATTTCTTCTTCAAATGTTGGAGGTTCTATCCTGACGACCATAGACACTGGTAGTCAGTAAAATATAAACATACCAAATAATGAGGTGTCAATACATGTATAATTATACCCATATTTATCATGTTTTAATTACATCTCAAAATAAAATCTAAAACAAACTGGAAATACCTGGCGATTTATCCTTACATTTTTAAAAATTTGCTATTTTTCTCATACGATAAAGAAGTGGATTTAAATGCTATTGAAACCGATTATGAAAACGACTGTCTCACAAAACCCCCACTTGTATTTAAGAGGAAATATCGGCTTTGAAATATTGAAGGACAATCGATGGTTGACACCAAGACACTTGTAAGAGACTCGTAAGGTGTTTTGGCTAACACCTTGTAAATTACCCAAGGCCTAGCTTAGTCTTTCGGAAGGGACTAAAAATGGGGGTCCCGTGTCTCAGATTGGCATAGGAACGTTAAAGATCCCTCACTGCTTTGGATGGGTCCGTTGTGTATGTCAACATTCCAACATACAGCTTACGTCCTCGGACGGAACGCCGATCAAGAGGCCGGAGGTATTCAATTCAAGTTAAATTAAGTCAACGTAGCAATTGAGCTATTCAAAAGACCTTTTCATAAATCCTGCCCCCCCCCCCCCCCGCAGCTTCTAATTTTGATGAATTATTTTGTATATAATGCATAATTTTCATTTAAAAAATTTGCTCAAATATTTGGAAAAAAGAGGTGCCGTAGCATTTTTTTCACAATAAGAAGAAAAACAGGTAGTAACTGCAAAGGTGAGGGAAACTATTTACTCATTTTAACAGACGATTATGTTGTTAGATCTACTCAGGTCTCATAGTATTACTTTTGAAGTATAAGTACCCGAGCTTCACTATTTTTCTTCCACATTGAGGCATTACCATACATGTAGTTCCCGCACATACATAATTATATAAGATTCTCATATACTACGCGTGCACCAGATTTAAGTTCCGCTTATGCAGGTTAAAGTCAAATATAAGGTCCGCTCTGATATGAGAAAAACCTGTAGGGTGTTCGGCGGACTGTTAAATGAGACAAAAGATGTGATTTGCTATTAATTAAGTTTTCTTTTGGTTATTATTTAATTATGATTTAAATAAGAAATAGTTGCAATCAAAATGTCGATGCCCGAATTTTTCCCTAGCTCCTGATCCAATATAGAAGACGGGCGGGGAATTTTTCAAAATTCCCTGCCTGGTACCTTATGACTCAAATTGTTCGAAAAAGAGCCGGTCATGAGATATGTTTCATTTAGTGTCGTTTAAAGCTTGAATTAACGAAACAATTGCCAGCAGTGTTGGTATAGAAGATACATGGCATTTTGTTAACATTACGTCCTTTGGAAATTGATTTAGTTGGCATTGACAGAGAGCGAAACATGTGCTATACTGTAATTAATGCAAAATATCAACATCAGCTCTGTGTTAGCTTAAAAAAAAAGATTATTTTTCCATGTTATTCGTACTACTTGTATACTTTCATATATTTCAAAGCAGAAAAGGGATAAATGAAACAGTTTTTTATGGAAAATTATATATATGAGCGATCATATTGGTAAATCGGGATTTCAAGCCAATAGAGCGATGAGCCCGCTGTCATTATTTTTCTAATTTAACACATTATAGGCACTCTCTATAGCCAAATATGCATTAAAACTGTTGAACATCTAGTTGAATATTAAAATGAATTCTTTCTAAAAAATAATTTGGCGGAGATACATGAAGATATTCTCCTTGGTATTATGGGCAAAATTTTGTATACAATGTAATATTGCTACACATAAAGCCGTATAGATTTCGAATCGGATGAATAAGATTCTATCTCTGAATTTCTGCATTTACCACATTTTATTTCTTTATTTACGTTTCTTATTGCATTCATATCTGTGAAATTCTTCTAATTAATACGAGTTCACATGTAAGGAAAGGGGGGTGGGGTTAGGGGTCCTTAATTTCTCATAAATGCTATAAAAACTTTCAAGTTGTATTTGTATCATATTTGCATGAATTATGTTCGTCATACACTATTCAGTTTAAAAGACATTGAAGTAGATACGTGTACATAACACAGCGTTCTTTCCTCTGAGAATGGAATGAAAGGGAAAATGAAAATACAGTAAAATGCGGATTATGGCGCTTTCTGTCAAGCCAGACCCACACGTATAAATTTCTAATAACTCCCACACCATGTGCAGTAGAAAACGGAAACGTCGTATAAATTCGAATTATACACTGGAAAAAATGCAACGTATGATAATCATACGTTAAACGCACGTTTACCTTGAGTTCACAAACGTACGTTCAACGTAAAAAAGGGCCCGAAATGTTTCACGTACGTTTCAATATTCACGTTAAACGTACGTTAACCATATGTTCATTATACGTTTGGGTCATAACATGAAAAGTAAAACGTACGTTTAATATACGTTTAGGTCATCACATCAAAAGGTACGTTCATTTGAACACATGGTCTTTCCAAATGAATGCAAGTAATTAGAATCCAAGGCTCTATACCATATATGTATTTCTCCATTGGAATTTTTTTTTTTGTGTACTAAACTCAAGGTCCTTGCATGTTGTACCAACTTTTTTGTTTCCTTAATGTATCTTCTGAAATATCTTTAAGAAACAAAGTTTATTTAAGAAATGACCATCTGGGTTTTGTTCACACACAATATAAGGCAATCTTGGCTCTGAACATATGTTTTACAACATATCAAGGCTAATCAGTTTAGCATCATTTCTTATGAGTCTGTTATAGCATCTCTGTATTCTGTGATCTTTCCTTTTGCAAACATTAGCATTTTATGAAATTCCTATCTAGTTGAAAAGAATGAGTTGTAAAAGATGCATGTTTTATTATCTAAAAAGTTTATTCATGATTTCATCTTCAATAACAGATAATGTTTTAACTATTCATTACTTTGATTATCTTACAATTGAATACTTAAAAGTGAAATTAAAATACTTTAATATAGAAATATATAAATTAAAATTCTGTAGAAGTGTCAATAATTATACATTCAACAAAGATAAAACTAGAGTCTATAAAATTGAAGTCTATATAGTGTCCATTTCCATTACATTTTGAACTAAGTAGATTCCATATTGAAGCAAGTTGAATGGCATCTGAAATGTAGAGATAATAAAAATAAACATAGGTAAGAAATATATAGCACTTAGACTCAGTCTGGTTATTTCATTTCAATCTAATTCAAATACTGTAAACATTTGTCTCATTGAGTTTGTCAACAATAGAACTGCCCTAAATATGATGAGGGACAAATATCCCCACTGTAGTGTTAGTCAAGGATGCAGCTTCTAGTTCCCCTACAAAACTGACCAGTAACTTTGAACCTTGACATACAGTCAGAAATTAACTTTGAACCTTGACAAACAGTCAGAAATTCCCTTTGAACCTTGACAAACAGTCAGAAATTCCCTTTGAACCTTGACATACAGTTAACTTTGAACCTTGACATACAGTCAGAAATTAACTTTGAACCTTGACAAACAGTCAGATATTAACTTTGAACCTTGACCTACAGTTAGAAATTCCCTTTGAACCTTGACATACAGTCAATTTTGAACCTTGACATACAGTTAGAAATTATCTTTGAACCTTGACATACAGTTAACTTTGAACCTTGACATACAGTTAGAAATTATCTTTGAACCCTGACATACAGTTAGAAATTATCTTTGAACCTTGACATGCAGTTTATCTTGAACCTTGACATACAGTCAGATATTATCTTTGAACCTTGACATACAGTTAACTTTGAACCTTGACATACAGTCAGAAATTAACTTTGAACCTTGACATACTGTCAGAAATTAACTTTGAACCTTGACCTACAGTTAGAAATTCCCTTTGAGCCTTGACATACAGTAAACTTTGAACCTTGACATACAGTCAGAAATTATGACATACAGTTAACCTTGAACCATGACATACAATCAGAAATCATCTTTTAACATTGACATACAGTTAATCTTGAACCATGACATACAATCAGAAATTATCTTTAAACTTTGACATACAGTTAACCTTGAACCTTGACATACAGTCAGAAATTAACTTTGAACCATGCCCTACAGTCTGAAATTAACTTTGAACCTTGACCTACAGTTAGAAATTCCCTTTGAACCTTGACATGCAGTTAACTTTGAACCATGACATACAGTTAGAAATTATCTTTGAACCTAGACATACAGTTAACCTTGAACCTTGACAGAAAGTCAGAAAATAACTTTGAACCATGTCATACAGTCTGAAATTAACTTTGAACCTTGACATACAGTCAAAAATTCCAATTACAGTCAGCAGACAACAGAGCTCACAATAGAAAGTTTATTTTTCTCTATATAAGCTTGATTTAAAAAAGCTTCATGAATTTTCAAAAAGGCATGGACACACTGCAGCGATTGTATATAACAGCACCAGGGGATAATAAGTTATGTATACATTTTTAGATAAATAAAAAAGTTTCAAATTTTACCTGTCCATATCAACTACTGGTTCAACAAAAGTTAAAATTGCACTTGTTGTTGCATGCTGGGACACCACCTTTAGATTGCCTATCAAAATATTGTGTTCCGAACAGTGGCTTTGGAAACCAATCATTTCTGTATACAATAATCTCAGCCAGGGTATGTAGTCTGTCATTCTTCTGTAACAGTTAAATCAATGAAACAATGAAACTCTTTTTAGCACAATAACATATTTACAATATTACAGCAACTGTATTGTTTATGAGTTAAGTGTACTTTATTTTAGAAAATTTATTTTAACAAGAGGCCGAAGGGGGCCAAATCGCTCACCTGAGTTGCAAACAATGTTATTGGACAGTTTGAAGGAAGCCCTTGAGTATTTGCTTCCTATAAGGTTTAAAGAAATTATGTGCTTCAGTTCTGAGATGTCAAAATGTAAAAATTTTACGCTGGACAACAGACGGCCTGTCATCGCAATAGCTCACTTAAGCTTCACCCAGGTGAGCTAAAAATGACTGTCTTACTTTTGGTCTTTATGTATATATACAAGTATAGTTCTGATTGGTCACATGCGAATTCCCTGAATTGTGAAGCGATTGTCGGAAAATTTGCATGTGTGCCAACCAGAATGATACACCCATGAACACCAAAAGTAAGACAGTTATTACTTATATTTACAGTCTTGGCCCTGTCTTGCTATATATTATATATAGACATCCTTTATTCGCACAAACATTGTCACAGAATCAGAAGTGTTCGAATGTTGGTTAATGCACCCTACTTTCAATCTTTAGAAGTGACGTCACATTAGGCAACCCAAATTATTGGAATATCATTCTACATGTAGTTGCCTGAGGCTCTGGTATTCAACATGGAAAATCTTATCATTCAAAAGTTATGCTCAAGTTAAATTTTTTTAAGTGCGTCAAACTCCAAGGTCAAGGTCAAAAGGTCAAAACTTATGGAATCAACAGAAAGGTGTTGTCACAAGGAATGCACATGTGAAATATAAATCCCTATCACTTACAAATCAAAAGTTGTGACCAAGGTTAAAGTTTTTGTGACTGACAGATGGATGGTCAAACCAGTTTCAATATCTCCGCACTTTCGCAAAGGAGGGAGAAACAAAAGCCAATGCAGTGGTTTTTTCCCTTGTTTTGCGGCCGAGTATCTTTTTTTTATCCCAAAAAATCACTCTTAAATTCCCAAAGAGGAATTATGAAAAAATCACCCGAGAAAACAAGACTCAAACCTTTGAAGTCAGCACAAAAGATCCTATTTCTAAGTGCATCTTTAAGTTTTTTATTCATTCCTCAGTTCAAGCAAATCAATGGATAAGCAGTGTTACAAACGTAATAAAGGCAACGTAAGCGTTGGATCCCCTCGCAATTGCATCTTTGCAATCAGCAAAATAATCTTAAACTGAAGTCCACTGTGACCTTGACCTTTGACCCTTTTGAAAATCAATCATCTCTCTAAGGTGAACATTTGTGGAAAGTTTGATGTTTCTATGATGATTCCTTTGGCTTCTATACTGTTCACAAGGATTTTAAGCCTAAGTCCACTGTGACCTTGACTTTTGACCTTGAAAATCAATAGGGTTCATCCTCTTCCCATGGGGAACATTTGTGGTAGGTTTGATGTTTCCATGATTATTCCTTTGGCTTCTCTGCTGTTCACAAGGATTTTAAGCCTAAGTCCACTGTGACCTTTACTTTCGACCATTGACCTTGAATATCAATAGGGTCCATCTTCTCCCCATGGGGAACATTTGTGGTAGGTTTGATGTCTCTATGATTATTCCTTTCGGTTCTATGCTGATCACAAGAAAATCCGGACACACCCACCAACCCACACACCCATAGAAGTACGGCAGCGATGCTATATATCCCCTCCGCAACAGAGTTGCAAGGGGATAATAAATGACACTTTAGGGTTATACTGTGGTGAGAATTTGTATAAAGATTTTCCCAATTTCAGAAAAATTTTGCAAATTTTCCCAAATGGGACAGGGACAGTCACCTCTCCCCAGCCCCCCCCCCCCCCTTCCAAAAAAATGAAAAAGAACCCTGCAATGAAAATGTGTTCATTGTAATGTGTTCATTGTAGTTCTTTACATGTGGATACTTACGCAAAACATGTCATTGAAGTCGGAGGTAGGGTACTCCTTATTTCCATGAACATCTGTACATATTCAAGTTCTTAACTACCAGGACATCTGGACTGGAGTCTTTCCTTATAATCTATAAAAGATAAATTCAAAATACAGTGAAAAGACTTATCCTTCCACAACTTCATACAAATATTGTTAGTTAATTCATAAATTCTAAAATGTAATTTAAAAAGTTTTATTGTCACATCACATAGATAGGTCTTGTCACAAGGAATAAACATGTGAAATATCAAAGCCCTTTCACTTACCAATTAAATGTTCTGGGCTTTGACACCCTTAGTGTGACAGACAGACGGACGGGCAGATAAAGTGATCCCTAGGTGTCGCTATGTTTTGCAGGTGACACAAAAAACCACTGCATAAGGATGTGACCGTTAACCAAAAAGTCTGACCGTGGTTCAGAATCTCCAGATTTCCAGACTTCTTTTTTGGCCGAAGTCGAAAAAGACGTAAAAAGGAGAAGGTACGTTATGGGCCAAAACCGGCCCTGTTGTTTCCTGGGAAATTCAAATCGTGAAAATTGATCAACTGTGTTTATTTTATTTATCTACAAGATCAATCACATGTATACATAAAAAGCGTTTTTCATCTTGATGCACCCCTACGAAATTATAGCTCATCAAACCAAGGAAGGATTAACAAATCCGGATTTTTCTCTAGAAATTCACATATATTTTCGAGAACTTCATATAGAGCAAGACGATCTGCTAAAAATAAAAGTAGAAAAATGAATCAATAACCTCCATATCTGTCGATTAAAGGTGAAAAATTAATAGCAGACGCTCTTGCTCTAGTTGAAAATTAAAGATTTGTATTGCGTAGAATGTAAATGGAAAAGGCATGGACCACGTCGGCACGGCGTTATGACGTCATTAAAATGACGTCATTTACTTGACATCGCAGGTGCATGCACTGGCGTGACATAAATTCAAATCAGGAATCGGTTTTCTCTTGAAATTCGGTTTGATTTATAAACGTTTGTAGTAAAAACAAACAAACAAAAAAGGCTAAACATTGAAATATTTTACGAACAAAGAGGGTAGGTGTTCACCGAGCATGTCGCATAAAATCTACGCCGGTAACTTTTAAAATTTTAGGAGTAAATAGTAAAACAAGTTAACCAGAATTTAGATTCGTTGATTTAAGGATCACGAATTCACTATAACTGATAGGGATGTAAGAAAATGCCGTCGCATGCAAGGCAAAAGTAACATACATGTATTTGAGAATTCTTCAAATTTTACTTTTTTTAAAGAAACGTCTGTCATTTTATTGAAATTATATCCTTTGCTCCTTCATTCCTCCGATCCTAATTTAAGTATAGTTGTACTTCAGTCTAACATTAGATGTGATTGTTTACAATAAAACTACTATTTACTACTTTTAATTCGACATATGAACACCTACTCCATTATAAATATAGATTGTTCTATATGCCTGTTGGTTCAGTGAGTAAGAAATGAATCTGAGAAAAAAAAGATAACTAAGCTCTAAATATATACAGTGCTCAAAACAACCAAAACATATATAGATATAAGGTATAGTTTACCAACAAAAATCCTACGTATGTATTTATCCCATCTCTGGATTTTTTTTTTTAATTTTTTTTTCTTTTTTGCAATTTGATTAATCGAGAAGAACAGATTGTTCGAACGAACCTCCAACGTGAACACCATCAAAATAAATTTCTGTAGACCGTAAGCAATTCAGCTATTTCCGTATAAATGAATTCGCATGTACATAAAAGGAGTCGCGAAACAAAACACCCCCCCCCCAAAAAAAAACAAACTATGCATTGCAGTGTTTAGGTTCGTCACTGACCGCCCACGGAGATCAAGCCCACTGAAGGCTCTGCTTCGCCACGCATTCTATTGGCATGATCAACCCGACAAATCTCTGTAGACGGTCAAGATCATGGGTAGATCCAGGATTTTATTTCAGGATTGGTCCGTAAAAAAAAAAAAGGGGGGGGGGGGCGTTACACACCAGACAATAAAGTTCTTGATTAATGACTGTCAGTTCTATTTTTCATTACATGTATAAATAAAACAAATGACTGGCGAGCTATATAACGAACAAAAAGCTTAAATTCTTGAATTTGCACATCATAGTACTAAAATCTTGAATTTTCACAATATTGTACTTGATTTATGATATATAAATACAAAAAATGTCGAGCGATAGCGAGTCAGCGAATTGGGTTTTTTTCAGAACAAATCCTCTATTCGTGTCTTTTTCCTTTTCAATACTCTAAGTGCCCTTGTTTATTGACCAAAGTGAAATGTGTATGGGCTTTTGAGGAAAGCATAGCATCTTTTGAAAGTAAATTGTGTTACCGTTAGTATACATGTAATTGAAAGACAGTCGTACTAAATGATTTAAAAGAGTTCCGAATCCCTTTCTCCCCACCCCACCACCACCAACATCACCAACGTTTTCCGCGTTTAAATTATGAAATAGCATATCGATTTATATTAAAAAAATATGCCAGCGATTCGATACAAATGTAAAACAGTTACAAACTGTTCATTTAGTGAACCATATGCATTTTTTTTTTTTGGCGTTTAGGTGAAAGAAAAACAAAACCAAACCAAACCAAATACACACGGTTTTGGAAAAGTACATCACCCTGATATACATTAGTTATTATGTATATAAAATCATTAAATCAGTTATTGTAATTGAACAGTATAGCCATAAGAAAAATATAGCCTGCGTCGGTCTTTTGGAAGCTTTCTCGTAATCTTGTGACTTTCTTGTAAATACATCAATAAATCGAAATTTACTAACAGGGGCTACAGTTCACAGAGTACAAAATAAATCCCCCCCCACTTATAATACATAAACAAAAAATGTTTATGTATTATAAGGTGGGAGGGGGGATGGAATTTATATTGTACTTAAGAAATGAATCTTATATTTTTTCTGTTGATGCAGGTATCACCCGAAAAATTGGACAGAAAACTGCATCAATGCGCGTAGCGCGTTGATGCAAAAGTTTTCTGTCCAATTTTTCGGGTGATACCTGCATCAACAGAAAAAATATAAGATTCATTTCTTATCATTTAATTTTGAAAAACATACTGTTTTCTTGGATCTAAAAACAACCAATCACCGCACTATATTTCGTAAGTCGGAAGGTTTTGCAGTGATACGTCTGCCAAAACAAGTTATGGCAGCCGCCATGATTCAAACAGCGAACGATCGTCTCTCTATATCTTTGGAATAAGGACTAGTTTGAGCAAATTCTACATGCACTGTTAATTTTTGAGTAAGTAGAAAAGAAATGGTACCCTTGAAATGATAAGCAAACATCTACAAATTGTATTTTCAGCAACGAGTTCATTCGTGTTTGAGGGAACCCCCAGTTCTAAAAATAGTTCTATAAATAGACTTCCGTGAAAAATTTTGTTGATCGATGTATCAACAAAATTTCTCAGCCAATCAGAATCTTCGTTTCTTGAAAATGACAATGGAAATTAAATGATTTCCTGTGTACTTAGCCCCTGTTATTCACCGTGATTTTATCGAATTTCTTCAGTGGCGCCATCTATCACAGTTTCTTGCAACGGCTGTGATAACTGTATACTCAAAATTTATTCTATTCATTCTATTCATTTGTTTCATATATGTTTTATTCGTATATTCCTAATTCATTAATTGCAGCTAGATAAAACTAAAGTTCTTATAGGCGTATTTAGTTGGGCGTTTGGGGCGCCACCAACAAAATAAAAAAAAAATCGGTAAGTAAGGTTGGCGTATACTTGAGTTTTGATGTCGAACTTTCGGAAAATTATTTTCTCTGGCTCCCGGCCGCTCGCCACATAACTGTTTGTTGTTTGCATATTAAATTGCTCTAAAAGAAACTACGGCTTTTTCTGATAATTATACTAAGTAAGTCAACATACCCTTACAGCAAGGGGTGTGTAACCCCCCTCCCCCTAAAAAAAATCGCTGGCTTGCTTTGCATATCAGATAACTCTCGATCATATGAAAATATAGCTTTTCATAACAATCCAATAACCATGAAAAAGATTTCAAATGGCTATTTCAATACTGCCTTCATCAAGCAAAACAGTCAATCGCCGTAAGATGATTTTCCGTCCCCCTTCAGGAACGCCCTGAACCCCTTGGACAGGGACCTTAATCGCTCTCCCAGACTCTTTGACTTTCTGATATTCACTACATCCCCATATCAAATTCAAGCGGTAATATCTCTGTCTTTTTGTTCGTTTGAATGACTGTAACTTATGCACGTATATGATTTTCAAAAACATCGTAATTCCCTTAAGTTCTAGAATCAGTTATCGTATTAAAACGAGACAGTCTCCAAGAATAAACCAGAAGCTAAAAGACTACGTACAATACTTCATCAATCGCAGATTTTCGAGGATTCATGAAATCGTTTCATGGCAAAACTTGAGCAAACAATCATTATGAATAAACATGAAATCGTTTCATGGCAAAAACTTGAGCAAAACAATCATTATGAATAATATAAGAATACAAGAATTTGTTATCTGACAACGTTATATCACGACGTGATCATAACGTCACATGACGTCAAAGTCAGTGAAACAGAAAGCTCACCTACGTGTTTTTAAATTGCTATAAAATCGCAACAGAATATCCGATTCTCAAAATTTAAACTGATTTACATTCTGTAAATCTTGTATTTTCATTGCTCAAAGTTTGCTTCATTTCTCAGATAGGGCCGATTTTGGCCCATAACGTACCTTCTCCTTTAGTTATAGTAATTCAACATAAAACACCGCTAAAGACGGTTTGGCCGGATTGCAAAGTAAGTTTTTGTCACCAACTGGGTCAAGGTCACTAGGTCAAATATTACAGCATACATTGAGAGGTTTTGTCAGAAGCAAGACCTGACATGAACAATATAAAGTTTCTACTGCATACAGTTCCTTAGATTTTGCTCAAACCAGAAACTTTAACCAAAATCTTTCACTAGGTCAAAGTCCAAGGTCAAGGTCACAATGTCAAATGTTACGGCATAAATTGAAAGGTGTCGTCATGGGCAACCTAAATGTATAATATAAGGTTTCTACTGCATACAGTTCAATAGATTTGCTTAAACCAGAAACTTTAACCAAAATCAAGGTCAAGGTCACTAGGTCAAATGTTATGGCATAAATTGAAAGGTCTTGTGATGGACAAGCTTCATGCATAATATAAAGTTTCTACTGCATATAGTTCCTTAGATTTTGCCTCAACCAGAAACTTTAACCAAAATGATGACGGCAGACGGACGGACAGAGGGACATCGTCAATCTATAGACCGGAATTGCTTTGCAATCCGGCCAAAAATGAACAAACTTGAACAATTATCAATACATCCAGTTTCCAAAGTGAGCCGCGCGGACAGTAGTAATGTATACCCACATGCAAACTTTACTGCCTGCGCAGCTCACTACAGACATTTGAAAATTGCAAAAATTTCTTCATGGCCTGCACTTTTGAGAATACATAAAAGGCAGTGGCTCCAGATATGAACATTCGTAACTGTGGAGCTAGGTCTCTGCGTACAAACATGAATCGTAGTTAGCTTCTGCATATGAATGTGGTTAGGTTTATCTTTTCATCTTGTGTTCAAATTTTATCTTTTTTGTGACATATTCGGAAAAGCGAATAAGTAAAAATGCAGTTGCATCTACATGTACATATTTGTTATCTTCTCACAACTTTCAAAAACTTCAACTTCCGCTTGAGCGATGGAATGTCAGTACTCATGGTAGCTGACAAGTACGTGTCTATTACTGATCACTATAATGATTGAGAGCAAAACAAATACTTAATTACTGAGTATGCAGAATAAGCTCATATACCTTGATATAATTACAAAAAAAACCCAACTTATTTCTCTGTTATGGACACATCACCCGAGTCATGTGAGTCACAGCCAAATCAGAAACTTATTCGTACACTGAGACATAGGTCTAAACTTCTAAAGATACGGAATGCTCGTAATCTGAAGCCACTGCCTACATAAAACACAAGCGAGTCTCAAGAGAATTTGACAGACTGTAAAGTGTGTCAGACACCTGTGGTTTAATTTTCCCCATTATGAAAAATGCATTAAATTCCATCTGAATTATAATAACGTCCTCCATCTTGTTAATGATCGATTATATTTGAGCCGTCCCATAGGAAAACCAACAATATGGCAAAATTTTGATAATTTCCGTTTTTCACATTTTCAAAAAATATGTTCTTTTCCGATCATTTTGATACCCAATATATAACTATATTGAAAGGAATAATCTATCAAAACAGATTTTGAAATTAGTATAGTAGCTAGCTACGACGCAAAGTTTCTTGACGTCATGACGTTCTTATTGTGTGGGCATTTGAAACTGCATGACTCATTTCAAGTGTGCAGCTAATCAGTATTTCTATAGTATTTAAATTAAGATTTGTTCGTTTTCAGGCGACCATGTACTTATTTCTGCAAGAAATACTTTTAAAAAGCTTATCAATCAAATTGGATGGACAAAAGAACCGGGAAAAATAACCGGGATAATGTACATTGGTACTCATGAATACTTTTACGCTTATATTACATAGGGTGTTTCGGAGTTTTGCTGTGGTTGCTGCAACTGAGTCTTGTTGGAGATCCCCTCCATTCTACTAAATGTACTAGCTTTAAATAATCGTACAATTCATAAAACCAGCATCTTGATTTAAGAAATATTTTTTAAGCGTACTGATTGAATATTCGGGAAAAAAATGTGTAGACCTATTTGACAAAATCTTACGTTCTTTTTTCTTTGTAATTTATACGTGCTAGTGACGAAAGTAAAATTTTTGAATCGGACTTCTTGATACAAACCAGTTATTGTTTCTATTTACATGTACACATTTTATTTTGACAATTGACGCGTGCAGATTTGTATTACATTGTACATGTTTCCGTTTCGAATCATTATTTTTTTTAATCCTGCATTCCGGGCAGGGGCGTAGCCAGGTGTACTTTTGTACGAAATAAACATCCACATCGTTTTCGCAAAAAAGACGAAAAAAAAAAAAAAAGAGAGAAGGTGCCTCCCTCTACAAAAGAAGACATGGTTTACAAGTAAATTGCTGCTTGGAAAATGCAAAAAAGACACCCGCCCAGAAAGCCACTGATTTGAATACATTTTTCAAAAAAAAAAAATAAAAAAATTAGGCTTGAGCGGTCGATTGGAAAGAGTGTACATTCTTCACACGTCAAATATCTGTATATGGACGTACATGTTTGGGGGAAAAGCATTTCATCGAAGAAAGTTTTCTTCATCTTAGATATATAGTTTATCGTTTGCTGACATCGAATCATACGCTTTAAAAAATAGCCCTTCTAAATTCAGCTCAAATACGCATCAGATGCCACCAGTTTGCTTATTTTTTTGTCCACAATTTTCTCGGTGGCCCACGAACCCCCACTAACGAGAAGGGAAAACATCCTTCCATACTCTCCCCCATTCGGTATTTCGAGTCTAGCAAATCCATTATCCCAATTTAAAAAAAATGCCTGCCAGTGGTCCCGACCCCCGACAATGGAGGTTCTGGGTCCATCTCTTCTGCAAACGTCCACATCGAAAACACTCTAGTTAGCTACGCCCCTGCCGGTATCTTTGTCTTTCCCTTTTAGTCATTTAACTTATATTTTGGAGTAGCCAGTCCCTTATTGGCTTATCCAAGTATTTGTGTTTTTCTAACTTTCTTTTTTTACATATGAAAGTGAATTAATGTGCTTACTTTCATTTATGAAATGGAAAGTTAGAAAAAGACACAATTCAAAAACAGAAGCAGTCGTAATATTATAAAGGAGGATATGGCATATGCGCTTAATTAATGAATTCCTCAATAAGGCCATTAATAATATGCTAAAAGTATCCTTGCGTTGAAATAAGTTTACACGATAAAAGCATTTTGAATACAGTGGCTGGTTGAAGGGTATGTGTGTGTGGGAAGAGGGGGGGGGGGGAGGTTGGGTGGGTGCGGGTTGAGGGGACAATGACTCACATTGCTACTGAAAACTTATCAATGTAATGAACATTTTTAGGCCAAAATCTGCAAAGCCGCCCCTCAGCAATAGCGGCATTGGATCATACACTTAGATAATTCAACTCTTATGTTTTAAATTTGCTTTTAGGGATGGTGTATATTTACATTCTATGCTTGAATAAAATAAAAACTCCCATGCATTGACGGATTGAAACCCACCCCTAGGAATAATTACAAAATTTGAAATATATGGATATCATGGAAAAGCGCAGTTGAACTGCTCTTATAACGCTTTTCTGTCTGAACGATCTTAAATGATAATACTTATCAAAAACATAGTTTCTACATTTGAAAGCCGTTTTCCCTCGAAACACCCCCTCCTTTTGATAGCTTACTACGGCTTTGCCCTGGACATGATCGGGTCAAGGAAATCCAATTTTTAAGCCCAATAATTGCTAATCAAACTTAAAATGCTGAAAATGTTATGATTATCTGTAGAATATTTGTCTAGTAGAATAATACAATCTACAATGTAAATTATAAAATGCATCATTAAACTAAAACTCAAAAACCATATAAAGATGATTCTAATGCAACGTCGCTACAACGTCGATTTTCATTGGTTGTTTGCTCCTTAGTCACGACAGTAAAACGAGAACATACCAGGCTTTAATGTTGCTAACGTCACATTCGCCTTATTTTCACAAAAATATAGATTGCATTAGAATGAAAATAACTAGATACTGACGTTATGTTTGCGGACGGTAAATACTGATTTTGGTGCAAACATCCGTTTTTCTGGCTCCGCTAAAGCGACGCCAGAAAAACTCAGTTTGCGACCGTAAAATCTGCATTTACCGTCCGCAAACATAACGTCAGATACTGTTATTCCCTTATTACATGTATTACTACTGCCAGACGTTACAGGGATGTTAGTATACCTCCCCCTTAAAAATCGTGGGTGCTTTAATTAAGGCCCCCTTTTCCCCTTTCTTTCAAACAAGAATTGTTTTAGTTTAATTTAATCTGCGTTACCTTTGAATTTGAATAAAAGAATACATCCTGCATTAAAGGTACGGTGTCCCTGAAAATTAATTAATTTTACAAAATATTATGATGCAATTTTTTTCTTCGTGAACATTTAAAAAGTCATTTCGAATTTTGGGTAAGCAGCTTTTATTCATTCCGCTAGCGCCACCTACAATATACTGAGTTTTTACTATAAGAGTATATGGAGATTTAATCTTACACATTCGACAATTTTATAGTCGTTACTGCATATTTTCAAATAAAACTTTTTATGACTCCTTTTTTCCTCCATCTAAACCCTTCCAAATAAATTTTAAGTTTTCAATAAAATATATTTTCATTTATTTTTAGCCCTAACCAGCGCCTAAGTATGTAACTTAGATAGACGTGTCAAGTACCTGTATACTGCACTGTGTCATTATTATTTTTTTCCATAATAATCTTCAGCATTCAGTGTAAATAAAAAAAAAATACCCCGAGGACAAAATCTATAATATCCGAATCATAAATGTTGCTGTGTGAAAATTTGCATCTCTTGAGATATAGTATGACCCCCCACCCCCCAATGTACACATCTAATCAATATTACTTCATATTTTCACATATTCGGACTGATTTCGAAAGAAAAAAAAAACAGTGTCGTATCCCGCCGTATACTTTTCGAGCGTTTCTTTAAAATGCGTAGATGATACCATGTTTCGCTGAAGAAAAGCACTAAGCCGCGAGATTACGTTCTTGCGATCATGGTTATTTTTCGTATTGTTACGGTATTTACGGCGAAGAAAGTGAGTAATTTATATTATGGACATTGTCATTATCTAGGAAAACATAGCTAGTTTAATCGGGATCTCATTATTATCGTATCATTAAAGTTCCATGTGAAATGTTTAGTCGCGCGGACAAAAGCTTTAAATATTGAGGTGAAATGATAAAACAAAAACAAAGAAGCATAGATCTATAAGCCCTGCGTCGTATTTAAATGGATTGTCTTTTATCATTGATAGAAATTATAGTTAAATCAAATCATTTCTACGGGATACGCTGAGACTGTCCTTTTTATGACGTTTTGACGTCGTGAACACGTGATAAACTTTTGGAAAGACGAAACAAAGCGACGTAAAAATGCGCGTATTCGATGACGTCGTTTGTGCAGCGATTTCTCTGTGACGTAATTATTGCCACATTGTTGGTTTTCCTATGGGACGGCTCATTTATCAATATCTAAAATCAGAACAAATTCGAGCTAACATTTCATGGATATAGAATTGTATTTCACATAGGAAGACGTTAATTACCATATTGATCTAAACAATGTAACATTACGTTAAGTTATCCAGGTACTGCATCTGGAACTGTAAAGTTGACCGTATAAACTTCTTTTATCTTTGATTTGCAGCTTCTACACTTCTTTCTGGCCATTTTGTCGTCTGCTTCGCGCACGTGCTACTTCGCGCCGTTCTGTTTCGCTACGTAGAAGCAGGGACGTAATACTATATAAATGTATATATACATGTATATATACGTATCTGGTAGAAGCCAGGGGTGATTTGAGAAGTAGCATTTGATAGTTTTAGTAAAGAATGAAGACTTAACTAATAGAACTATGACGAATCAAAATAAATGGTAGAGTGGGATCTTAAAAATTGCCCCCCTTCATCCTTTTGATTTCTTTCTTTCTTATTGTTTGGGCACCCGGCAACCCTCTATTGGGTAAGTTGGCTGTATTGATGTTACATGTATTGCGGGGAACGCCAACTGCCTGTTCCAGAGTACTCTGGCCAGGACGTTCCCCTTTGGGGTGCCTCATAGCCTCTTGAACTTGAAGGTTTCCAGTACCTTCACCTGCCTTACGCTTGATCTGCTACTGCTCTGCTGACGGTACTATGTATGTATCCGGATAACCACACCTTAATGGTCAGAATTTACCCCATTTACCATATACCGGGTGTTGCATGCAAGCAGGAGATGCTTACTCTTCCTGGGCACCTGGTCTCACTCTCATATCGGGAGTTCGCTTCTTTTCATATGGTGGAGGTTTTTGTTTGTTTGCTTTGGTTCCTGTTTTATCCCGATTTTGTATGCCTTCGGTTTCTGATTTTCTGGGTTATTGATATTGTGCTGTAAACAGGGATATGGTCATTGTCCATATTTGTCACATCTACCACAATTCGTGGGTGCACCTACCTAAAGGTGGAATATACGAACCACGACAACAACATGGCTGGAGTCATGTAGGCCTGAGTTAATTTATATGAACAGAAGGTAGATAACAGGCTGGCATGATTAAAGCATAACATCTTGACATAGAATAACATTTATAGAAAGAGAAAAAACAGGTATTTATATGTAATTTAAGTTCACTCATGCATTTTGACTCAACAAATTATGAGGATGGAATCTAAAAATAAACATCTGTACTTTCTACTTACTTACTTACTTAGCGTTACTTAGCGTTGTTTTCCAGCGCAGGTTCTGTGAGATCCTCTTTGCTGGACTCGTCTTGTAAATTAAACTTGTGACTTCCAGTGGTAATACTGGCCCTATAGTTGTCAAACTTTACTTCCTGTCCCTCCCAATATTTATCTAATCTGTTCTTAAATGTGTTAAGGGTTTTCGCACTAATCACATCCTCAGGTAAACTGTTCCAAATTGCTGCTGATCTTAAGCAGAAGCTGTTCCTCCTTACTTCCAAATTTGCCCTTTGTATGAGTATCTTCTTTGAATTCCCCCTCCCTCCTTTTCTCAGTACTGTTTCATCCCGCATCTTTAAGAAGTCTCCCGCTGATGTATCATATTTCCTACTGGTGATTTTGTAGAGCTCAATCATGTCTCCTCTGTATCTTCTATAAGTGAGGGTGGGTAGTTTTAGTTTCCTTAGTCTCTCAGGGTATGACAAATTTGCAAAACCTGGTAATTGTTTGGTCGCTCTCCTTTGGACATTTTCTATCATTTCGATGTGTTTGGCCTTATACGGATACCATACTGAGCTAGCATAATCAAAGTGGGTTCGAACAAGTGACTTATAGAGTGGTACGAATGTCCGTTCGTCCAGATGTTGAAAGATTCTCCTTATAATTGCTGACATTGATGTAGCTTTCTTGACCTTCTCACATATATGCTTATCAAATGAAAGACTTTCATCCACATATACTCCTATATCCTTCTCCTCTTCAATTTTTTCTAATGTCTTTCCCATCAGTTGGTATTGATAATCTGATGCTGGATTATGTTTCCCAATATGTAAATATTTGCACTTATCTGGATGAAATTTCAGTAACCATTTGTCACTCTAATCTGTCAGACTTTCCAAATCCTTTTGAAGTATCCTCTTATCCCTTCCTTCCTCGATAACTTTGAAGATCTTAGTGTCATCTGCGAACAAGTAGACAGTAGATTCCACAATATCAGGCAGATCATTTATGAAGATAACAAAAAGCAGCGGCCCGACCACCGATCCCTGCGGGATGCCGGACGTTACTCTATGCCATGTTGAATTTTGACCGTTGACCGATACTTGTTGCTTCCTATCTTGAAGATAATGCATGATCCACTCTATAATACTAGGTCCTAACTGATAAGCTTCCAACTTCTTAAGCAATCGTTGGTGTGGCACAGTATCAAAAGCTTTTTTATAATCCATGTAAATGCAATCTATCCCTTGTCCATTATCAATAGCTTCCGTCCATTCATCTAGCACCTTGAGAAGTTGAATTGCTGTTGATCGGCCGGACATGAACCCATACTGCCTCTTAGTGAACAGATCATTCTCTAAGAAGTACTTGGTGATGTGGTTTCTTACTATTTTCTCCATTATCTTGCAAACTATGGAAGTTAGACTAACAGGTCTATAGTTTCCTGCAATCGATTTTGGTCCTTTCTTATATATTGCACTAATTTTAGCTACCTTCCACTCGTCCGGAACTTGTCTATCTCTGATAGATTTTTCAAATATGATCCTAAGAGGCTGTGCTAATTCCTGACTTAATTCCTTGAATAGCCTTGGGTGCATCTGATCCGGTCCAGGAGATTTCTCAGAGTTGAGATTACTTAGTAGTTTACGTATTATATCCTCTTCAATATTCACTTCACTCCACGGAATTGATATATTCCTGGGCTCAAGTTCAGGTAATTCTCCACTTGGTTCCTTAGTAAAAACACCACTAAAGAAATTAGCTAAGATGTCAGCTTTTTCAGCATCGTAATCTGTTTTCACCGAATTAGGATCTGATGGATCCACATGTAGTTCACCAATACCTTGTCTAGTCTTGCTTTTTGAGTTAATGAACTGCCATATTCTTTTAGGTTCCTTTTTTGCTTCGAGTGCTAAATTTTGTTCATACTTCTTCCTTGCTCTCCTAACCAGCTTTGAAACTTTGTTCCTAGCTCTGTTATAACCAGTTCGTACTTTGGGATCCTTTGTATGTATGAATTTTCGATTGAGCGAGTTTTTCTCCTTTATCGCTGATAAGGTTTCCTTTTCTAAGGGTATTTGGTTTCCTTCTTCCCTCCTACTTTGACCAGTGGCACAAACTTGTTTTCCAAATCAAGCACTTTTGATTTGAATAGTGACCACATATAATTTATGTCTGTTTCTCCATTTTCCTGTCCTCCTAATAAATATTTGTTCCAATCCATTTCCTTTAGCTCTTTTTTCATCTCCTCATAGTTACCCTTCCTATATAATCTTCTCATTTTGACGGGTCCTCTACTCATGTTTTTACATCTGTAATTAAAGCGGATTACACAATGGTCGCTTTTCCCAAGCGGGCTCTGATACTCTATGTCTTCCACTAAATTTTCCTCTTTTGTGATAATCAAGTCTAATAAGTTTGGTTTTTCACTTCCTCTCCATCTTGTAGGTTTGGTGACATGTTGAAACAAATAGTTATCATTTAGACAGTTTATGAATTCCTCCTCATCTGAATTCTCATTACATGCACTGACTGATTCCCAATTTATCAAAGGATAATTAAAGTCTCCAATGATTAAATGGTGTGCATACTTCATATCTGCGGCTTCCTTCAAAAGTGTACGTAATCTACGAGCTGCCTCCTTTGAATTATCTGAGGGTGATCTGTATACTAATCCAACAAGTAGCTGTTCATGTGTATTTACTTTCACTTTAATAAATAAGTTTTCCTCGCAATCTGTCTCCATCCTAACTTCATCGGCTTTCAGTGAGTTGTGAACGTATAATATCAACCCTCTACCCTGTTGTGTATCCAGGTTCCTATGAAACATTGTATAGTCTTTGCACAATTCCAAATTAAATTCCGCTACTTCTGTCATGTGATTTGAGTTCTTAGGTTTTACTTCACATATTCCTATTATTTTCGGGAGGTCATCTCTAATCCTCACTTGAAATTCTGTCAGTTTGTTTCTAAACTGATCCGCATTTGTATAAAAACAGGAGAGTTTATCCACAAATTTAAAACTATTAACACTATTTACATGATTTCTACTGCCTTTTATCTGACGTTTGGTACCTTTACTATTTTCCTTGCCCATGGTGGACCGCGGACCTTGAATGTGAATTCCCCCGATTGTTCTCTCTGTTGAAGATCCTTTGCTTTTGCGAATAGTTTCTTTTCATTTTCCCGTTCCGTTCTTGTAAGATCATTTGCTATTTTGATGTCCTTTGTATCATCACTATCTCTCAAATACTTGGCCCCTTTGAAAATCTGCCCCTTGTAATCTGCACTGCTCAATGTGATAAGCATTGGTCGATTAGGTTTGTCTCTAGCAAATTTCCCAATTCTCACGATTTTCATAACATCCTCTTCACAAATGTCTACTTTACACACCTCTCCTACCTTCATCATAACATCTATATCATGTTTCTTCCTTTCCTCTGCATTCTCTGATACACATTCATGAGCTCCGTAGATAATAATATTGTTTTCACGGCTTTTCCTCTCATTAAGTTCACTAATTACCACGGACACATTCTTTCCTTCATTTTGACCAATCTCATTTCCTTCTGCATCATTCTTGTTTTCCGTAGCATTACTTTCTTTCTTCTCAAGTTCCTCCTGAATAATGCTTATGACTTCTCCTTTATTGCACTTATCTGTCATTGCTAATTCCAGCTGGTGAATTCTATTTTCAAAATGATCCATCAGCTCCCTACATCTGGCCTCAATTTCCCTGTCTGTTATTATGTTTTTCTCCACTTTCTCCCTGCATGGAGGACAAAACCACACGATGTCAGTGCCTGATAATAAAGTATACTCCTCGACCGACTTATTTAAGCATTTTATGCAAAGATGTTCATTGCATCTTTGACACTCCAGCAACTTGTCATCCGGATTTGAAAACGCCTTTTTACATACTTCACAGTTCCATATTTCCTCTGATAAGTTACTGCCCACCACATTTTGCTTCGTTGATTTACTCGGCGAGTTTGTCCTGGAGTTATTTCTAGAGCTATTATTAGATTTTGTTGGCCGACCCTTTCGTTTTCTCCCTTCGTCCTGGACGCCGCCATCTTGGATGTTTGTTTTGCTTGCCATTGTGTAAGTTACTCTTTAGGAAATCGGAGTGACAGACGAGTGAAACTTGCATATATTGGGCTAGGGTTAATCAGTACCAAATTGACAATCTTACCAAACCCTTTTCTACATTTAAATACCCCTAATAATTGTCTAATAACAATATTTTCTTCCCTCCTTTTTTTTCACAACTTTCTCTACCGGAAGTCACGTGATCCGGTTTCGTTTTACATTATAAGATAAACTACAGTAGCGAAAAGCTGATAATAGTACTTTTTTGTATTTCGCTATTTTATAAACTATTCGGCCCCAGAGCCCCCCCCCACCCTTTCCCCAGCTAGTAGTGCCTTAAATCTCCCACCCCTGAATAATTTTAGGACACCCCCCTTTCCCAATCAGCACTGCAGCATTTACAACACAAAACATGTGAGGGGGTGGACAGGGTGAAAGGGAGGGGGCAATGGGCCAGGAGGAGGGGGAGAGGGGAAGGAAGGAGGGGAGGGGGGAAGGAGAGGAAGGGGACTGGGAGGAGGGGGGAAGGGGAAGGGAGGGGGTAGGTTTAAGGGAAGGGTGAAAAGGAGGGGGTAAGGGGGTGGGAGGGGGGAGAGAGGAACTCCCTTGTCCCCCCCTCCCATATGTAGAATATACGTTGCTCACATGTTTGTACAAACGTATGTTAAACGTATGTTATCTTGAACTTACGTTTCATAACGTATGTTTAACGTACGTTTGTCGTATGTTCACGGACGTACGTTAAACATATGTTTAAAAAATCATACGTTAAACATACGTTTAACATATGTTTAACTCACGTTTAGGCAAACGTATGTTGCATTTTTTCCTGTGTATATCAACCTTTGATATGCATTAAAACTGAATTATTCAAAGGGGGGGGGGGGGGTTATATATGTCTATAGGTCATAGTCAACTAAACGGACTGCTTTCTCTGGAGAAAAAAACTCGTAGGGGTAAGGGGCCTGTCATTTTAAATGTGACGCAATATGAGATTAGCTGTTACATGTGATGACGTTTTCTTTTGGTTTATTGTTTGAATATCATATAATATATATCAATAAAAGATAATTGCCCAGATTTTCCCTAGCTCCCGATCCGCTTATGGATCTTCAGGTACCTTGCGACGCAAATAGCGCAAAAAAGTCCGTTCATGCTATATTTATTATTCAGTTTCGTATAGAACTTGAATCAACGAACAAATTGGTATGAAACATGCATAGCCAGTAATGTTGGTATTGAAGCTACATGGCATTTTATTAACATTGCGGCCTATGGAATTCAAAATAATTTAGTTGGCATTGACCTCCAATTCCTTGCATGCACGATCATTGTGTGCAGAAACAGGGCCAATATATTTGTAAATAAATCATTGCAAGTATATCCTAGGATTGGCTACATTTATGTGGTAGACAATGTGTAGGAACTGGCTTTGCCCCTTATGAACCGATCTCCCCCTGCCTTTGATTTTTTTAAAAACTTTTTACGTTAGAAATCCAAGTGACGTTGAAATGACAACATGTTCAATTTCTGGGACGTCGTTTGCTTTATCATTTCGAGAATATATGCGCACAGAATAAAAAGAATAAAACCATAAGTGAATCAAAGTCAAACACAAAACCTGATATCAGAATTCAAAAGCAACAAGCAAATGTTTTGACAAAATCTTGAGAAAAGTAAAAATAGAATTTTCCCTCGAGAAGATAAAAATTGGACAAACAGACAGAGACAATGACATAGCTCCATTGAAAAAAAAAACTTTTTTCCATGAAGAATGTCCAGAGTCCTGTGCAAGTACGAAATGCACTGTAGGTGGTAATGTAAAAATGCGCCATGCTCATTTACAAAGTGTTTTAACATATGGGAGTAAGTTGGATCAAAGAGGAAGCTTGACGCTTATTTCAATTTCTCTCGCTGTATTATTTGAATAAACACACAAGGCGGACTTTCGCTCATTGGTCCGATATCAGAATTTAGAAAATCATTGTGAGCGGTGCCATCTTGAATAAATTCAATAAAGAAATTAGGTGTACATTTTTTTTTTCAAAAAAGAAATTCCTATCGCAAAGCCTGCCAAACAAAATGACGACTTTTGGAATCTGCTATCACAAGATAGACACATAGGAAACACTGAAGACCACCAAAATGACATAAAGTAAGAAACATAGACATTATATCCAAAACAAATGATACATCAACTGAAACATTCTGCAAAGAAGCAAACGTGAATTCCCAACGGAGAAGCGATCAGGTGCCCGGGAGAGTAAGCATCCCCTGTTTGATAATATCACTCGTCACTTAGACCATGCAGAAAAAAAGTAGTATCCGGAAAATTGTAAAAATTTGTGCAATTCATGGTACTAATCCAAAAAAATCGAAGCGTTCTAACTTGTTACATTCATGAATGAAATATCTTAATATATGGTGGACAGCGAGATGTAATGATATTTAATATTGTCAATGTATCGTCCGAAATATTTTGAACGAGATAAAGAAGATCCTGTCGAGAATCTCAACAGCACTGACAATATAGAGCACCATACTGAGCATCGATGGACCCCTAGCAAGCTTTCACCCCTGAAATACGATTGCTTCTTCCTCCATGGAATACTTTGATTTTTTTTCTTAATATTAACATACGGTTGATACCGCTTCTAGCGTATTTTTTTTTAACAATACGTGTCGTGGAGAGCAGATTGATTTCTGATGGAATTTTCCTTAAAATGACAGTTACATATCTATTGTAACATTTGACGATCAAGCTATAAAACGTTGTTTGTATGGTAGTTGTACATTTTAATAACACAGTACAAGTCGTGCAAGGAAGATAATTTCATGTCTAATGTATTAGTGCCAAAACTAATAATTTTATAATTCAAGCCTGTGTAAATGACCATGACAGAAAGTTGCAGATGATCTTGTTATTTAATTTTTTTTCAGAACGTCTTAAGTAGGTACGTCTTGGTGCAAAAAAAACTTTTTTTTACAAAAAAGTAGTGGCATCAATAGTGTTTTATTGTCAAAATTATATTACTCTGTCAACAAAAAGCAAAAGTTTTTGCCTAGCCGAGCATTATTTCTATCGAATGATAAACGTCTTCAAATTCAAAAGCAGAATTTAAGAACAGATAAATTTGCGGCATGGATCAGACATGCACGTTTCGGGTACTTAACCCTCGTCAGTGATCCTAAATCTAAACAATGTAATACTGCATTCCTTTTTCATTTTTTATTCGTGTGATGTCAATTTCAGTTTAGTTCATTTGGACCATTTTGTCTTTCTGAATGATGACTTAATTGAACCAACGCAACTATTGCAAAGAAGAGGCCATATCTTGTTCCTCATAAACTGAAAAAAGACGAGGAAAGCTTCCCTTTAGCATGGTGAAATTCCAGTAATAATTCAATGTTATGACGTAAGACGTAACTTTTTTTGCATTTTACCATACGATGAACGATTATAATATAAGAAATATCCTCTTTGCAGGGTCGTTCGAAGACGATGAATTTGTATTCCTTCTTGGGTTTCCTCAGTTAGAATCTAACTTGCAAGACATTTATGATGTTCGACTATTTGTCGTAGTAAGTACAGAACTGGACAGAGATGTGTATGTAAATATATCTGCACCAGCATCTGGAAACAGCTATGTTCATGAAAGTGAAGTAAATTCATCAAAAGCTTGGACCCAAGAACTAAATAGCAGATTCCATATCATCGCGGAAAGATCAAGTGAAGCAATCATAGTGCAGGCAACTGGTCGTGTACAGGTCTATGGTTGGAGTACTAAATCCTATTCTGCAGAGACATTTCATGTACTACCAATACAAACTCTCAGCCTTCGTTATTACGTTGTAACTTGGGATTCAACGTTCGATAATTCAGACAAATCAGAAATGCTTGTTATAGGCTTATACAACAACACCACAGTTATCATCACTCAACCAATGTCACGACTAGAAACTGGTTATATAAATGAACTGGAGGAATGGCTCGTAAATAACATCAGTAGGTTTGAAACACTGCAGATACAAGTCGAAGGTGACCTAAGTGGCACTCGTGTTCAAGCTGATAAACCCATAGCCGTGTTTAGTGGAAATATTAGGGCAACAGTTGCTGAAGATGGTTTCACCAATACCAGAGGTGATCATGTAATAGAAATGTTACCACCAGTAGATAGATGGGGGAAACACTTCGTGATTGCGTCGACACCAATGCATTATAGATCGGACTTTATTAAAATAGTGGCTTATTCCTCTGCTACTGACATTTCTATTATAGGAACAAATGACACAAAAGTAATAAATACTTCATTTCATATAAAGATCCCCGGACTTTCAGTCACCTTTGGAATACATCCATCCGCAAAAATAGAAATAAGATCGACCTCAAAAATTCTTGTGGCACAAATAACCCAGACAACAATATCACAGTCTACCGAAAAATCTGATTCATCAATGGCCATTGTACCACCAGTTGAACAATGGGAGAAAAGCTATAGTTTTGGTGTACAAGACGCCATTCTCTTTACAAACTATATCATCGTTATGATAAATGACTCATTGAAGTCTGGTCTTCTGTTGGATGATGAAGACATATCAGGAATATTAAACAGAATTGAACAAACTGAATATGCAACCGGTTTTGCAATTGTTTCGCCGGGACCACATACACTTAGACACACACAAAAATGTGTAACCTTTGCTGCTTTCCTGTATGGCGGTGAAAAGGCCATGGCTTACTACCACTCACTTGTCCAATACCGTTATCCTCTTTACCAGGTAATCGTTATAATGAAAGATGAAGGGATATTTTATGTACATGTAATTACAAAAAATATATTAAAAACTTAACTACCGATATTCATCAGATTATTGATTTATAATTGGTAAAGAAATGAAAGATAACTTAAAATTGAATTAAACCAAATTTATTTTCTTTAAAATTCATTTGGATTTGAATTCATTGAAATTTGTCTAAAGCTACTTCTTTAACCATTGGTAACTAAATAAGCTGATGAAGGCCGGTAGTGCGGTCAAAAGTTTCTACGCTAAGAAGTTCAGTCTTATTGTTCTTGTGTTAACTTAAACAAAACATTATTCATATAATCATACATGTATTTTATATAAAATATATATGCTATATATAATTATCATTTAATTTCAATTGTTATTTCTATGAAACGATTATGCTGATTGGCCGAAAAAATCTGTTGATACCGGCATCAACAGAAACCAGAAGTACGCGCTTAGCAACGTCATAAGCAATGCTATTTGAACAAAGCTGAAAATAAACGTTGAAAAACGACGAAATGAAATGATAAGCAATTAATGTAATACTTTTGGTTGATCGAGGTATCAATAGCAAAAACTGAGGGAAAACTCAAGTTTTCCCTCAATTTTTGTTGTTGATACCTCGAATAACCAAAAAAAAAAATTAGAATGATTTCTTAAATACCAATACTGGTATTTGAACAAACAGGAAGACTACTTTTCCTGAGTTGTCCTACTCTACACCCCCTTGCACCTGATGTCACCTTCATTTGACATGTTTGAGATTCACTTACATATTTGCTCGTTTACAGAATGTTTTAGTTATCTTAATTGTGTTTGTCTCCAAATTATAGCTTTAGAGTTTTGACTGATTGAATACGCTTCATTGTATTGTCATATTGAGCTTTTTTGATAAAAGAACCGTTTTTGGCAAGGGGGGGGGGGGCAAAATAAGTGAAAGTGCCATGTATTTGCCAAAAGAATCTTTCAGTAATTGTTAGAAAACCATTTGATGCTAGAAATGAAAAATGTTAGTCAACAGCAATATTCACATACGACTTTCTCACGAATCCAATACATATTTCAACTACTGCCCTGATCAATAAATCCAGAGCACCATCTTCTCCCGGTTATCTTTAAAATACGATATCATCATCTTTTAAAAAAGATATCAAGTGTATAGTACGCCTTTAGTCGTAACAGAAACTACCATGATCGTTTATGTTGTACATCAATTTAGATAAAAATAGGACGCCGAAAGTCTAAGGCGATTTTCTATAGTAAAATCACTAAAAATGCGTGACGTCAGACACTTTGACCGCGGCTTGAAATTAAGATGGAAAGTTCCTGTAGACACTTTATTTTTCATATCACGGTATGAAGGCAGCTGATATGGTGAGTTGAAGTTAATTTCCAGTTACGTTAAGGAGCCAATTTTCAGACGACAAGTCAAAACAGGTTGTTCTGGATTTAATGATCAGGACGGTAGGTCTTTAACATATAGGTTATGAATACAGATACTTAATATCATATTTCATGTTCCAATGGAAATAATGATAATTTTGCCTTACCTTCTCGACTTTGAGACTTAATAACTTATGTTTCTTCAATGTTTATATGATCGAATTGTGACAATTTCCTGAATTTCTGTATAAATATTTAAAAATTGTACTATTGTCTTATAACATCAGCGGGGAAAGAGAATATTAGAAAAACGAGCTTCGTAATTGCATCATTTCAATACGATTCCAAACAAAAATAATTACTACCCCAAAATAGTTCTTCGGTTCGGTTTGAATTTTAAACCTCGACCTCGGTTCTTTGGGTTTCGATTCGGTTTAAAGCATATTACAATTTCTAAGTATAATAACTAGTTTGTTAGGTATCTTCCTCTTTTGTGTTGATGTGCTATAATCCAGTTAGTGTGACTAAGAAATCTGGATATAAAATTATACAAAAAGTATATTCTAACTGAATTAGAATTTTTGAGATCAAATAACATGCACTGGAATTGCTTTTAAATTACATTTATTATACTATAAATTTCACAAATACATGAAATATGAGGCAAGTTTAAAGTTTAAAGTACTAGTGATATTCATGTACTCGTAAGATTCCACGAATCATGTGATATAACCAAATTTTCAATCATGTACCTTTTTTGTAACCTGAGCCGCCTGCTAGCTAATTTGTTTCATTAATTTTGCATAGTTTCTGAATGTAGATTACAGATCACAATTAATTTTGAATGTTCGTTGACCACGCAAATAGTTCCTGACTATTTCAATCCCTCGTCTTCTTACATTTAATTTCTACGACTCTTTTTACACTAGATGATTCGTTTTTTACGTCAATGAGTCGCAGATGAGTTGAAAAAAATATTCTAGCATGTTGATTGATGCTGCATCATCCTAATCGCGGAATGCCAGATGTGTTATGAGGCTCTAGAATTGATAGATTGTAGAACATTAGAGCCACAGATACCCCCTTTCGGGTTTAAAAAGATATTAAAAGTCTACTAAGCGACAGATTTTTGCATGAATCCATTTCTGAGCTTATTTTGATACTATCTAGCAGATATAAAAGTTTCAAGCAAAAAATGGTGGTGCGATTCGAGTATTTAATCGTCATATTAGTATAATTTACAAAGGATTATATAGGAAAAAATAATTGGGGTCTGATACCTATAAGCGCGCGTAGTGATATCACGTGTGTAACTAAATAGAGACCAGATGAGGGGAAAAGGAGAAAATATGATACATGTAGGATGAAAATATCATGTTCACGATACTGCTAGATGCCAATTCTTGTGTTATCAAGGCTGACCTGGCGAAAATCGGGGGGGGGGGGGGGGGGGGGGTTGGGGCGAGCGAACATGGGAAAGGAGGCCGAGGTAAGGACATAGTGTGATTTTTTTTTTCATTACTGCGACATGCTTGCATTAGCTGTGTGTCATGTTGTTACTTTTACCATAAATATATTTGATCTCATCCAATAGCCAAGCATTGCCTTGCTCCACCCCCCCCCGCTTAAAAATAGGAAATCGGGGAAGGGGGGGGCTCCGTTTTTCGATCTCCGCTCGTAGTTCACATGTACAACTGAACTTCATTTGCTGGAATAATGTTTTTATATGACATCTCATGCGTTCTGCACTAAAAATATCATTGAAATCGTAAAAGAATAAGTTTTCTGATGTTTTAAACGTTAATTTTTAATTTTTTGTCGATACACTAAGAGGGCCTAACGAAAATTCATATAAATTCGAAAACGGTACATATGCAGTTTTTAGCACCATAAATTATGAGAATTCAGCCATTTGAAAGAGTCACATTTCATTTTTTATACATATCTGTAGAATTGTGGAAATAACAGAAATTTGAATATAGCGTAATTGAAAATAATTCTTATCAAAAACTTGATTTTGGGGACATCAATAGACTACCTGTAAAATGCTACTATTTGAATAATAATGAAAGTATTGAGCTGAAACTTGATAGATAGCATCAGAAGATACCAAGGAAGAGTTCTGAAGCAAAAGTTTGACTTTCAATTAAAATTTTTGAGAGTTTTAGATTACAGATCACAATTAATTTTGAATGTTCGTTGACCACGCAAATAGTTCCTGACTATTTCAATCCCTCGTCTTCTTACATTTAATTTCTACGACTCTTTTTACACTAGATGATTCGTTTTTTACGTCAATGAGTCGCAGATGAGTTGAAAAAAAAATATTCTAGCATGTTGATTGATGCTGCATCATCCTAATCGCGGAATGCCAGATGTGTTATGAGGCTCTAGAATTGATAGATTGTAGAACATTAGAGCCACAGATACCCCCTTTCGGGTTTAAAAAGATATTAAAAGTCTACTAAGCGACAGATTTTTGCATGAATCCATTTCTGAGCTTATTTTGATACTATCTAGCAGATATAAAAGTTTCAAGCAAAAAATGGTGGTGCGATTCGAGTATTTAATCGTCATATTAGTATAATTTACAAAGGATTATATAGGAAAAAATAATTGGGGTCTGATACCTGTAAGTAAATCAGGTCATACTGCATCTCTTCAGGCCGATGCCATGTCATTTACATGTTTGCACTTAATTTGTGCCAACATTGCCAAAGTAGAACAATTAATCGAACACTGAAGTTCAGTTTTGCAAATCTTGCAAACGGTATCGTTTTATTGATAACTCTACGACTTTCAAACAAAGAAAATAATCGCCTGGGACCTCTGTTTGGGTCGTCATTACTAAGATATCAAAAGTCTACAGAAGAAGGAGGCCTCGATTGGTCGTGTCGTCAGATGTGACCAATCAAAACGTTCGTTATTTGAGAGAAAATTAAGGGATAAAAATAAAAAGAAAAATCTGGAAATTCCGAACCGAATCGAACCATGAAACTTTGAACCGCAGTTTACCGACTTTTCGATTAATCGTTACAGCCCTACCCTAAAACCATATTTAGTATTTGTATGCAGCATAATCTTTTGTGCAAATGTTACACAATAATTCATTTTTTTTTTGTTTATTAAAATAAGAGACGTACTAGAAGACATTTTGGGTGTATATTCCGTTGTCGACTTTTTGAAAATGTTTCCTTTTTTGTATATGGATTCTCGGTCTACGTTTAATGCTCTTTTCAATATTCAAAGGATGAAAGCAGTATTTTAGATTTCGAACAGTTGAAAGATAATTGTGGTGATAACGAAGAAACTAATTATCAAACCAGCACATCATCTACTTTTATGAGTTATGAAAACAGTTCAGAGGGAACAGAACAATGCTGTGTTTGTAACACACAAAGCGACACTGGATTAGCACTTCAATGGAACGAATCTTCAGCGACCCCTGCCTTGACAGATCCACCCACATCAGCGGATCCTGACGGGTATCAAACAACAGGAGCATTGAACGAATCAGGTATAACAGTGGAGTCGAACTATTCACTCATCAGGGTAGCGGGGAAGGTTTCTTTTTTAACGGTTGTATGGAAAGAGTCCACTATAACAGTGGCCTTGCACGAATCTGGATTAACACTTGCGTGGGATGGCTCTACTTGTAGTATCACACCTGCACCAAACGAATCTACAACAACTCCATCTGGTACATGTATGTATTATCTTAATTTTTTACAACCTGACGTAAGAATACATGTAGTTTTTATTTCTTTAGTTTTTCAGACATGATAGACTGCGTGTATTATTATGTATTGGTAGCGTGCAACAAGTACATAAAGGGGAATGAACACATCAAATATGAACATTTTCCGTTCTAGATAGATAAATAATGATCAGCTTCATAAGAAATAAGAACTTACTCTTCTAACTGTAAAATGACAATACAAACAAGACAGTAAAAATCAGTGGCCCAAGCATCTACAAAATGTAACAGATGAACATGTGCATTGATATTGAAAGCAAAAAGCATGTAGTCCCGCCGCAGTAAAAGGCCCAGGGGCCACATCGCTCACATGAGAACATTGAAAATCTTACAGCCAATGTGATTTTCTGAATTATCGATTTTGCACTATGTATGGAAAAATGGTCATTATCCATACAGGGTTTTTTTTCCTTGTTTTGGGGCCGAATTTCGGCCCCTTCCCAATGCCAAATTTCCTCTATTTTTCCCAAAAAATCACCCTGAAATTCCCAAAGAGGAATTATGAAAAAATCACCAGAGAAAATAAGACTCAAAACCTGGAAGTCAGCACAAAATGCCCTATTTCTAAGCGCATTTTTAAAAGTTTTTTATTCATCCCTTGTTCAGTTCAAGCAAATCAATGAATTATCAGTGTTAATAAATGATACTTTAGGGTTATACTTTGATGAGAAATTGTACAAAATTTTCCCAATTTCAGCAAAATGTCGCAAATTTTCCCAAATGGGACAGGCACAGGCACCTTCCCCAAAATAAAAAAAAAAACCCTGCCGGATATTTGTCATTGTATAATTCTTGTCATGAGCCTTATGAAAACATTGGGTAATCAAAGATTTCATAGCTCGTCATAGGAGCTGTAGCAATTAACTGAAATTTCGGTTAACAATAGTTCAAAACCTCCGGTTCGATTCCAAATTGTCCGGCTAAAAGAGTAAATGATTTGTAATAAATTCAAAAAGTTTTTTTATGAAAATCCATATACAAAAGCATTGATTTATAACATTCTACTGGGATGCCACTTAGAGTATATCATTATAATCTTATGGGAAAAAGTATGGGAAAAAAGCTAACTTTGATAAAAATGTTGAAGTGCAAAAACTTGTATCAGAAATCAAATTAGAATTACTAAGATAATTTATAATGGACAAGAAGCTCAGAAAATGAAAAAAAAAACTGAAAAAGGGAGAAACGTTTTTGGTCCCGACTCCCGCCGTGGTTTGAAGCCACTACCCTTGGGTTCATTCGCTGTGGAATGTTAAACGTCTTCAAATTCAATAGCATCATTTAAGATCTGATAAATTTACAGCATGGACCAGACATGCACTTTTCGGGTACTAAACCCTCGTCAGTGATCGTAAGACTAAACAATGTAATATGGCCAAAAAGTATGAAAATTATTATGTCCAAAAATGTACCAAACGACGTAGCAGAATGGCAGGGATATGATGCTACAGGACCCACGTTTTAGAAATTTCACGAAAATATACCTATGTACAATCTTAAGAATAAATCGCTAAAATCATCTTAAAGTTGTTATTTTGACAAAATTCTTTTAAAATTACATTTCTTACAATTCTCACGATTTTGCTTTGCCTTCTCGACTTTGAGACGGAATAACGGTTAGGTACTTCTTTGATGTTTATTATAATAAAAATCAAATCAGTGTATGAGCAATTTCAGGGGAGAAAAAAAGTTGAAAGCGTTGAAAATGACCCTGTCCTTCCCTTTTTGCATTAAAAAAAGATTCTTTAACGAATAAAGAAAAAGAATCTGTTCAGCAAAATTCTTTCAAATAAACATGCCTCTAGTTTATCATGGCTAAAATGAATTAAATTGGGTCAGTAAATTTACGCAAAAGAGAAAAGAATAAGAGAAATTTGAATGTTTGCATTAGAATAACTACTTAAGTCGAAAAAGACGTCAAAAACGCATCAAAAAGTAGATCATATCGGATTTTAACGAAATGAATAAACTTGAATAATATATATTCTTTCTAATTACTCAGATACCATTAGTTTTTCAATCCAAGCCGCTCTCATGGGGAAGATTTTTAAGAGGGGCACCTTCTAGGGCTTATTTGATCCCACTATGGATCCAGCCCTTAATAAATCTGGACGAAATCAAGATACCTGATAGAGAACATATCTTACTTCATGCATACCACTCTGAATTTACATCTGACATGAAAACATTGTACATGTATGACACGAAAATCGAGTTTAACCCACTTGGGTCTCATGATTTTGAATTAAACCGTTTTTTATGATTTCTATATCATTTTGGTCACTAGATAATCCGACAAGTACCTTGCTCCCTGAGGAACACACTCATACTACTGAAAAACTGGAGAAAATCAGACAAGCTCTGCTGAAGGACAAGAAAAGCACTAGAATTCACAAAAGAAGCTTGGTAAGTGCTAAAGATGATCGACCGAGTGTTCGTATTACTGGAGGAATATTCGGTGCAGGAGTCCTCATATTCGTCTCAATGTTGTTTGTTGTGAACGACATGGCAAATCTCCGTCAATGGTTTTTGAAGAAGATGAGTCATCGAGATGATTGATGAGGGTGGGAATAGCGACAACAATCACGGTGGAACGTTCCTTGAAGCAATAGGCAAATAGGAGTTTGAAAAACTAGCAAAATCATGCTGTAATTCCAATGACGGCATAGACTTGCTCAAGTCCTTATATGAAATAAAATTTTAAAATTAAACACATTTCAATAACTTTTATTAATAGTATGAATTTCTCTTTACCAGCAGGCAATATCTCTACAACCAATTGCTCACTGCTAATAAACTTCATTTTCCTCTCGAAACATTCCATTGATTATTGCAATTCTCATCACATGAATTTATTTAATATAGGGACTTCTGCAAGTCCAATGGCGGTCTTTAAAGCTTTGTTTGTGAGATTAGCATTTTCATTGTCTTTGCCTAATATTCGGAGAAAACAATATTCCGATGAAAGCACACAGAACTACGTTTCAACACATTGAATTCCAAATAACTTTAGATAGGATGCATGTAGTTCTTTGTTGGATTTTCTTCACATTTTTACCTGTATTTTCCAACATTTTACATAATGACTTTCTAGTACAGAAATCACCTTTCACATACAGTTTCAATTTGTCTTTGTTTATCTCCTCTATCTATTAGTCTGTCGCACAGAAACTAGTTGCAAAAGAACAGGAGCCTTGCATGCAAGCAGGAAACCTTGACTCTCCGTGGGTACCTTTTCATTTCGGCATTTTGTTAATCCCGGGTTTGCAACTGTTCAAACGAAATTCTTATGATTTTGCCTTGCTTTCTCGACTTTGAGAGTGAATTCAAATGATGGGTACTTGTTTGATGTTAAATTATTATACTTATGCTCATTATTGCATAACCATAATATCATTACACTGTATCCTGGCAATAAGTCTCGAGGCTGATGAATTTCAGATGAAACACACGTTCATTTGAGAATGGAAAAAAAAGTTTGAGGACGGAGGAACGCGCTAAGATGGTATCAGACAGGGCATCTAAAGAATGAATTTTCAATAGTCACTTTTTATTTATTTCATATAATTTGGTATCTGTTTATTCATCCAGATTGGTTAAAAAATGTTCATGATTAATTTTATACAAATCTGTTACACAGCCAATTGTGCCTCATATGAAATTTATGTGAAATTTACATGAAGTTTACATAAAAGTTCACATGAAATTCATGTGAATCGAGCAAGAACATGAAATTTACATAAAACTTTTCACATGAAATTCATGTGAAGTTTTAAAACGAATTGCATGTTAAGTCCATGTTGCTTGAAGGTAACAAAGAAAATTTCATGTAAAATTAATGTGAAGTAAATTTATGTGAAATTCATGTGAATTTTTTTATCACATAAATCTTATGTAAAATTGATATGAATTTCACATGAACTTTCATGTAAAATTTACATGATGCTCATTTCATATGAATTTCATGTGAGGTACAGTTGGTTGTGTATGAGAAGTTATTGTAAACCCATCTGCATCATTTTAAAGATACTCATCTACAAAGTCCTTATAAGGATGCACAATTGAGACCATCGCTCAAGGCGCAAGTTAGCTTGAAGTTGTTTACTATGGCAACGAGTCTATCTAAATTAATATGATAAAAAAATAAACATTTGTATGCTTGGCCTGTCTCATTTTTTATTTTTGTTTAGAAGTGTAAGTTTTGCTAATTTGTACATTAGCTTTACTCAGAATAGCACGGATAATAATTTATTTTGCATTTTACATTTGTACATGTACACGTTCATTTTATTCTTGTTAGAATTGCAGTCATACGAAGATATTTTCATCCAATTATTGATTTGAAGCGTTCATACCCCCCCCCCCTTTTTTTTTCCTTTTTTCAATTTGTGTTGCACATGTTTTTTTTATGAAATTGTTTGTGAGAGTTTCGCTTTTGAAACAAATTTTGTCAAAATGTTCATCTCGACATTTTTATTTAGTTTCCACAGATGACAAACGTTTGATGAAACAGACACCAGGGATCAATGATTATTCAGTTATGAATCTATATAAATTATATATATAATGTGAAATGATTCAGTCATGCTTGCCAATGAGAACTGTGACGAAATATATTTTGCTTCGTTGTACCGGTATAGCACATTAAATTCTGCACTAAGTCTTATAAATGAGGCGTGTTTATTTGTAAGATTAAATATAGGAAACATACGTTCCACCTCTGCAACAAGGAGCGAATATATCAGATTGCTCGTTCAAACAGAGCAAAACGGACAGTGGCGTAGCAAGTGTGAATGCTTGTATGCTTCTGAATATAGTACTAATTTTAAAATTTTTTCACTACAAATGCCTCATCTTTGGGCCACTATGAAAAGCATCAACTTAATGTTGCAAATACTACGCCACTGACGGACTTTGGATGACCATGTGCTGCTTGCAAACGGTGCAGTTATCGGGCTTTGGAGTCCGGATGAAAAGAGGTTTTCAATGATGCATAGTTGTTCTATTAACAGATAAGAACCCTTATCGGCGTAAAGACCGGTTTTGCTACAAAAGAGGCAATAAGACGAAGAAATCCTATTTGACACTACGATTTTGTAATTACTTATATAACGGGAATAGGATATACGAAAACAGTAAGCGCTCTGCTGGTTGAAGTGAGTTTATTTTCTGTCATCCAATGGTCCAACCAACTTTGAGATGGGAAAAGGATACCAGTACAAACCTTTGACAGTGTTCGTCATTGATTCAAAATGTCACAATTGATCAGCGTGCAAACCTGAAAAAAAGACCTGAGATTGGTCGAGCACAATGATAATTTCCACAATGGACTTTTTGCAGTTTCGACTAAAGTTGTAACTGAATTTATCACCGTTCGTTTTATACATACATGTAGTTTATCCAGTCAGTGTAAAACAAACTCAACAGGAGCAACCACCAATGATACATACGCTGATACATTCAATTTTGAGTTCTTTCATTTATAACAAACAACAGACGAAGCTCAAAGTATGTCACTTTGTGTCCCTTGTCCCGTTTATCTTCCTTTGTTGTGTATGGCTGCTCTGTGTTTTCACTTGTGATGTTTCCATGTTGCGCTGTGGGTGCTGAAACCGAGTCTTGTTGGAGATCATATTTGCTCTTTTAGTAAACTACGAGTAGATGACTTAACGTTTGTTTCGAGTCCATGCTGGAGATTGTTATGTCAAGCATATTTAAGCATCGAGATATGATTTGATTTATAATCGATTTTTAGAAAGAAATGTTAAAAAAGGTGGAATAATGATTACAAGTCGAATTTATTACAAGATGGAGGGTCAGTTCTACAAAAACACTTGACACATCAGTTTTTTTTGTGTTTTTTTTTTGGGGGGGGGGGGGGTTTGGAAAACACTGCAAATTAGTGTATCATATGATAAATCCTTGGAATTTCATAGGTTGAGCACGCAGCGACTATGAGCACTACTGCTTTTTGCGACACAGAGTATGGCAAATTGTTTTGCGTCCTCCTGTTGGTAGGTTTTTAACCCATAGTCATAAAACAAAACAAAATTTAAAATAATAAAATCTTCTGCAAATCAAATATATTGAATGGGTAATCGTTTATTTTTAATATTTTCATGTAAAAATGCAAAAGAAATCAAATGATTCGAGACATTGCATTATCTATCATAATGATTATATTGTTGAATAAAATCTGTTTATTATCATGATTATAAAATGGAGCAAGTTTTTGTCAGATTTCACATGTTACGTACGTCAAATATTATAAAAATCCAACTTTGCTTTATTTGCATGTTAGTTATTCTCCCTTGATGGCTGGTAGCTTTATCAATTTCAAAAGGACGCAAAACAGAATAAAAACAAGAAATGGTCTAACGTCGCTTTGAGAGTAATGCGATGTAGGTGTCACTTTCTCGTAAAAAGAAATGTAAAACGGCTTCATTGTAATATCTGAACATGTTGAATAGCTTAGTTTTACATTTTTAAATTGATATCGAGGTAGTGTGATGTACTAAACCTATTTGCTCTTGTGTGGGTACTACTCTCTCATATTCCAAACGCAACACTATCAGAGAATGAACTTGCGTGTGTATCCAGGATGTTACCTGCGTGACAGATGGCCGTCCTAATATGGCACCGGTTAATTATTTTGGCTTGTTGGTTTATGTGTCGTAAACGTAGACCCATCAGCATCATTTTAAAGATACTCATCTACAAAGTCCTTATGAAGATACACAAATGAGACTATCGCTCAAGGCGCAAGTTAACATGAAGTTGTTTACCATGGCAACGGGCCTATTCAAATAAACATGATAAAAGAATAAATATGTGTACGCTTGACCAATCTCATTTTTAAAAAAAAACTTTGTTTAGAAGTATAAGTTTTCCTAATTTGTACATGTTGATATACTCAGAATAGCACGGATAATCATTTGTTTTACATTTTACATTAATTTTGTACATGTACACGTTCACTTTATTCTTGTTAAAATTGCATTCATAAGAAGATATTTTCATCCAATTGTTGATTTGAAGAAAGGAGGGGATCTCCAACAAAACTCGGTTGCAGCACCAACAGCAACACACCAAACACCCCAAGTGAAAACACAGAGATGACACATACAGCAAGAGACAAGGAACAGCAAGCGAGACATCAAACATCGAACATTAAAGACAACACATAAACCAACGAGACCCTTGGGCAATCGGTGCCGACTTATGACGGCCATCAGCCACGTTAGTAACAGATGGTGTGGTCATCCTGGAGTACGTGCGCACAACCCTCCCACTTTTCCGGTTCACACCCCCCCCCCCTTTTTTTTTCTCCTTTTTTCTATTTGTGTTGCACATTTTGTTTTTTTTATATGTAATTGTTTGTGACAGTTTCGCTTTTGAAACGAGTAGTGTTGAATTGTTTATCTCCATATTTTTATTACTGAGTATAATTATAGTTTCAGAAGAAAACAAACGTTTGATGAAACAGATACCTGGGATCAAGGATTATTCAAAATGGTAGAATATTATTATTATTCTTTATATATATAATGTGAAATGATTCTGTCATGCTTGGCAACGAGAATTGTGACAAAAATTTGGAAATATATTTTTTTTTGTCATACCGATATAGCAGATTAAATTTTGCACTTAAAATGAGGCTTGTTCATTTGTAAGATTAATTATAGGGAACGTACGTTCCATCTCTGCAAAAAGGAGAGACCTAATCAGATAGGTCGTTCAAATAGAGCAAAAAGGACAGTGGCGTAGCAACTGTGAATGCTTGTATGCTTCTGAATTTAGTACTAATTTTAAAATCTTTTCTCTGAAGATATTTCTTTGTCCTGCGAACAAGAAACAAAGACCTCATCTGCATTAGGCATTCTTTACTGCAAATGCCTCATCTTTGGGCCTCTATGAAAAGCATCCACTTAATGTTGCCAATACTACGCCACTGACGGACTTTGGACGACCATGTACTGCTTGTAAACGGTATATTCAAATATATTTAATGGGTAATCGTTTATTTTTAATATTTTCATGTAAAAATGCAAAAGAAATCAAATGATTCGAGACATTGCATTATCTATCATAATGATTATATTGTTGAATAAAATCTGTTTATTATCATGATTATAAAATGGAGCAAGTTTTTGTCAGATTTCACATGTTACGTACGTCAAATATTATAAAAATGCAACTTTGCTTTATTTGCATGTTAGTTATTCCCCCTTGATGGCTGGTAGCTTTAACAATTTCAAAAGGACGCAAAACAGAATAAAAACAAGAAATGGTCTAACGTCGCTTTGAGAGTAATGCGATGTAGGTGTCACTTTCTCGTAAAAAGAAATTAATGTAAAACGGCTTCATTGTAATATCTGAACATGTTGAATAGCTTAGTTTTACATTTTTAAATTGATATCGAGGTAGTGTGATGTACTAAACCTATTTGCTCTTGTGTGGGTACTACTCTCTCATATTCCAAACGCAACACTATCAGAGAATAGAACTTGCGTGTGTATCCAGGATGTTACCTGAGTGACAGATGGCCGTCCTAATATGGCACCGGTTAATTATTTTGGCTTGTTGGTTTATGTGTCGTAAACGTAAACCCATCAGCATCATTTTAAAGATACTCATCTACAAAGTCCTTATGAAGATACACAAATGAGACTATCGCTCAAGGCGCAAGTTAACATGAAGTTGTTTGCCATGGCAACGGGCCTATCCAAATAAACATGATAAAATAATAAATATGTGTACGCTTGACCTATCTCATTTTTTAAAAAAACTTTGTTTAGAAGTATAAGTTTTCCTAATTTGTACATGTTGATATACTCAGAATAGCACGGATAATCATTTGTTTTACATTTTACATTTGTACATGTACACGTTCACTTTATTCTTGTTAAAATTGCATTCATAAGAAGATATTTTCATCCAATTGTTGATATGAAGAAAGGAGGGGATCTCCAACAAAACTCGGTTGCAGCACCAACAGCAACACACCAAACACCCCAAGTGAAAACACAGAGATGACACATACAGCAAGAGACAAGGAACAGCAAGCGAGACATCAAACATCGAACATTAAAGACAACACATAAACCAACGAGACCCTTGGGCAATCGGTGCCGACTTATGACGGCCATCAGCCACGTTAGTAACAGATGGTGTGGTCATCCTGGAGTACGTGTGCACAACCCTCCCACTTTTCCGGTTCACACACCCCCCCCCCTTTTTTTTCTCCTTTTTTTCTATTTGTGTTGCACATTTTGTTTTTTTTTTATATGTAATTGTTTGTGACAGTTTCGCTTTTGAAACGAGTAGTGTTGAATTGTTTATCTCCATATTTTTATTACTGAGTATAATTATAGTTTCAGAAGAAAACAAACGTTTGATGAAACAGATACCTGGGATCAAGGATTATTCAAAATGGTAGAATATTATTATTATTCTTTATATATATAATGTGAAATGATTCTGTCATGCTTGGCAACGAGAATTGTGACAAAAATTTGGAAATATATTTTTTTTTGTCATACCGATATAGCAGATTAAATTTTGCACTTAAAATGAGGCTTGTTCATTTGTAAGATTAATTATAGGGAACGTACGTTCCATCTCTGCAAAAAGGAGAGACCTAATCAGATAGGTCGTTCAAATAGAGCAAAAAGGACAGTGGCGTAGCAACTGTGAATGCTTGTATGCTTCTGAATTTAGTACTAATTTTAAAATCTTTTCTCTGAAGATATTTCTTTGTCCTGCGAACAAGAAACAAAGACCTCATCTGCATTAGGCATTCTTTACTGCAAATGCCTCATCTTTGGGCCTCTATGAAAAGCATCCACTTAATGTTGCCAATACTACGCCACTGACGGACTTTGGACGACCATGTACTGCTTGTAAACGGTGTAGTTATCGGGCTTTGGAGTGTCTGTTCTACTTATCCGAATGAAAAGAGGTTTTCCATGATGCATAGTTGTTCTAGACGGACCTAGATGTTCTATATCAGACGGACACTAGACTTGGTACTTGACCAATCTACAGTCTTGTACCAGCACATTCTTAAAACTCTTACTGTGACGACGGGACTCCATGACGGAACCTGTCCAAACCTCTTTAGAGAAGACAGGGCCCCGTCCACCTGTCCTCTCTGAATGTCAGTCGGACTCCTCGGGTGATAATATACATGAGCTCGCGGCGGCAGAGCACAAATTGTATTACGTACGCCCTCTTTTTATATCCATTTACATATTCATCTGTGTGTTGCTTGGGCCCCTGCTTTTTGTGGTCTTGTTTGTGTGTGGCCATCTGACAGTGAAGAAGTTGTTTTACACCACAATTGTACGTTCATCGAGACCTCTAGGTAATCGGAAAAGTGGGAGGGTTGTGCGCACGTAATCTAGGATAACCACTTCTTCTGCTATTTCCGTGGCAGAAGGCCGTCCTAAATCTTTGGTCTCATTTATCTATGTGTAGTCCGTTGTGTTTGATGTTTCTGTCTTGTGCGTTGGCGTTCCTTGTCCCTTTTGCGTCTCTTTCTGCGCTTGTCTGCTCTGTGTTTTTGCATGGGGTGTTTTGGGGTTTTGCTATGGGTGCTGCAACCTGGTGTTGTTGGAGATACCCTCCTATGTATGTGAACAGATAAGAATCCCTATCAGTGTAAAGACTGGTTTCGTTACACAAGAGTTACAATAGAGACATGAAGCGAAGAACCTCTATTTGACACTACGATTTTCTATCGCAATGCGCAATGTTCTCATGATTATTTCGACTCTGAATTAATTCTTTTTTTTGTAGTATCGACTAAAGGTGTTACTAAATTTATAACCTTTCTTTTTATACATACTTATTAGTTTATCCAGTCATTGCAAAACAAACTCAACAAGAGCAACCAGAAATGATACATACGCTGGAACTTCTTTCAATTTCGAGTTGTTTCATAAAAGTCATAACGAACTACACGCGAAGTTCAAAGTATGTCAATTTGTATTCCTTGCCCCCTTTTCGTCTCTTGCTGTGTATGTCTTCTCTGTGTTTTCGATGTTTTGTTGTCAGTGCTGCAATCAAGTCGTGTTAGAAATCATATTCGTTCTTTTGAATAAAGAGTAGGCGACTGACTGTTTGCTTCGAGTCCATGCTGGAGATTTGTTATGTCAAACATATTTAAGCATTGAATATATGATTTCCATATAATCGATTTTCAAATAGAAATACTAATACAGATAAAATTTTCTTAAGGTGGAATAATGATTACAAGTCGAATTTATTACAAGATGGAGGTCAGTTCCACAAAAACACTTGAGACATAAGTGCATGTTTTTTTTTCTTTATCTTTTATCTTTTTTTTTTGAAAGACACTGCATCACATGATAAATCCTTGGAATTTCAAAGGTTGGGCACACAGGGACTATGAGAGAATAGGGCCTGGCGATCGGACACTATGAGCACTACTAATTTTTGTGTTACAGAGTAAGGCCAATAAAGTTATTTCCTGTTTTGTGTCCTCTTGCTGGTAGGTTTGAACCCATCGTCATAAAACAAATTTTAATATGACGATATCTTTTGCAAATTTAATGTGTTTAACGGGGAATTGTTTATTTTTTTTTATATTTCATGTAAGAATGTAAAAGAACTTCAATGATTTGAGATATTGCATTATCTATCATTATTTTGTTGACTAAAATCCGTTAATTATAAATTGGAATAAGTTTTTGTCAGATTTCACATGTTACGTACATGTACGTCAAATATTATGAAAATGCAACTTTGCTTTATTTGCATGTTAGTTATTCTCCCTTGATGGCTGGTAGCTTTATCAATTTCAAAAGGACGCAAAACAGAATAAAACCTAGAAATGGTCTAACGTCGCTTTGAGAGTAATGCGATGTAGGTGTCACTTTCTCGTAAAAAGAAATGTAAAACGGCTTCATTGTTATATCTGAACATGCTGAATAGCCATGTGTTTCCTTTTAAAAATTGATATCGAGGTAGTGTGATGCTTTAAACCTATCTGCGTTTGTGTGGGTACTACTCTCTCATATTCCAAACGCAACACTATCAGAGAATAGAACTTACGTACGTTATCCAGGATAACCACACCATTTGTTACCTGCGTGGCAGGTGGCAGTCCTAAGTCGGCACTGGTTGCCCATTGGTCTCGTTGGTTTATGTGAAGTCTTTTGTGTTTATTGTTTCTATGTCGTGTGTCTCTTTTTCGTCCCTTGCTGTACTCGTCTTCTCTGTGTTTTCGCTTCGGATGTTTTGGTGTTTTGTTGTTGGCACTGCAACTAGGTCTGGTTGGAGATCCCCTCCCTTCTTGCACACAAAGGTGTTATTAATAGGTAAATAGAATCCTAATAACTGAAAAGAAAAAAAAGAAAAATTTTCCAGAAATGAAATTGTACTACTAACATGTATTATTCTATAAACTATAAATAGCGACTCTCTGATTGGCTGGTATCATCATCGACGCTCCTGAATAAATTACCGTATACCACGGGTTAATAATAGACCGGGATTACCCCCCCCCCCCACCACCCCCATCCCCACCCCACCCCACGAAGTTCTGCATATGGTGTCGTTATTTATGGTGAATTACAAAATGTATATATACGAAATTCATAATAGAATAAAACAGTTATGGACTCGGCTTTGCCTTGGTCAATATTTCCATAGTAAGTCGATATTACATCATATACACTGAGTTAAAAGTCAATAATCGTATAGTATCTAATGCATTGGACATGGATTTTTTTCTCTTTTTTTTTTATTGGCATATCGTAGTCATTATTACTAACAATCAAACGACGGGGGAGGATATAAAAGATATACGAAATATTAAACGTTCATAGTTATAATTTCAATCAAAGGAAGAAATTCTATGTAATAGAAATGGAAACTTCACGACGTGATCGATGCTCTGAAAAGTATTGTATCCCAAATAGAGAAAAATAATCTTTTTAAATGATCAATCAAACGGTTTAATACAGATTAAGTGCATTTGATAAATAAATACACAAGAAGCCTTGGGAATCAAAGCCATATCGTTACTCTCCATGTTAACTGATTTTCCTCCTCGGAAATACTGAATAACCTTGCTTTGACATTCCTCCGCCAGACAAAGTCAAGTATCATATAATAGCTATAATAGCTGGTATCGATTTTGTACTGTGGACACTGAACGCGTAATGATATAGAGGTATTTCACAATGCAGGTGGGCGAATATATAGGAGAAAAGATAAAATGTAAAATACAAATGAGGAAATTCCATTATTTTATTTAATCTCAAATTAATTGAATGTTCAAATATTATTCTTATATATGTCAATACGTATATTTCTATAAATATGGGGAAAGAATCATGATAGCAAAGTGGTGAGAATTATGATAGAAATGTTTGCTGATGTTGCATTATTTCGTATACACATAGAAGAAGATGTTTCCCTCAAACTATGCAATGCGTATAGCGATGTCGTCAGATAATTTTAGAAATAGAAAGTTTACCTCATCATCAGAATCAATGATAGCGGAAAATTCCATATCGGAGAGAAGCTGATTTTTCCGTGAAATTTGTAAAAATAGTCTTGAAATGATAGGAATTTGGACAAACGCATAAATTTGATCCGTCATCATTATAAGAGATGCCTTCTAAAGAGCATAAAAGAACGGTGATGGATATACCGCCGTGGTATCTAGTGTAATACATTAGGCGATGTCGTCAGAAAGAGGTATTTTCTTAGAATAAATACCACTGTCCTAACGGACATACAATTATTTCAAACTTTCAATGGTAATAAAAATGACAATTATTTTTATTTTTATGGAATACTGAGTAAACCAATGGAATTTTTTTTCTAAGAATGCATAGCAACATACTGATTTTATTCCATACGCCTTTTGTTACTTCCTTTGTCTGGTGACAATAGAAAGGACGTACATGTCGGTGACACGTTGGTTTGGAATTTTTTACAGATAGCAGCAAATCTAGCAGGTGAGTGGATTTTACAAAAGAAAATCAAATAATGATTATAAAAATCAAATCTTGAGGGTAATATTACAGGTGTTTTACCTGTAATTGATTCTTCTTCTGTTCTTATTCGTAGATTGTCAAAAATAAATAAATAAATAAATAAATGTCATTTACTACACTACCAGCATTGAACACAATATACATTGTATTAGCTTATTATTAAGTAAAAGTAGTCATATAGATATAATTCTCAGGATTGATGCAATTTTACGATTTTTAATTTGCATTTTTTATGTCTTTATGTTTGAAAAATTCAATGATATGTCAAGCTAACTTGAAAAAGAAAAAGGGGTTGTCCTAATTTTGCTACTATAGAAACAAGTGCCCTCGGATAATGTGCTTCAAGCACAAAATCTTTTAGTGGCGCCCTCTGGATTAATTTCTTACTTTCAAGTCTACTAGCTTCTTCGTCAAGAGTGAATGGCCCAAAAGCATTGCTATATAGAATACACTTAACTTGATGAATTTAATTTCGTAAATGAAGTCTTTAATTACTGTATTTTCAATTAGAATTAACATCCTGCTCTGACTATTTACTTTGCTGTAACAGTTCCATATTGTCAGTGAATTTATGTTTACATGTATGTAAGCATACGTACCTCTTTCGAATTTTTTTAAGTCCAAAAATGACGATGTACGACGCTGATGCATGCAATACGTCTCAAAGTCTTTTTAATATATTAACCAATTTCTATTTTCATGTAATACATGTACCTTTTTATCTAACTCACAAGAGTGATCGAGGTATCATCGCATGGTCACAAACCCTTTTCTCAATACAAACCCCTTCTTCTATACGTGTATATTAAAATAGGGTTTTTAATATAGACATATAGAAAAAAAAAAAGGTTTGTACAGAGGAAAGGGTTTGTGACCATGCGATGATACCTCATCCCTGTGATCTAACTGTAATTTGTATTTCAAGAGACATTGACCTGATTCTGAACGACGGTAATAAGCGGATAATTATTATGGTGACTCCATTTAGAAGATTGAACACATAAGTTCGTATATTGAATACTGTCTGTTCTTGTATCAGGGTGGGTGATCTCCCAACGCAGATCCATTTGTTTTTCTGCATTTTTGTGCAAAATAGATAATTTATTACAAAAGGGGGAATGTGATGCAGTGTAAGAATGTAACAACAGTATTTATTAAATGATCAGGAATTATTGCCGATTTTGCTTATTTCTGATTGGTCGAGACGCTGTTTGATAGAGTGTACCTCAGAGTGAGCTAGTTAACCGCTAACGTTCCAAAGCGGTCTATTCGAGATTAGCGCGTGCGGGACCAGCGCGAGCGTATCATTACAATGCAAATGTTAATTTTTTAGATAAGATAATTTAATAAAATAATAAAAATCCTGATAATTTAATGTAGCAGTTATTGACTTTTGATCTCGGTCTACTCGTGACTATACAGACCTGGTCAGGCATTGGTTAACCTCGGCCTTCGGCCTCGGTTAACCAATACCTGACCAGGTCTGTATAGTCACGAGTAGACCTCATCAAAAGTCAATAATTGTAAAGAGTTGCATCCACAATAAGATCGATATAAACATTTTAAAACGCACAATCACTATCGGCGTTCTACTTTCACTTTCATCTACATGAATCGCGCCGATCGTTCTTCAGCTTTATAAAAAGATAGCATTTCTCTTATTTTGGATAAAACTCATGGTTAAGGCATCCTTATATTGCATCACATTCCCCTTTTTGTGATAAATAATCTGTATTCCACAAAATATTAGAAAATCATTCGAAGGAATGCATGTGTCGCCTGCGAAACATAGCGACACTCAGGAATTATTTTTATAGGGTGTGACAGACAGACAGACGGACAACGGACTTGATGATCCCTAAGTTTCGCTATGCTTCGCAGGCGACACAAAAAACCTATTGTTCTTCGTTGCGAGATTACTTACCGTGTGTATGGGTATAAAACTGAACGCATTTATATCGTACATGTGATGCGTGTTAGCTTGCTTTGTATTGTGTTGCATGACCGTGAAAAGAAAACACAAATTTTGACATTAATTGATATACTGCATATATATGCATCTCACTTCTAAGTTACTTTTCAAGTGTTCTGATTTCGCTACTTTCCACGTAAAACAATTGCAATTAAAAGTTAAAGTCAAAGCGGGTAAAGTACTTAGCCGTTGCGGAATGTTTCTGCAGAGCCTATCCTTTTTTACCAATTATGTGACAAAACGATGTTTTATAGTACTAAAATGCAACATGCCTGTAATCCATTTCAGAAGATTTATGTTTGTTGTGCATATTTGTCGATGATTTACTCGGTTTCGTAATTGTAACATATTTTAGAATAAAGTGATTGGTCTTCAGTATGAATATATTGAAAAAAAAAGCTTTAACTTTTTAAGTGACCAAACTGAAGAAGATTTTTTTTCTCCTTGAAAATGATGTAGGGGTGGGTGGGGGAACCTTATGTTCGACTACGGTAACTACCCCCCCCCCCCCCTCCCAGAAAAGTCACCTGTTATTAGACATTTTTCATCGTGACGAACTTCGCACTTCGAAGATTGAAGAATATGTGGCGTAGCTGCAGTTCACAAACTCATAAGCAGAGTCATCTGCATTTTAATTAGTATACTCAATGGAATTGATATATTTGAGTTCCTGTACAACTGGCGCGCTTTTTTTCGGCAACCCACTTATAGAATTAAAGTGCGAAGTGCAAAGTGCGAAGTTCGTCACGGTTAAAAAAGTCTATTGTACATGTAAATGAAAAACTGAGTGCATACATGCAGTAATGGTTATAAAACAATCACGCTTAACAAATCAAATACATCTTAGATTACAGTAGAATTATGACAGACTGGGACAAATTCGATAAAACTCAGACTAAGTGGTTCAGAAGGTGTTTCAATGAGCTGAAAACAAAAATCAAATTAACAAGTGAACAAAAGAAAAGAAATAAGGATGTCCGCATGAATCCCTAGTCAATGTAAATATTGAAATAAATAATGTTCATGAAGACCAAAACCAAGCTTAGCTCAAAATTCATCAAAACTGCAAAGTGCCGAGTTGCAAAACTGGAATGTAAGCCAAATTATGGGTATGCAGACTTACATGAATTGTGCAAAGAAACCATTTTCAATTATCAGAGTCCTAAAAGCTTGACATTTGACCTTTTGATCCCAATAATCAATTTTGGTCATTATTGACTATTTCTGGCAAGTTTAAAGATAAAAGGTAAAAAAAAAAAACACGCTCAAATATAATCCGCAAACCATTTAAGTTTCCAATGACCTTGACCTTTTACCTAGTATAATCTTTTGACGTCAAAATGAAAAAAAGTTGACTCATGGGAAATACTTCTGACAATTTTTATAATAATATGTGCAGGATAGGTTCTAATATGAATTGGAAACCAATTTCAATCATCAAAGTCCTATGATCTTGGCCGTTGACCTTTTGATCCTAAAATGAATAAGGGTCGTCCTTAACTCATGGGAAACTTTCAATAGTGGTCTTGCTTGACTCATGGGAAACATTTGTGGCACCAATCAGGATTGCAAGTCAAAACACGCATTAATATGATCCGGAAATCATTTTCAATCACCTGAGTCATTTGACCTTGACCTTCGACCTTTAAAACCAAATATCAATAAGTTAAAGAAGATCCTGACGATAATCTCAACAGCAATCATAATAGAGCACCAAATTGAGCATCGACGGACGCCTAGCAAGCCAGAGGTGGGACCAGGTGCCCGGGAGGAGAAAATTTTCAAAATACTGTCAAACCTTTCGCGGGGAACTTTTTTACGTGCTCCACACGGCAAAGGGCATAAGTGCGACACAAATGAGTTAAAGAAGATCCTGACGATAATCTCAACAGCACCCACAATAGACCCCTAGCAAGCTAGAGTTGGGACCAGGTGCCCGGGAGGAGTAATCCCTGTTGGCTAGCCGCACCCGCCGTCGATGTTCATGCACCAAAACGAAAACAATATATAAAATATATGCACTAACTGAGGTTAGGTCTATAAAGAAAGTGCTATGGCGACCATTTCAGGGAAAAATGTCAAAACACTTACTGTCAAACCTTTCGCGGGGAACTTTTTTTCGAGCTCCACACGGCAAAGGGCATAAGTGCGACACAAATGAGTTAAAGAAGATCCTGACGATAATCCTTGATACATGATAAACATGTCTGGCGATTTTCATGATATATGTAAAAATAGCGGCAATACAGCTACGCTTTAATATAGTCCTTGAAGCATTTTCAATCATCGGAATCCTATGACTTGGACATTTCATTTCCAAAATCCATAGGGACCGTCCTTGACTCATAGCCAGAATGTGTATGAAACGTCATTGCACTACGTCATACTTGAATGTGCCTTTTAGTATCTTTTGGCAACATCTTCTCTGAAATATTGAACATTTGATTCCACCCTACATAGATCAATCTATTATGATGACGTCACCTTATTTTTTTCAGATTCACATACATGATTTTCAATAACTGACGGAAAATGACCAGCGCAGAATCACATCTCAGTGTAGGGGAGCAGATTAATGGGGACGTATCATCACCCGCATTAACACCACGGATAGTAAGACTGAAGAAACTTTCTGTGCGATCAAGGACTAACTCCTCGTGTAGTAGTATAAGAAAACATGCCTCAGCCGGAAGTAGACGCGGAAGCCTTAGTTTCGTACATCACAATTCCACAGTTTCGTATGCAAATGATGATAGATTGAGTAAGGAACTAGAAAAGAGGGAAGAATCTGGTAAGAACAAGGTCCTTCCGTCTGAAAGTCAATAAAACACATGCATTTTTTTTTCATATATTAATTCTGAGAGTAAACATATTAATAAAAAGGACGCTAGTCTTTCAATCACCGATATATATTTTTGCAATACCTGCACGGTGCTAGAATTGAAAAAAGGGGATTTCAAAACTTATCTCATTTTCAATGAATTTCTATTTTTAAATTAGTACCTTGGTGGACATCTAAACGAGTGCTGATGTCCTTACTATGCTTTGTTGGCTTTTTCTTCCTCTACGCCCAAAGAGTGAATCTCAGTGTCGCCATTGTATGTATGGTCCAATCAGAATCTCCGTCTCATATTACAACTGTACGAGAAAACACTTCCTTTGATATTATGAAAGTGAATATTTCATTGGCCGATGGGCTTACTCCGAGAAATGTATCCTATTGGTCTGATGATAAGGACGGACTGCTACTGAATGTCTCAATCAAATCTTCCAAAGGGCCAACATGTCCTATATCAACCCAACATGAGGAAAAACAGGTCAGTGGTGGTTTACTTTATCTTCGTACAATTAAAATCTCAGTAGCGATGCTTTTTTTTTGTGTCAAATTGATATGTATATATACGTGTTTCTCGGCTCATTGTTTTAAGGTTGACATGATAGTATTAGTCGGATGTTGCATTCTTTTACAGAGAGGAGAATTTTCTTGGGCGAAAGACACACAGGGCTTAATTTTAGGGTCCTTTTTCTGGGGATACACCGTCATGCAGATTCCAGGCGGCTTGCTGGCTGAGAGATATGGCGCCAGAATCGTGGTGACATTCGGAATGCTGACTGTGTCTATATTTACCCTACTTACTCCTGTACTTGCCCGAGGTAGTCCGTACCTCTTGATTGTTGGGCGAGTTATTATTGGGATCGGGGAGGTAACGTAGCCATATCAATGTTGATCGGCTGAATGTTTTATAAAATCTACAGCGAAAAAAATCAATTAAAGAACTGAAATGAAAAATAATCCCAATAAAATAAAGAAATAGAAATAAATTCCGAATTTATCACTTTCTTTGGAAGCGTGTGTTATATTACCGAAGGCTTTACGTGCTATATTAATCTATATCTCACACAAGCTTCTGAAGTCTCGCTTTAACAAGACAAACCAAGAATGTCGTGAAAAGGAAAACCGTTTCTATATTAGGTACATAATTGTGCATTATAAGACATTAAGATCCATTTTCATGTTCCACCATTTTCATCTCAATTTCCGTACATAAATAGCAATTTCTTGCTTGAAATCAGATTTTTTTTTTGATTCATCTCAAGTTCTATTTCCAGTTTAATTGTTCCAGAGCAAATTACGAAACAATTGGAGAACAAATATGACGGTAAAGGTTAGCACAATTATAAACTGGAAGCGAAAATGCAAACTTAGATTATATCCAATAGTTCACGTAATATGTTCTTGTTCCTTTTTTTAAATCTAGGCTACTATGTATCCGAGTGCACAAGTACTTTGGGCTCAATGGGCCCCTCCTCATGAAAGAAGTAGACTGGTCGGATTCGCCTTTGGGGGTACGAAATAAGAAAAAATCATTTTTTCCCTTCTTCATTATTTTAGTGTATTGCAAAACTTATATAATAGTTTCTTTCATTACACTGGGTGACTTATACGCTACTAGTACAGTATTGAAGCTGAGAATAATTAATATGAGCTTGATAGCACATCCATGCGAACTTGAATCCCTATTTCAAATAGTCACTCAGTATATGATCGTATCTCTTTCTCTGCTGTGATTATCAAAAGACAAAATAAAAGAGGGTTTTAAGTCCCTATAAACTTTATTTTTGAAATTGAGCCAGTCATTTCACTAGCCAATATCTAGATTTTGAAAATTCAAAATGTTGATATCGATACAATATATGCGCATGAATAATATAAATCCATGATATTTACCGATCAAGAAAGAGTAAATTCCGTTTTATTTTTACATTGGTTAAAATTGAAAATCACGCCATTTTTTCGTGGTACAGTTCATTCGGGTATGTGATGTTTTATTACAGGATGCCAGCTGGGTAATGCCCTAGCTTTCCCTATTGCTGGTTTTCTTTGTGAATACGGATTTGATGGAGGATGGCCTTCTATTTTCTATGTAATGGGTAAGAAAACGCACAGGTAAAAATGTACACAGTCCTTCCTCTAAGTAAAAATACAAAGTAGCATTCAAGAAATATAAAAAGGAAGTAGAAAAGAAAATAAACCTTAAATTAGTTTACAAATACAACAGATAAAAACTAGAATTAGAAATAAATCATAAAAAGACACATGCACAAGAAAGTAACCGCCCCTACCACTACCACCCAAAACAAGTCCAAAATAAAAATAAACAAACAAACAAACACCCCCCCCCCCCGCCCCCCAAAAAAAAGGAGAAAAGGAAGAGGAAGAAGTGGCCAATATCCAAAGTAATTCATTTGAGCGAATCCCTCTAACCCGAATAAAGACAGAAACCAGACAAGAAACTCTTTATATAAAGAGTAGCTATATAATAAAATATATTCTTATTCTGACTCCCCGACCCATATTACCACCAACGCATTCTGTATAACATTTCACAATGCCTCTTTTTAAGAAGTGTATTGTATTTGTAGGTATTGCGTCCTTTATATGGTGCATACTGTGGTGGGGTGTGGTCCGTGACACACCCAGGCAAATGAAAGGGATTACACACTGTGAAAAGGAATACATAGAGCTTTCTCTGGGTGTGCTTAAAGCTGATACTCAGGATAAATTAAGGGTAATGTCATTGACATATTCGTCAAAGTAAGAATCCCCCTTTTTTGGTAGTACATGTAGTATACATATTGTTCTATTTGTTTGACTTTTTGAAATCACAGGGTATAAGTACTGTATACTAAGTCAAGGAATTAAGACTGCGTACATATTTTATGGTAATCATAATCTTGTCTTGGTATAAACTCATTTGACTAATGTAAAAAAAAAACAAACAAAACAAAACAAACAACAAACAAAAAAGACCAAAAAAAAAAAAAAAAAAACCCAAAAGTTTTGACTGACAGTATTTAGAAATGAAGTATGAAAATATTACTTTTCATATGAAAGATTGAACAGAATGGATCCCCTTCTTATGAATATAAAGTACATGTATTTGTCACAGAACTTTTCATCAGAATGGAATTACATTTCCCCTTTTTTCATTTATTTGTAATCTTTTAAAAATGTGTTCCTCTTTGTACTTTGTTTCACAGAAGGAGCCAAAACCCTGGAAATCGATCCTGACGTCACTTCCTGTCTGGGCCATACTGGTTGCTAACTCGTGTGGTAACTATGGAGCTTACATGTTACTTACACAGATGCCGACTTACATGGAGGAGGTCCTTAAGTTTGATATCAAATCGGTAAACCAATGAAATAGTCGGTTTGAATAGTATCAGCTCTTTTGTGTTGAGGGGATTTTGTAACGCTGGTTCTGATTGGCTAAAATTCCCTGCGAGAATCGTTTCGGAATACGAGGATTTCCCAATAGACTGTCCCACGGTATCTTGCGTAGTAGAACGGAGAAGATGCCGTGGGTTTCCGACGATAGTTTTACATTACTTTTGAAAAAGAAGCCTGTTCTCGGGTCTTTTCATCACAAGGGGCTGATTCAGGCGGGTATAGGAGGTGGGAACGTGTCATGACAGAACCCGAAGATCGGGGCCATCGATGACATGCTTTTAATTAAACAACGATTCCGTGATAAATATATCGTTTCAGATATAGCCCTCAAATACCAATTCAAATTTAAAGGAGATAAAAAGAAAACGAATAGATGGACAAATCAACTTATAAATTGTAGATAATTAAATAGATAAATAGAGGATAAATATTGTGTTTAATTAACAAATATCTTGTCTTCCTGTCAACATGTTCAAATTGATATGACTTAATTTTGTAATTTTCAGAACGGAGTATTTTCCATGATTCCATACATAGGTTTCTGGTGTGTGGTGATCATAGCGGGCACCATAGCCGACTTCCTAGTTACCAGGAAAATTACAAGTATAGAAAGGTCCAGGAAAATCTGCTGCTGTATAGGTTAGCTGTTTTTGTCTTTTATTTTGACGATTATTTTCTTGTTTCGTTATTTACAATTTGTTTGATGAAATTGAGATAGCTATCATGACTACAGAAAATAAAACTGAAGAAACGAAAAAATATTATATTAAATGATTTATCATGTTTATTTGGTAATTCCGTTCATCCAATCTGATTAAAAACAAAATCGGGAGCATGTAGCAATCTGGTTTTAATCAGTTTGCCCTTCATCTAACACGTTGACAGCCACAATAAAACATGGGCGGATGAGGAACCTTTCAAGGGATTGGGACTGAAATTCTTTAAATGATATTGAAAGTGAAATGATTTTCAACTTTTAAAATGAGGTTCTGTTATGACAATAAAGAAATAGTAAAGGACTGTGCTGAAAAATTTGTCCAAAGTGGTCAAGGTCCGAAATGCGTATATGTATGTCATTTTCGTTATTTACCCTACATTTAGGTCACTTTATTCCTGCCTGTTTCCTAGTGGCCGTGGGATATATGACTTGTCATCAGCAGACACTGGCTGTGATTTTCCTCACACTCTCCATGTCATTCTGTGGTTTCCAGATGGCTTCAGTATTCATCAATCACGGTGACATAGCACCACGTTATGCCGGAACAATTTTCGGAATCACAAACACCGGTGCCAGCATACCTGGTATTATTGCGCCATACGTTGTGGCGGCCATTACTCCTAATGTAAGAACAACTATATGAATTAGCTATACGTTTCTTATATGACCCATTTAAAATGTTTCTTTTTTTTATTTTACAATAGCTCTAAAATAAAGACAGATTTGGTATACGGGCCAACAAAATAATTTTGGTAGGGTACAATGAAAAATTATGGAGACATTTTCTCGTGTAAACACTCCACACTCGAAGAATAATATTTCCATTGTGTTAAATGCGTTGCAAAATGTAGTTCAAGGTTTTTCTTCTGTAGAAATCACAAGAGGAGTGGTTGAATGCCTTTTACATTGCTGCCATTGTATACTGTGTTGGTGCAGTATTTTATGTTGGTTTCGGTAAAGGAGAAATTCAAAAATGGGCGGAAGAACCTCAACCGGAATTGAATCAAAGCGAGCTAATCGAATCGGAGAGAAATGGAGACGTGGAAAATGCGGACGATGTCTTTATAGAAAATGAAGCAGCAAAACAGCAGATATCATCGTAGTTAGTGAATTGTTCCTCTTAGTTTGAAACGATTGAATGATTTTAGGCATTTGACAATCTGCAGTTATAACCAGTTTACCTGTTCAGAGAATCAAAAATTGTTGTCTTATAAATTTAATTGATATTTCAAATGCATACTCCTTGTAATGAGACCTGTTTACATGCTCAGTGACATTGACCTAGATATCTGACCTATCTAAAAAAAAAGAAGATGGACTGTAGGGCTTTGGTATTTCACATGTGTATTCCTTGTGATGATAACTTTTTATAGAAATAAAAAAAAATTGATCTAGTCGCCTTGACATACATATTTGACGTTCTTTTCAAATTTGAAGATGAGCTTCTTTTGATTGGTTAGTTATGTGCTTTGATATGTCACATGTGTTTTTTTTTCTTGTGATGGCACTTTTCTTTTGTTACCAATAGTTTTGCATAGTGACCTTGACCTAGATGACTGACCCTCTTTTCTGAAAATTTGAGATTGTAGACATCTTTTGATTGTTAAGAAATTAGTCTGATATTTCACATTTTCGTTTGACTTTCCTACTGATACCAATGATTTTGACCTAGTGACCTTAACTTACCAACTCTAAAATAAAGCCGCTTCGCAGGAGACACAGATATTTCTTGGATGGCTATTTTTAATGAAAACGGTCTCTCACTATATTAAAATCCAGACCAGTGTCAATCACATACGTCTTTCTTTTTCATGATCTGCGCATGCATATGCTTCAATTACTGATTAATCAATCGAGTACATATCGCTTTCATTATACAAATATAGTTGCATTAAAAACTTTGTTGAATGTTGAAAGCATTATATTTCATTATTCACTATTGAATTTCGAACTTCACACCTGCATAAAGTAGACATTGAGGAACGTTTTTTTTCTTATCGGAATTCAAGGTAAAATTTTATCAAATATGAACATGTTTAATTTAGTGTCTGTTTTTTTTAATGAATATTTGAGAAATTGATGTATACGGTGTGAAAACATGAGAGAATTTGTTATAGGAGAACAATTTTAACATAGCAGAGATTAATAAAGTCCGAGAGTTGTAATCCAAGGAATATAACTCTAGTCAATTTAGAGAATGTAAGATAATGTGGGAACAGATAATACCCCACATCTGGCAATTAGCCTGGAAATCTTAGAAAGCGACTGGCTAATAACGGTCAAGTGAAGACGTGGAATAGCTTATACCTGATGCCTAACCTTTTATTTCTTACTCTCCTAATGACGTCACAGTGTTATCCGTCATGTTGAAGTCTTAGCGTAATAAGATAGTGACGCCCAAGCACTTAAAGAAAATTATCTAAAGGGTCATCGGCGGGGGGTAAATTCTTAAGTCATCTGGCGAGCTGGTATCATCCTGTACCAGGTCAGTTGATGACAAGATAACTCATAATACGAGAGTAACACTTGTTTGTAGGTCGTCTGCTAACATCACCTTGGACCTGTCATTATAAGAAAGGAGGGGATCTCCAACAAGACTCGGTTGCAGCACCATCAACAACACATCAAACACCCCAAGTGAAAACACAGAGAAGACACCACAGCGAGGGAAACGAGAGACAGAGAACAACAATCAACAAACATCAAATGACCACATATAAACCAACGAGACCAATGGGCAATCGGTGCCAACTTAGGACGGCCGGAACACGAGCGCACAACCTTCCCACTTTATCGGTTACCCAAAAGTCTTGAAGAATGCACAATTGTAGTGTAAAGTAACCTCCTCGGTGTAAGATGACCATACAAACAACACAGCACAGCGCAGGGGCCGAAGAATATGAATATGTAAATGTATATAAAAAGGGGGGATGGGGCGTACAAAATGCAGTACGTGCCCTGCTGGCTGCAGCGAGCTCATTCATTTTATCACCTGAGGAGTAAGTAACGAACACATCTTCCAAAGACATTAAGATATAATAACGATTTTTTTTGTGTATGTAACTCCATTCTGCATTTAGAAGCTACGTAAATGTCAAGTTAAGGATGCGCGCTACTTTGATTTTCGAACTTTCCGCGCATCTAAGATACGACGTTACGACGTAAGAACTATCCGTCCCATTTACACTTTACGTCATTTCATCTTTAAGCCCAAATCGCATGTACTGTACAAGTATAATAGTACAAGTACAATATCTGTGTACATATTATTTGTAAGAATGACATGGCAAGAAAGAAAAATAGCAGTACTCTGGATTTCTAATGCTTGATGACACGAAATTTACATGATATTGTGGGTAGCTCAACTTCGGTAAAATCACCCGTTTCTTCTGGAAGTACATTTGTAATAAAAATGCAAAAATCGAGAACAGCCGCGGAAAAGGTAACTTACTGGACTGATACACGACTTACCTCAACAACATGGCTCAAGATTCGCTGATTGATCTACTCGAAATAATTCCATTAGAAGCAAAGATAAATTCCCTGTTGATTAATGACACAAGTGGATCAAATCCTCATCCTGAATATTGAATATTTGATCCACTAATGTATGAATTCGCGCATGCAAACATGGGACCTTTCTGCAGACAGCAGCACAGACAGTATAGTTCGTCCTTGAACTTCGTCTGGTGTGACGCGTGATCGACTTACTTCGTCACACGTCTTTGAAGTGCAAGTACGTGACCTAGATCTTGACACATGTATCACGGGGGGTAGACGGCATAGTTTGATAATGGAATATACATGTTTTGAATCTGTGTAAAAACAAGAAATAAAATAGAAAATAGGCATAAGTTTCTATACTTTAACATGGTCCAAAACTTTTAGGGGGGTGGGTCTATTTTATTTAAGTTATCAACATGATATGAGTCTTCTTTTTTTCTAAATCATTCAAAACTCGAGAATCCATAAGCACTAGCTAGGCCCTTAGCTAGCCATGTTTTGAAATGCAGGTTCACAGAGGCGGGTCCAGGGCAGAGCCCTGGTAGGGTCCCACCCGACAGGAAACGATTTAAGATAATCAGAGCCCTAGAAAATATACTGAAAATACCTCTTTATCAACTACAAAGATCCCGGAAGGCTCGTCACCTGCACAGAAAATGGCGAATTCATAAGAGAGTACACCGGACCCAGAGGTTCTACTTTTACACCAGTAGATGTTTGTTCTGACGAATACGGACAAGTTTTTATTACTGACTATAGTAGTAACAGGGTACATATCTTGAGCAAAGACGGTGTCTTCAAGCGTTACCTGGAGGTAAATGAGAGAGACGCATTAGAGAACCCATGTCGAATTGACATTAACGATTCTATGTACGTTTGGATCAGCGAAAAGGAAACAGCAAAAGTGAAAGTTATCAGATACACATAACGTGTACAATTGTCTAAAGAGTTGTTATTTGTCCACTTACACTAACGTTAATCATATTTCTGAATTAATTTTGACATGCTTAAAAAAGCGGAATTCTTCCGTGAGGAATTCTGTTTCTATTGTGTCATCGTTGATATGTGGCTCCTATGCAAGATGAAGAACAAAAAAACATATCCCGGAAGGCAAGTACAATGTTAGAAAAAAGTACTCTTTATGTGACTCAAATCGACATTCGTTTATGCAGATTACAAAAAATGGTCATGTCACTTAAAAACACATTTTAAAAACAAGTATTACTCCATACTTTTAGTGTTATCATCGACAAAGAGAAATCGTTTACGATACGTTGCAATAATTGTAAACGTTGCAATAAATTCAAGGTATGAATTCTATTTCTTAAAGTTTGTCAAAATAAACAAAAATTAAAACAAAACCCCGCCTTTGTAATTTCTGTCATCAGCCAACATGCAGTGCATCAAATTGTTTCGAGCCTTTGATTTTTGGTTTTGTCAATAAATATCAATTTAACCATTGCTGTGTGTTATTTTCCTCGACATTCATGTCAATTAGTGTACCTTTATTAGTTTTCCACCTTGAGACTGAATAACCAATGGGCATTTCTTCCATATCTTAGTTCAAAGTTTTCTACATATTATTGCACATCGTATGCCATTTGCCATATACAGAGGGAACCAGGTATTTTCAATCGGCTTTCAGCTGAATCTAAACATCTATGAATAAGATATCAATTACATAAATATTGAACCTTCCAATTCGGCTTTACAGTTAATCATTGAGTAAGTGGCGCTAAAACATAGGTCACCATGGGTTCAGTTTGTAGGTTACATGTATAACAGTCCACGTGACATGTACTGTACTAACCCAACCCTAACCCCAACCCTTGTAAAGTCCCGAGCCTTTACATGTGAAATGAGCATATCTTATGTCTTAACTTCAATGTAAAATTAAACATTCATTTTTGAAAACTACAAAACAGCAGTTAACTACTTCAAAAAAGACTTTTTACTGCAAACAAAGTTACAAATGTCATTAACCGACAGTTCAGAAATTAGACAATAGAGCGTCCTTAATATAATTCTACTTCCTTATTTGTGTAAGTATGTACTTGTGTTTTGATATTTCCAAATAACTTTAGTATGATCACTTGATAAATTTGGTCATGACACTATATAGACAAAAGTGTTTCTCTGAAATGATTGTCCCCGCATTACTTGGAACATTAAGTAGGTGACAGCATAACACTTATCCCTTAATTATGTCATAGTATTTGAACTGATATCAACAAAATGCTACAAGATACTATGGCAGTGAAACGAATATACAAACATGCATATTAAGGGGTAACGAGTGGCTGGTAAGCGAGATAACTCGCATGGTCATTTTATTCGTTTCAATCCGTGTTTAACCATTTCCCCTTTATTAAAGTCCGAATAAAATTTTACAATTTTCAGAACTCTTTCTCTTATTGATGGAAAGTTGTAGCAAAATTAATGTCATACTTCAAAACCTCTCCTATTTTCAGTAAATAACTTCAAATTACTGGGGAAAAAAATCCATCCAGATTTTTTTTTTATTTCTTCTGTCATTTATACGAACAGACACTCGTTACCCTTTAAATATGAGAATGTTTGAAATACAGGACAACGCATAAATGATAGCTGAAAGTTTACAAAGGAGTTAAAGAAGATCTTGACAATAATCTCGACAGCACTCACATTAGAGCATAAAATTGAGCATCGACGAACCCCTAGCAAGCTAGAGGTTGGACCAGGTGCTCGGGAGGAGTATCATCCACTGTATGGCTAGCCGCACCCGCTGTCGATGTTTGAGCAAAAAATGATAATGATTATTTGGAAAGAGTCTGGAATTAAAGCATGAAATCTTGTTTTCTAAGCATAAAATGGCATTGCTCTTTAAGGATGTCCGCTACTCTGAACAGAGTAATTAAATTTCTCCAATTTTATTTTCTTTTTGTAAAGTTATCATTGTGCTTTCCAGTGATAAATTGCAAAGTATTTGTCAATGATCTACTTTTTGAGAAATACGCCTTTGAAATGAGTGGGGGTCTGCTGCAGGTGATGAAACCTGGGAATTGTCAAATTTGAGATGGTCATATATTCTTTAGTAAAACAAAATGGAATAGATAACGAACATGCTATAATTTTAACTTTAAGTTAGAGAGTTACAATAGTAGTTCATATGAAAATGAAATTTACTACAATCAACAACAAGGAGACAGGTTTCAAGATATTTAATGCTATGTATCTATCAATTCATATATGCATGGAAATGTTGTTCACAGCTATTAAAAAAATGTTGAAAAATACATTGCTAAAAGTAATTAAATATTTTTATAAATTAATGATTATGAAGGCCAATACCATGCTCTTTTAAAAAAGTGAGAAATTAAGGTAGGTCAATGAGCTAAATTTTAAGATAATAGACATTTTCTCTAATAAGGGGCAGATAACTCTTAAAATTTCCCCCCAAAATTGCTTTTCGTGCCCTACTACCTGTATTTATGATCTGATATCAATGAAACTTCACTCACTGATAGCCCATTGACCAAAGATAAGCACCAATTATTTTGGGTTCAATAGGTCAGAGATCAAGGTCATTTTGGGGCTACAGTCCTGCAACCCACTTGTTTGACAAAAAAGTGGATAGGATAGGATGTAGGATGCAGGATGTAGGATAGAAAGTGGATAGAATCTTATCCTATCCCATCCTATCCTATCCTATCCACTTCTATCCTATCCTATCCTATCCTATCCACTTCAATCCAATCCTATCCACCGGAAGCGGTTTTCTATAAATAAACTGTCGATTTAATACACGCATAGAGTGATTAATAACACAGTCTTAAGTCGCCTGATTAAAATGTGGATAGGTGTATTTTGATCTATATATCTAAAACAAAAATAAACGATTTACTGTATTAAATACAGGTTTGTTTTTCAACGACATCTTTTAACTATTAAGATTCTTATAATCATGTACATGTATTTTTTTTTTATCTAATTAGATAAACTTTGAATTTGATTGACATGACAATCTCAATACGTTACGGCAGAGCTATGATTTGTTTATCAATTAATGAACGGCTCCTATTACGCAATTATCTATCGCAATAATTCCCTCACTCTCTCTCTCTCTCTCTCTCTCTCATTGGTACATGTAAATAAGATAATAAAATGATATATATAGCGCGGAAATGGTTCGAAAAAAAATTAGCTCACAAAATCAGCAATAGGAATATAAAAAATAAAATAGAAAAAAAATGTAGATCGTGTAAACCATGTACATAAAACTTAAATAAAAATAAGTACTTGGAATTCAATGAATAAAATGTTCAAAATTCAACAACAACATAATCAGGGACGTATATAACTTAGTTATAGGGATGTTCGCCGTGACGTCACGGGTCTCGCGAAAACGAGGCTGGTTGGCAAAAACGGTTGGCAGTGAAGGGAAATATACGGGATACCCGGAGATAAATCGACACTTGATGCTCTAATATACGCTGCTTTCCTATTATTATTTTATTGATAAGTCCTGCTGTGATACTGACCATTCTAATCACAACAATAAAGAAATCCCGCTGAGTTTGTTAGTATCTTAGACTGCCGTTCCATGGGGGGGGACAAGAATCAATAAACTGCCGATTTTTTTTTCTTCAAATTTTGCTTTTCAAAGAAGCCGGTGTAATTCATAGTGTCCCATTTTTATGCCCCTGTATTAGGTGTGACATACCCTACTAAGTACCAGTTGTTTTGACAAGTACACACCTATCCCTCAAACATGCATATTAGTTGTGATTTAATTAAGGCGGAGCATTTGAACGGGATGGAAAGAGGAAAATAGTTTGACCAAAATTATTGTCGAACTGTTTCAAAACGCAAAACGGAAAAAAATTGATTTAACTCACAGACAACGTTAATGAAATAAAGAGTACTAATTTTCTTAGCTGTTTTTTTTTGGGGGGGGGGGGGGTTGTTTTTTTCTCACGACTGTCTCCAATTTATAGATAAAGCCGGTCATAGTAATAACAATGAAAACACGCACAAATTATCTTTTTCTCTTTTATTATTCCTTCAGTAATTTTCTTACTTTGGATATGGATTTCTTTTTAAATTGACATGCCTTATCTAACTTCTTGCTTGCTAGAGAAGGGGGGGGGGGGGGGCTCAAGATTATAATTTTAGAATGCATAAAGAAGCATTTATTTCTCAACTTCCATGTAAGTTTGGGCAGCCTCACCCCTTAAGATTGAAAATCGTTGGGATGAAAAGAGACATTAATGAATTTAAAATGAAAGATAGAAATACACAATAAAAATAAATGATAAATGTTAATATGGATTAAGGAGAGGGATCTCGGAACATATAAAATCGTAGTATTCTATTTCCATCTTTTGCACCTCGACTCTTAAAACATCCAGTATTTGAAAAGAATTTCAAGAATAGATGTTCGGACTTCCATCTAATTTTCGGAATTATTTAAACAATTATCACGTTGAAATAAATAAATAAATGAATAAATAAATAAATGAATGAATGAATGAATGAATAAATAAATAAATAAATAAATAAATAAATAAATAAATAAATAAATAAATAAATAAATAAATAAATAAATAAATAAATAAATAAATAAATAAATAAATAAATCTTGAGACATAAATGAGAAATATTGAATAATGATCCACTGTTCCAACTTTTATATAATTATGATCATATATATAAATGGATTGTATTTCCTTTTTGCTTCTTTCAACTAAAAGACAAATATAATGTAAGTATTTACCGAAAAAAAAGAGATGGTTTAGATGTTTCATCCATGTCAAAATGTCAAAAACTGAAATATGAAATGGATAGATCACATGCAGTGGCTTTCTCTCCTTTTCGGATCATTGGTTCCACCGCGGCGCCAGGGTGAAAAAATCTACCTGGACAGACAACAAAAATCAAGGTAAATGGCAGGTGTCAGATCATTGTCTTGTGTATACGAGATACACCGTATAGGTTGGACTTGATAAATTGATGAATGATATAAGATGTTCACATTCACGACTTAAAAAATTAAATCAACCCATAGAGAGACTAAATGCTATTTATACATACCGGTGATTAACAGAGAAAAATCAAATCAAAAAAAATATCACAAGCAATTAAAACGATCGATTAATATTATAACAACTTTGAAGTAATCTTAACTTAATTATATCTGTTGATAAAACGTACCGATAAAGATTATTAACGTAAATAGCAGTGGACATTGCTTATACATATTATATAAGAGAACCACTTTTTGCCAACCAATTTTCATGCGCATGCGCAGTGTGACGTCACTTTTTCGTCACTCGAACATCCCTATATACGTCCCTGACATAATTATGTTATTCAGTCCACATTGTATACCCCAAATAAAGGCGGCGGTACATCAGTTGTAAAACATTAATGTTTATCTTTTGTATAAATCATCCCCTCGTACCGATGCTTTTACAACCTGCTCTAGAGGCCCAACTCTAAGCCCCGCCCTTGATCGATTTCGGGTCAGCTGTCAATCATTATATATCTAACGGACTTGTGACCGGTCAACTGTGTGATCAACCAAGCGTAGAGAAGTTCAGAAGTATCATGGCTTTGGTATTAGCCTTATACAGATATATCAGGCCAATTTAAATTTGATGAGTATCATCGCTAAAAAGATATTGCGTACATGTTTTTTTTTCTTTCTTTTTTTTATTTAGGAAAATAATATGTTAATTAATACATGATAGTTTAAACGATAAAAAAATCTCATTATAGATATTTAGCAATTATCAGAGGAAAAACTTCATTTAAAATTGGTTATGAGAAAAGATTTGTAGCCCCCGACGACTAACTTCAGCCAACATCGGAAATACGCATTTTCACAGTCGACCTTTATCGAAAATAAATACAACGACATTAACCTCTAATTTAGACCAGTCAACATTTCATTAAAAAAATATACAACTCCTTACTATAAATATGGCTTCTTGTGTAGTATCTTGCCTATGAAGTCGTGTGATAGGAAAAAATTATAGTTATTTACGATAGGAGTTTCAGAAAAAACAACATGTTAGAAAACCGATAGTGCAAAAAAAAAGAAAAAAAAAATGCTAGCGCCTTGTTCTGCTACTTCAAACGGTTCCAAATAAGTCCGTTTTCTTTTTTTTTTTTTATCGAGGACGGGTATCCAAACAAAGATGAATCGTATTTAAAAAAAAAAAAAAAAAAAAACCCCGGCATTTTCTGCAGAATTTGAATAAAACAATAATGCCACTTACATCTTTTTTTCAGTTTTATTACTCTATTGACCAAGGTGTATAATGTATATGGGCTGTATAGGAAAGCTACATCAGTTGAAAAGAATCAATCAATCAATCACTACTTTATTCTCATAATTTTTTTTTTTTACAAAAGTATATTAGAGAAATAGACAGTACAATGATGTTATAATATACAAAGCATATTTATATGCATGCGTGAACATATCACATAAATGATAGAGAAGTGTGGCGTCAACATAAAATATTTTGTGACCTGCAAACCAAAAACAGTCATAAACATTTTTGATTAACAACCCAAAAAAGATTTTATGGAGACAGTATAATAACATAATAATAATAAAATTTCATGATTAGCATGTGATTTTGCAATACGGGGAAAAATTATGGGGGAGGGGGGGGGCAAACTTTATTTATGTTACGGATAAAGAAGATACATAATTTTCTAAGTACAGATTGTTTCTAAATAGATGCCATTATATTTTTAAATGATATTATATTTCTTGTTCTTCTTAATCTGTTTGGAATTAATCGCTGTCCTTCGTCTCTTGAAAATTCATCGCCGAATCCATGTTGATTACATTTTATACATTTTCTTTCATCTCTGGAAACACGTCCGACTTCAATAGGCAAATGATGATTTCAAATTCTGAATTTACAAAAAAAAGTTATAGCATAGTTGATAGAAAATTAAGGTACATAAATTCCAGGGGTGGTGCGGAACCACCCCCCCCCCCCCCCCCTGGATCCGCGCTTGCAAAGAAACACAAATCAATGAAATAATGACAAAAAAAAACCGTTAAAAAAACTAGAAAGAAAAACTACATGACTTTTAGGATGATAGCCTACATGTAGTAATAAAATAAACATTGTCAACCCTTTTTCCCCACTGAATACCAAAAGTAAACCGGTGAACGCCAAACGAGATATACATCTGCCTATACATCGTACATGTAGACAATAATGCAGCATGGAACTATCTTATATCGTTACATGACATAGATGGCATTTTGTAGTTAAATAATGGAGAGAGGGGAAATCAGAAAATGCATCATTATGTGTGGGTTTTTTTTTCGCCTCTTTATCTCAATCGTTGATATACCTGTTTGCCAACTATAGTTTAAACGAACGTTTCCCATGTCCGTTTTTTTGTACATGTTTTTAATGTTAAGAATATAGATATTAGAAAACGAGTCTTGCATATCTTACATTTATATAAGTCTTTGATTTATTTCATAATCCGATGAAAACTGATTTTCATAGGTCAATAGATTATCGTTTGTTTGTTACATTCATTCATCAACAATCTGTCCAAAGCAGGTGATGTTTTGACAAGTATACAAACATATCAATCGATATGTACATGAGTGACGTGCAAGGTGTGAAAATCAACCAAGCGTGATATCGCCATGCCCAGGTAGACAATATTTGATTATTGATTAGCCAAAACTAAAGTACTGTCAGCGCAAAGTGCATGTTTCACATAAAATGAAATTTCATGATTACATGTGAATTATATGAATTCAACAAAAGTTCTTCAAATTTAAATCATTCAAGAGAAGGACTACCTGCAATAAAATTAGACGTTGAATGAGAAAACCAGCAAGGAGAGAGGGGGATTCTGAAATAAATAATGAAAAAAATATCTCCCGAAAAAGTTGTGACAAGAATGCGCATGGTGATGATCGACAGCCGAGAGTCTTACATGTATTTATATCATGGAGTGGAGAACTTATAGGTATGGGGAGTATAAATAAGGTTTGCTAAACGTTGTACAATAAATAAAGTCTAAGTTTTTAAAATAAGGTTGTCTAAACGCGGATCTAGTTGGACCCCTTCCCCGGGCCTGAATCCCTCTATCTTTTTTTTTTTTTTTTTTTTTTTTTTTTCTAAGTCATAAGGCTGGAACCTTTGGAAAATTTTTTTAGATTTACGGTGGAAATAAAATAGTTTCTATTCTGACTGTTGAAGTTATGCCTTACAAGTTTATTATTTCAATCTCATCATAAAACACATATTGAGGCAATTTACAACAAATACATAGTCAAATGGAATAAATATGTTTATGATTTAATTATTTATTTGACGTTCGATGGCCTCATACAAAACCTTATCCATAGCAAAATGCAGAAGATTGATCGAATCTGTTTTAAACAATCATTGAAGAATGTAATGCTACCCCTCCCAGTGCCCCCTTTGCCAGGGGTCAAGGAGCGTATTTTGCCGATTTTTAATGGAAATAGGCAAAAATAATAGGGTTTAAAAAAAATTGGGTCAGTGCCGGGGGGGGGGACGCAAAAACTGCCTCCGCTTTTACATGTACAAGTACGTTATTAAAGACTTGTATATTTCAGAGTTTATAAATTTTCAAAAATTAAAATCGGGGAGCACTTTTCGTGAAATTGTGTACAGAAGTAAATTCTTGCATACAGGTACCAGGGACATATATAACTAATACGATAAAATATAAATTACATATCTCTGTTATATGTAAAGGTTGGTACACGATTTTCAAACACCCCGAGCATCACCAAGTACTCTTAATTTACGGCATGTATGAAGGTGCAGGTACCGTTTACGCATGGGTGACTTTCCCCAGGGTATTGATCGGGAACGTATATAACTAAATTATACACATAGGGGCGTATTAATACGTCTCTGTCCCTTTACATCGAGAAATAGAATGAATAAAAAAATTACACTTTCAATTTTTTTATCTCATTTTTCTATTTTATATTTTATTCATGAATATTTATTATATCTTATAGATATGTGTTTAAATAAGATATTGCCCACATGTATTTTTAAAATGTCATTATTACCATGATTACATGTATTAGATGTGACGAATCCATGTTGCTACACTGCATGTAGAAATGTACAAGTTTATATCTATTAATAGCACGCCGCTAGCTTCCGGTGGATAGGATTGGATGGAGGTGGATAGGATAGGATAGGATAGGATAGGATAGGATTGGATTGGATAGGATAGGATAGGATAGGATGGGATAGGATAGGATTGGGTGGATAAGAGGTGGATGTAGGATGTAGGATGTAGGATAGAAGTGGATAGAATTGTCAAACAAGTGGGTTGCAGTACTGTAAAAATAGCATTTTTTTGTAGAAATACTTTAAAATTCAAGAAAAGCTCTTGTTTTGACCGAAACATTCTTTAATTTTCTGTATTCGATATGATAAATACATTTTCTTTTAAAAATATATCTGGTTTTATCATCTTTTAAAGAATAATTTAGAAATTGATCGACGTAGAAGTGGGGAAAAAGAGGGGGGGTGGTAATACATGCACCAAAATGTTTACGCTGCAAGTATAGGCTGAACTGTAAACCATAGGATCTTCAAACTTTCCATGTAGAAGGTCCTCAACAGAGGAATAATGTTCAAGATCAGGATCAAAGATCATAGACATTTGGATCCATTAAAATTTTGAAAACATTTTGAAAATGTTTTAAAAATCATAAAATGTCTATTTATTTTCAAGATCACGGGGTCTTTCGGAATACATGCAACTAGAGTGTTTGGGGAACAAATGTATCGCTTGCAATAGGTCATTATAAGCAACAAATAAAGCCTAAACCATCTTGTTACAAAGAATATACAAAGTATAAAGAAATTCTTCTTTACAATTCAAGGGTAATGGAACATCCTTGGTATTAAGAAAAAGGTCAAACAAATATGTCAAGGTCACAAAATTATCCAGAGAACTGCTGAGTGCTTCATGGACACTGCAATATCTATACCACAATTCAAAAGTAGCATATATAGTGTTGTAACCTTGCAATCGTCTTTCTAGGCGAAGTTCAAATATCTCGACTTTTTTGTTAACATGCTAAAGAGCACGCCCCTATCTAAATGTAAACGTAGATATTTGATGTGTAATTCTGGTTTTATTGAAGGAGTTATTGCCCTTGGAAATATGTTCAATGATGACTATCAGCGGGGCATTCGTGTCGCACCGGCACCCCATGTATGCCGCCTATGGGTTTTTTTTAAAGAAAATGTTAAATATCAAGGTCAAAAAGGAAAAATCGTGACCAAAATTGTATGAATTTAATGTACATGAATATATCACATACAAATTGAATCAAAAGTTACCAGTCGAAAGAAATGACCAGGTTAATTCCTTGCGTGAGAAAAAAAAACACGGACAGATGGAGTGACTAAAATGTCGCCAAAGTATACAGGTAGACAGAAGTAACGAAATGAGATGTTAACACATACAGTAGTACAAATGTATGTGCGTACCTACATATATACAGAGAAATAATTTTGGAATCAAACAATTTGTTTTATAAATATGAGTAACTGTTGCGTAGTTTAGACTAATCGTTTACAAAAAAAATCGATAAACATTCTAGCCATTGAACTTATATTTAATAACATGACATATTTTCCTTCGAATGTATTTTCATCCTTATTTCATGGGGGGGGGGGGGGTTAATCTGGAATTATCCCATTGATGAAATATTATGTTGTCGTAACCGGCTTAATTGTTGCAAAAAAGGTAGCAAGTTATCTATGATAAATATTCCGTTATCATTATTACTAATAACATTATCTTGTTGCACGGTCTACGTTGTAGACGGTAATTTACACCTTTCCAGACGGTGCAATATTTTTCATTGTGAAGCAATGATTGAATTAATGATTGGACTAATCATTGAATGATCAACTGAGCCGTTAACTGTCCTTAACTGACCTGACGTCCGTTGCCTCCCGTTGAAAAAAGGAAACGAATGTTCCCTATAACTGAAATTGTTTTCATAGGAAAAAATCCCGCGATTGAAGGTTTGAACTACTATTTTAAATGTCACGGGCGGATCTAGATATCTGACTCCATGTCCGCTCCAGATCCATGCGTTTTAAAATGTTTCAATCTGCATAGGATCAAATACCAACGAAACCAGACAAAACTCGTAAGATTTCGATTGAATAATGTAACTCTTACGATTTCGATTCATAATGTACTGACAGGTACCCTTGAATAGTTTTGAACAGAAATAAAGATATAATTATCGCGGAATATTCACGTAGTTTTGAATATTAATTGGAAAACTTGTACAGGGGAATCCTAAACCGCAACTCCTAAAATCCGCTTCCTATGTAGTCTATTTACTATGAAAAATTAAAATATCAATTTCCTTTTTGTTTTTGTTGTTTTTTTTTTATTATTTATTTATTTTTCTCTCATTTAACTTATAGACTGACCGAATTCTTTTAATTTCCTTTCCGTTATTTCTTTTAAAATGCAAAAAATTCTCATCTATTTACTGACCCTGAGTAGTTTTCTCTTACTTGGAATGGCGACTTAAAATTAGTCAATCGTCGGTGATAATTGTTCGATGGCCTAACAATTGCCGTGCAACAAGTGGGTTATTCAACTGCTCCTCGGGCTACGCCCTCGGAGACAGTAGAATAACCCTTACATACATACGATTAATAGCAAGTCCACTGATTTGGATTTGATTTCAACTTAGGGAACAATGCTCAGCTTCACAAACGTTCTTACGAAAAAAAAAAAAATAATAATAAGGAAATTTCGTAACTTTCGTCATTGAAGAAAAGGTTTATTTTTTCTTACATTGTATTATGTTTTTTAATATCATTTTTACGTACTAAATATAAATTCAGAAACAAAGCTTCTCTAAATATGGCTAGAAAGAAAAGCTACGCAATCAAAAGTTACGAATTTTCTTGAAATTTTACGTAAGAATTTTTGTGAAACAGGGTGCTGGCCTATAGTTTTGCAAAAAGGAAGAAATTACGCGTAATCTAACATTTATAATGGGAGATTCCAAAGGGAAAGGACCATAGCCATCCTGACTCCATGGCGACTCCCACAATTTTGCTATTCCATGCATCTTTTTTTTTTTCTTTTTTTTTCATTTACTGTATAAACTTCTTTTAACTTATCTACGGATTTTACACACAGGTAATTCCTTTGTGACCCCTCGACTCTCGATCGTAACTCTAAAATTAGAGGGGTTCGAACGGTTTATTCCCGGAACGTCGAAAATATTTTAATGGCTATGTCTAAATTGGGTGTGAAAGGGGCCTTCTAAGGGTATCCCATTAACCAATTAGCGCTGGTTACCTGTAATTTACCTGTGTTTTACCTGTATAAGATTTGATTCAAATGAGGAAAATTCTAAGTAAATTTTTTTGAAGAAAAGTTTTATCAGAATTTAGACTTGCAAAGGAGTTTAAAAACAACTTTATTCAAATAAATAAACATAACGTTCATTTTCAAAATATCACCGTCAGATGCATTCAGATTTAAAGAAAGAAAGAAGGTTGAAGGCGACAGACTGGTCTGGAACCACTTCGAAAACCAAGGACTACGCACCACCAACAACCTTGAGGGATGGCATAGTAAATTCAAGAGGATCGTCCAGCATGCGCACCCCAATATCTACACCACCATCCAGACCTTCAAAGACTTACAGAACGCCAATGAGATCAACCATTTGTATCTATTTGCGTTAATTTGTTCGCTAAGCATGTTTTGTATCAGCATCTCATTATACATGAATGTTTATAATTCTTCTTTTTAAATTGTGCTAGTTTGTGCTACTTATCGGTTATAAGTTTTATATTTATTGTACTGCGGATATGTTGCTGCATGACATTTGCAAATCAATAAATATGTAAACGATTATCACTGCTACCGGCGACCTTGATATGTGACATATTACATTGAAGATTCGTATAAATCCCATTTAATTTCACAATCAATTTTGAATCAATACATTCACCTTACATGGTAGACATGTCCACTATACAAGTACGACTCAAACATGAGCACGTTTTTATATGCATCTGTTTAAACAGTTAACTCTAGTATTACAGCGAATTTTGACCAATGTCAAATTAAAGAAAAATGTACACAAAAAGTTTTATAAAAGATGTTTATCGGAAAAAGTTATACATATATACCTTTCTACATTACGACGTTTTGCACATTTCGACAATACAAACATGGTCTAGTTACTGAACACTATGTTGATTGCGATATTCCGCGGAACCATAGACGAATTTTCTCGTTATTCCGTTCTGGATCCCTCCCACTAGAAATAGAGACTGGTAGATATTCCAGGCCGTCAGTACCCTTACAGGACCGAAAATGTAAATTTTGTACAAATGATTCCATAGAAAATGAATTCCATTTTTTGATGCATTGTGAATTATATGACGACATTAGAGATGATTTGTTTTATAAAGCCTGTCTGTAATACAGTACATGTATATACATGTACCCGAATTTTTAAATTTAAGCAATGAAGATAAATGTTTAACTGTGATGAAATGCCAAAATTTTCAACCTGTATTGGCAGCGTTTGTGTTTTCTCTAGAAGGAAAATCTTTGCTTAAAGCCCTGAATTTCATTCTATTATTATAAAATGAAATTGCAATAAATACTGGTATACCTATTTGAATTTTTAGACTAAAAAATAGATTTTTATTTTGCCTGCATGGTGTGTCGTAAGTCCTATATAGGCTGGATGTTTGATATGTTTTAAATAACGGAATGTTTTATTATATATTTGTGTAATCAAACATATGACACTATAATAAACTAATGAATTATTATTTTTATCTTATGGCACAGATAACTTGCACTAATTGGTTAATTGGTTACCCCTTAGAAGGCCCCTTTCACACTCAATTAAGACGAAGTCATTAAAATATTTTCGACGTTCCGTTATTTAAAACATATCAAACATCCAGCCTATATAGGACTTACGACACACCATGCAGGCAAAATAAAAATCTATTTTTTAGTCTAAAAATTCAAATAGGTATACCAGTATTTATTGCAATTTCATTTTATAATAATAGAATGAAATTCAGGGCTTTAAGCAAAGATTTTCCTTCTAGAGAAAACACAAACGCTGCCAATACAGGTTGAAAATTTTGGCATTTCATCACAGTTAAACATTTATCTTCATTGCTTAAATTTAAAAATTCGGGTACATGTATATACATGTACTGTATTACAGACAGGCTTTATAAAACAAATCATCTCTAATGTCGTCATATAATTCACAATGCATCAAAAAATGGAATTCATTTTCTATGGAATCATTTGTACAAAATTTACATTTTCGGTCCTGTAAGGGTACTGACGGCCTGGAATATCTACCAGTCTCTATTTCTAGTGGGAGGGATCCAGAACGGAATAACGAGAAAATTCGTCTATGGTTCCGCGGAATATCGCAATCAACATAGTGTTCAGTAACTAGACCATGTTTGTATTGTCGAAATGTGCAAAACGTCGTAATGTAGAAAGGTATATATGTATAACTTTTTCCGATAAACATCTTTTATAAAACTTTTTGTGTACATTTTTCTTTAATTTGACATTGGTCAAAATTCGCTGTAATACTAGAGTTAACTGTTTAAACAGATGCATATAAAAACGTGCTCATGTTTGAGTCGTACTTGTATAGTGGACATGTCTACCATGTAAGGTGAATGTATTGATTCAAAATTGATTGTGAAATTAAATGGGATTTATACGAATCTTCAATGTAATATGTCACATATCAAGGTCGCCGGTAGCAGTGATAATCGTTTACATATTTATTGATTTGCAAATGTCATGCAGCAACATATCCGCAGTACAATAAATATAAAACTTATAACCGATAAGTAGCACAAACTAGCACAATTTAAAAAGAAGAATTATAAACATTCATGTATAATGAGATGCTGATACAAAACATGCTTAGCGAACAAATTAACGCAAATAGATACAAATGGTTGATCTCATTGGCGTTCTGTAAGTCTTTGAAGGTCTGGATGGTGGTGTAGATATTGGGGTGCGCATGCTGGACGATCCTCTTGAATTTACTATGCCATCCCTCAAGGTTGTTGGTGGTGCGTAGTCCTTGGTTTTCGAAGTGGTTCCAGACCAGTCTGTCGCCTTCAACCTTCTTTCTTTCTTTAAATCTGAATGCATCTGACGGTGATATTTTGAAAATGAACGTTATGTTTATTTATTTGAATAAAGTTGTTTTTAAACTCCTTTGCAAGTCTAAATTCTGATAAAACTTTTCTTCAAAAAAATTTACTTAGAATTTTCCTCATTTGAATCAAATCTTATACAGGTAAAACACAGGTAAATTACAGGTAACCAGCGCTAATTGGTTAATGGGATACCCTTAGAAGGCCCCTTTCACACCCAATTTAGACATAGCCATTAAAATATTTTCGACGTTCCGGGAATAAACCGTTCGAACCCCTCTAATTTTAGAGTTACGATCGAGAGTCGAGGGGTCACAAAGGAATTACCTGTGTGTAAAATCCGTAGATAAGTTAAAAGAAGTTTATACAGTAAATGAAAAAAAAAGAAAAAAAAAAAGATGCATGGAATAGCAAAATTGTGGGAGTCGCCATGGAGTCAGGATGGCTATGGTCCTTTCCCTTTGGAATCTCCCATTATAAATGTTAGATTACGCGTAATTTCTTCCTTTTTGCAAAACTATAGGCCAGCACCCTGTTTCACAAAAATTCTTACGTAAAATTTCAAGAAAATTCGTAACTTTTGATTGCGTAGCTTTTCTTTCTAGCCATATTTAGAGAAGCTTTGTTTCTGAATTTATATTTAGTACGTAAAAATGATATTAAAAAACATAATACAATGTAAGAAAAAATAAACCTTTTCTTCAATGACGAAAGTTACGAAATTTCCTTATTATTATTTTTTTTTTTTTCGTAAGAACGTTTGTGAAGCTGAGCATTGTTCCCTAAGTTGAAATCAAATCCAAATCAGTGGACTTGCTATTAATCGTATGTATGTAAGGGTTATTCTACTGTCTCCGAGGGCGTAGCCCGAGGAGCAGTTGAATAACCCACTTGTTGCACGGCAATTGTTAGGCCATCGAACAATTATCACCGACGATTGACTAATTTTAAGTCGCCATTCCAAGTAAGAGAAAACTACTCAGGGTCAGTAAATAGATGAGAATTTTTTGCATTTTAAAAGAAATAACGGAAAGGAAATTAAAAGAATTCGGTCAGTCTATAAGTTAAATGAGAGAAAAATAAATAAATAATAAAAAAAAACAACAAAAACAAAAAGGAAATTGATATTTTAATTTTTCATAGTAAATAGACTACATAGGAAGCGGATTTTAGGAGTTGCGGTTTAGGATTCCCCTGTACAAGTTTTCCAATTAATATTCAAAACTACGTGAATATTCCGCGATAATTATATCTTTATTTCTGTTCAAAACTATTCAAGGGTACCTGTCAGTACATTATGAATCGAAATCGTAAGAGTTACATTATTCAATCGAAATCTTACGAGTTTTGTCTGGTTTCGTTGGTATTTGATCCTATGCAGATTGAAACATTTTAAAACGCATGGATCTGGAGCGGACATGGAGTCAGATATCTAGATCCGCCCGTGACATTTAAAATAGTAGTTCAAACCTTCAATCGCGGGATTTTTTCCTATGAAAACAATTTCAGTTATAGGGAACATTCGTTTCCTTTTTTCAACGGGAGGCAACGGACGTCAGGTCAGTTAAGGACAGTTAACGGCTCAGTTGATCATTCAATGATTAGTCCAATCATTAATTCAATCATTGCTTCACAATGAAAAATATTGCACCGTCTGGAAAGGTGTAAATTACCGTCTACAACGTAGACCGTGCAACAAGATAATGTTATTAGTAATAATGATAACGGAATATTTATCATAGATAACTTGCTACCTTTTTTGCAACAATTAAGCCGGTTACGACAACATAATATTTCATCAATGGGATAATTCCAGATTAACCCCCCCCCCCCCCCCCCATGAAATAAGGATGAAAATACATTCGAAGGAAAATATGTCATGTTATTAAATATAAGTTCAATGGCTAGAATGTTTATCGATTTTTTTTGTAAACGATTAGTCTAAACTACGCAACAGTTACTCATATTTATAAAACAAATTGTTTGATTCCAAAATTATTTCTCTGTATATATGTAGGTACGCACATACATTTGTACTACTGTATGTGTTAACATCTCATTTCGTTACTTCTGTCTACCTGTATACTTTGGCGACATTTTAGTCACTCCATCTGTCCGTGTTTTTTTTTCTCACGCAAGGAATTAACCTGGTCATTTCTTTCGACTGGTAACTTTTGATTCAATTTGTATGTGATATATTCATGTACATTAAATTCATACAATTTTGGTCACGATTTTTCCTTTTTGACCTTGATATTTAACATTTTCTTTAAAAAAAACCCATAGGCGGCATACATGGGGTGCCGGTGCGACACGAATGCCCCGCTGATAGTCATCATTGAACATATTTCCAAGGGCAATAACTCCTTCAATAAAACCAGAATTACACATCAAATATCTACGTTTACATTTAGATAGGGGCGTGCTCTTTAGCATGTTAACAAAAAAGTCGAGATATTTGAACTTCGCCTAGAAAGACGATTGCAAGGTTACAACACTATATATGCTACTTTTGAATTGTGGTATAGATATTGCAGTGTCCATGAAGCACTCAGCAGTTCTCTGGATAATTTTGTGACCTTGACATATTTGTTTGACCTTTTTCTTAATACCAAGGATGTTCCATTACCCTTGAATTGTAAAGAAGAATTTCTTTATACTTTGTATATTCTTTGTAACAAGATGGTTTAGGCTTTATTTGTTGCTTATAATGACCTATTGCAAGCGATACATTTGTTCCCCAAACACTCTAGTTGCATGTATTCCGAAAGACCCCGTGATCTTGAAAATAAATAGACATTTTATGATTTTTAAAACATTTTCAAAATGTTTTCAAAATTTTAATGGATCCAAATGTCTATGATCTTTGATCCTGATCTTGAACATTATTCCTCTGTTGAGGACCTTCTACATGGAAAGTTTGAAGATCCTATGGTTTACAGTTCAGCCTATACTTGCAGCGTAAACATTTTGGTGCATGTATTACCACCCCCCCTCTTTTTCCCCACTTCTACGTCGATCAATTTCTAAATTATTCTTTAAAAGATGATAAAACCAGATATATTTTTAAAAGAAAATGTATTTATCATATCGAATACAGAAAATTAAAGAATGTTTCGGTCAAAACAAGAGCTTTTCTTGAATTTTAAAGTATTTCTACAAAAAAATGCTATTTTTAGCCCCAAAATGACCTTGATCTCTGACCTATTGAACCCAAAATAATTGGTGCTTATCTTTGGTCAATGGGCTATCAGTGAGTGAAGTTTCATTGATATCAGATCATAAATACAGGTAGTAGGGCACGAAAAGCAATTTTGGGGGGAAATTTTAAGAGTTATCTGCCCCTTATTAGAGAAAATGTCTATTATCTTAAAATTTAGCTCATTGACCTACCTTAATTTCTCACTTTTTTAAAAGAGCATGGTATTGGCCTTCATAATCATTAATTTATAAAAATATTTAATTACTTTTAGCAATGTATTTTTCAACATTTTTTTAATAGCTGTGAACAACATTTCCATGCATATATGAATTGATAGATACATAGCATTAAATATCTTGAAACCTGTCTCCTTGTTGTTGATTGTAGTAAATTTCATTTTCATATGAACTACTATTGTAACTCTCTAACTTAAAGTTAAAATTATAGCATGTTCGTTATCTATTCCATTTTGTTTTACTAAAGAATATATGACCATCTCAAATTTGACAATTCCCAGGTTTCATCACCTGCAGCAGACCCCCACTCATTTCAAAGGCGTATTTCTCAAAAAGTAGATCATTGACAAATACTTTGCAATTTATCACTGGAAAGCACAATGATAACTTTACAAAAAGAAAATAAAATTGGAGAAATTTAATTACTCTGTTCAGAGTAGCGGACATCCTTAAAGAGCAATGCCATTTTATGCTTAGAAAACAAGATTTCATGCTTTAATTCCAGACTCTTTCCAAATAATCATTATCATTTTTTGCTCAAACATCGACAGCGGGTGCGGCTAGCCATACAGTGGATGATACTCCTCCCGAGCACCTGGTCCAACCTCTAGCTTGCTAGGGGTTCGTCGATGCTCAATTTTATGCTCTAATGTGAGTGCTGTCGAGATTATTGTCAAGATCTTCTTTAACTCCTTTGTAAACTTTCAGCTATCATTTATGCGTTGTCCTGTATTTCAAACATTCTCATATTTAAAGGGTAACGAGTGTCTGTTCGTATAAATGACAGAAGAAATAAAAAAAAAATCTGGATGGATTTTTTTCCCCAGTAATTTGAAGTTATTTACTGAAAATAGGAGAGGTTTTGAAGTATGACATTAATTTTGCTACAACTTTCCATCAATAAGAGAAAGAGTTCTGAAAATTGTAAAATTTTATTCGGACTTTAATAAAGGGGAAATGGTTAAACACGGATTGAAACGAATAAAATGACCATGCGAGTTATCTCGCTTACCAGCCACTCGTTACCCCTTAATATGCATGTTTGTATATTCGTTTCACTGCCATAGTATCTTGTAGCATTTTGTTGATATCAGTTCAAATACTATGACATAATTAAGGGATAAGTGTTATGCTGTCACCTACTTAATGTTCCAAGTAATGCGGGGACAATCATTTCAGAGAAACACTTTTGTCTATATAGTGTCATGACCAAATTTATCAAGTGATCATACTAAAGTTATTTGGAAATATCAAAACACAAGTACATACTTACACAAATAAGGAAGTAGAATTATATTAAGGACGCTCTATTGTCTAATTTCTGAACTGTCGGTTAATGACATTTGTAACTTTGTTTGCAGTAAAAAGTCTTTTTTGAAGTAGTTAACTGCTGTTTTGTAGTTTTCAAAAATGAATGTTTAATTTTACATTGAAGTTAAGACATAAGATATGCTCATTTCACATGTAAAGGCTCGGGACTTTACAAGGGTTGGGGTTAGGGTTGGGTTAGTACAGTACATGTCACGTGGACTGTTATACATGTAACCTACAAACTGAACCCATGGTGACCTATGTTTTAGCGCCACTTACTCAATGATTAACTGTAAAGCCGAATTGGAAGGTTCAATATTTATGTAATTGATATCTTATTCATAGATGTTTAGATTCAGCTGAAAGCCGATTGAAAATACCTGGTTCCCTCTGTATATGGCAAATGGCATACGATGTGCAATAATATGTAGAAAACTTTGAACTAAGATATGGAAGAAATGCCCATTGGTTATTCAGTCTCAAGGTGGAAAACTAATAAAGGTACACTAATTGACATGAATGTCGAGGAAAATAACACACAGCAATGGTTAAATTGATATTTATTGACAAAACCAAAAATCAAAGGCTCGAAACAATTTGATGCACTGCATGTTGGCTGATGACAGAAATTACAAAGGCGGGGTTTTGTTTTAATTTTTGTTTATTTTGACAAACTTTAAGAAATAGAATTCATACCTTGAATTTATTGCAACGTTTACAATTATTGCAACGTATCGTAAACGATTTCTCTTTGTCGATGATAACACTAAAAGTATGGAGTAATACTAGTTTTTAAAATGTGTTTTTAAGTGACATGACCATTTTTTGTAATCTGCATAAACGAATGTCGATTTGAGTCACATAAAGAGTACTTTTTTCTAACATTGTACTTGCCTTCCGGGATATGTTTTTTTGTTCTTCATCTTGCATAGGAGCCACATATCAACGATGACACAATAGAAACAGAATTCCTCACGGAAGAATTCCGCTTTTTTAAGCATGTCAAAATTAATTCAGAAATATGATTAACGTTAGTGTAAGTGGACAAATAACAACTCTTTAGACAATTGTACACGTTATGTGTATCTGATAACTTTCACTTTTGCTGTTTCCTTTTCGCTGATCCAAACGTACATAGAATCGTTAATGTCAATTCGACATGGGTTCTCTAATGCGTCTCTCTCATTTACCTCCAGGTAACGCTTGAAGACACCGTCTTTGCTCAAGATATGTACCCTGTTACTACTATAGTCAGTAATAAAAACTTGTCCGTATTCGTCAGAACAAACATCTACTGGTGTAAAAGTAGAACCTCTGGGTCCGGTGTACTCTCTTATGAATTCGCCATTTTCTGTGCAGGTGACGAGCCTTCCGGGATCTTTGTAGTTTCCGAGAACAGTTTTGTCGATGATATAGATGTGTTTGTTTACCTTATTTTGAGCTAAATTGCAAGGACGTTTCAATCCTAATTTGTTGAATTCCATCAACGGAATCCAAGACTTCCCGTATTTAAAAACCTTTCTGGCATCACGGAATGTGACTGCAAATGTGTCATCGGAGAGTTGGCATATTCCATAGGGTTTCATTGATAAGGTAAATATTGTGGACAAACTTCCATTTCTTGCTAATATGCATAAGTTATCGCTGTTTCTGTCAAGCAGTAATATGTCACCGGAAGATGTTACTGCTGCATCAGAGACGGAACATTTGAGGTGTTTTCCACCCGAACTGTTTCCCTCCTTATCGAAAAGCTTGAGGTATCTTTCCTGGACGGCAATCCAAGTCTGCCCATGTCCCATACAAATTATTAATGAAGCGGTATTACATTCTGTATTCACTGTATATGATTCGATACGTAGGTTCGGCATAGTGTTGCTTCTAGGTCGTGGAAAGATGGTCTCATAGGACTCTTCTGATACCTTCTGTCTGACGGATTTGGACTTTCCTGCATATTTTGTCTCCTCAAAGGACACTCTACCAAACATTGAATCTAATTGAATGACATTGACCCCTCCTTCATGGAATGAAGGACATTTTGGTAAGAGGGGCTCATAATGCGTTGTGATTTCATGTTCCATGTTGCTTGGCTTGAATTCCAAAATTGCAACTACGTCGTTCGATCGAAGGATATTTTCATAATCAGTTTTATCTATTTCAATTCTCTGGTGTTTTTCCTCGAGTGTTTTCCTCTCAGAGTTTAGACTTAACAGACATCTCTGTCTATGGTGTTTAAGCTTTTTGATTCTGTCCTCGTGTATTTTGTTTACTTCCCGATGAAGGTGATCAGCATGCATGTTCATGTCAGATTCTATTCTGTTGAATGATTCCTCTACAGTTTCCTTCTTGCTTTCCAAATCTGTGATGGAATTTTGCATCTCAGAATAAAATACTACCGTTTTCTCATAGGCTGATTGTAAAGCTTGTCTTTTTCTTGACAGTTTCTCGTCAAAACTGACAAAATCATGCTTTCTGTGGAGAACTGACGTCACACATTCCATGCAAACTGCTCCGTCACATGTTTCACACCAAACTTTCAGGATATTATCCGGATGTTTTGTACAGTGGCGAGTGATTGGTTTTTGACGGTCAGAGTAGTTTACTATCCCATGGTGTTTAGTATCTTCAGATGTATTATGTTCATCCTTACAAAGAGGGCACAAAGGGAGGTCACACTTATTGCAGTTATATACAGCTGAGGAATTGCATTTACTACAAAGCACTGCCCACTGATGCGATTCTGCCATCCCGAGTCTAAAAAGGGTAGAGAAGACAAATATTTATACAATTACTGTCTGTTGAATGTGATTATACTGTGATAACCTACAATGGATCCAAAAATTATGTTATTTATAATGCGCTGAGTCAGAAATATATTTACATTTCTCTTTTTCACGCTCAAATGACGTTTAAATACGTTTTAATTCCGATGTTGTGGCCATGTTTCCATACGTCATAGATCAAATCTATCGACCGCGGTCATGCTGCTATAAACGTCCTCAACTTCAATAGCATCAGTAAGAACATATCGATTTTCAGCATGGACCAGACATGCACGTTTCGGTTACTTAACATTGTTTATTCTATACATGTCAAATGAATGAAATATGATCAACATATACTATTCAATATGTAAAGTACCTTATGTATATGCATATCTTAATTTCATTTATAGGTTTTGCTATGTAGGTTTATCAAATACGAGTACTTACACATTGACGAGTATTGAATTTCTTTCAAATGCCTATGATGTCAAACAACTTCTACGAAAACTACAACTTCACCGTTGAAAATTTGGTCTATTACACCATCCTCGATCAATGGAATGCCCAATTTTAATTTCAATGTACTTGATCAGCTTTGACAATTACGTGTAGAAGTTCAACTCTTTATTGTAAAACAGTAAAGTAGGTTGTCACATAAAGTACTTCCTTGTATATTTGTCGATTGCAAATATGATAAAATTATATATCAATGATAGAGATCGAAAGTAAAATCTTAGAGGGAATCTAAGATCTTGGAAATCTTGGATTTTCACTGTAGAAATTTACAAATTACCAAAAAACTTTTAGGTCAAGGTTTCCGCTTTCATAAACTAGTTAAGACTTTCTGGAAATTTTACAAAAATTACAGTCAACTTCTTTTAAAATTCGGATCTATACAAGCAACAGAGTACATTACTTTGGGTATTACACAACCTGTCTTTTATGGTGATATGATAAACAAAATAAGAAGGATCAAAGGTAGGCAGCATAACCATCGAAAATGCGTCAGAATCATCAAACGCCTTTTATACCGTGGATATGATCCTAATGTCACCAGACGGACACTAGGCTTGGTGCTTGACCAAACTACAGTCTTGTACAAGCGCATCCTTGAGACTTGCACTCTGACTGACTGTGACGACGGGACTCCATGACGGCCCTGTCCAAACCCCTTTAGAGAAGACAGGGCCCCGACCACCTGTCCTCTCTGAATGTCAGTCGGACTCCTCGGGTGATTACATACATGAGCTCGCTACAACCGGCAGAGCACTGTATTACGCATGCCCTCTTTTTATATCCATTTACATATTCATCTGTGTTTCTGGGGCCTCTAAGTTTCGCGGTCTTGTTTGTGTTATGTCATCTGACAGTGAGGAGGTTGTTTTACACCACAATTGTACATTCTTCGAGACCTCTGGATAATTGGAGAAGTGAGAGTGTCGTGCGCACGTAATCCAGGATAACCACATCATTTGCTACTTGCGTGACAAATGGCCGTCCAAAGTCGGCACCGGTTGCCCATTGGTCTCGTCGGTTTATGTGTACTCTTTTGTGTTTAATGTTTACATGTCGTGTGTCACTTTTCCTTCTCATGCTGCACTCGTCTTTTGTGTTTTTGCATCGGGTGTTTTGGTGTTTTGCCGTTGATGCTGCAACGGGGTCTTGTTGGAGATCTGCTGCAACGGGGTCTTGTTGGAGATCTCCTCCCTTCTTTTGAGGTAGAGAATCCCTCAGGTCAGAATTGCTTGTACTTTTTTTTCTTCAGAATATTGTTCAGATTATCAAACTAATATGGTTTTGGGAAAAGAAACTTTTATAGTTACATTTTATCACCTCTAAAAAGTGATTTTTCTTACTTTTCCTATGGGGTCCAATGTTAAAGTTCAAGCGGCTTAATGTCTCGTTATAATCATGAAACCATGAATTATACTTTATCTGTATATCAGATTTAACATAAGCTTTGAATATATGAAAATGAAAAGTTGTTATTGAGGAAATATGAGCATCTGAGACGTGTAGGATGCTCTACCTTAAACGTAATCTTAGCGAGGAAAAATTGCATGGCCGATACATAAGGATTGAAAACAGATACACGTAGTTACAAACAAGATAAAAGTGTGGATAATACGTTGTAAGGCGGGAGACACTTGACTTATGACATACGGAATGGTTACAGTTTTATATGGAAACTGAGAAATATGAATGTGACAAATAAGGAAAATTTTCAGAGTTTTGTGTTTTTTTTTTTTGTATTTAAGAATGCTAATAGAAAAAAGAGGTATCCACACAACTCCATACAATTTTTCAAAATTTAACGTGTGAACCAATTTAGCAGGAATTTTATTTGTGTTCAAAGCATCAAAATAAAATCTAAACCTTTGGGATTTTTATTATAAAGATAAGTTTTGAACATTCAATATCGGAAAATCGTTTTATAAGAAATGCTCAATTGTTGACTTCATTCGGGTGGGGGATGGGGGGGGGGGGGTAATCTTGTGATTAAAACGTTATTCCATATATTATATTTTGCTACATAAGGTATAATTTCCAATTCCTTTCCTTCATAATGTTAGCTTTACTCCCATTTTGCAGAAAATGGCCTCGTAAAAGGATCAAATGTTAAACATCTTTAAATTCAATAGCATCATTTAAAACCTGATAAATTTACAGCATGAACCAGACATGCACGTTTCGGGTACTAAACCCTCGTCAGTGATAGACAACATCACTATCGAAAATGCGTCAGAATCATCAAACGCCTTTTATACCGTGGATATGATCCTAATGTCACCAGACGAACACTAGGCTTGGTACCTGACCAATCTACAGTCTTGTACAAGCGCATTCTTAAAACTTGCACTCTGACTGACTGTGACGACGGGACTCCATGACGGGCCCTGTCCTAACCTCTTTAGAGACGACAGGGCCCCGACCACCTGTCCTCTCTGAATGTCAGTCGGACTCCTCGGGTGATAACATACATGAGCTCGGCACAGCACGGATTGTATTACGTACGCCCTCTTTTTATATCCATTTACATATTCATCTGTGTTGCTTGGGCCCCTGCGTTTTGCGGTCTTGTTTGTGTGTGGTCATCTGACAGTGAGGAGGTTGTTTTACACCACAATTGTACGTTCTTCGAGACCTTTGGGTAATCGGAAAAGTGGGAGGGTTGTGCGCACGTAATCCAGGATAACCACACCTTCTGCTATTTCCGTGGCAGATGACCATCCTAAGTCGGCACCGGTTGCCCATTGGTTTTGTTGGTTTATGTATAGTCCTTTGTGTTTGATGTTTCTGTGTTGTGCGTTGACGTTCCTTGTCCCTAATGCGTCTCTTTCTATGCTTGTCTGCTTTGTGTTATTGCATTGAGTGTTTTATGGTTTTGCTGTGGGTGCAACAACCTGGTGTTGTTGGAGATTCCCTCCTTTGTTTTATATCTTATTTCGTGTTGCAGTGTGGAGTTGGTAATACAATTCCCTGCGACCCGATGTTTGAAGTGCTTTAATTCGATTACGTTCTCTAACTTGACTAAGTGGTAGTGTCTTCTACGCAGGATCATAATTCACCGTTCACCGATCATTTCATCATGGCATTTTTAAATCAAAGTTACGTAATTTACATGAAAAATATGCAGACAAAGCAGCCAACAACACCATAATTATTTGAAAACGCTACTACATATCAACTTTAGTTTCGGAACTTTCCTCTACTAATACTTATATCGAAAGCAACGAAAGTGTCCCAATATTTGGAACAAACATAACAGTGAAATTTCTTCTTTTAACATCCCTATTTCTAAATTGGATCTCCCTACAATATACTGTATACCAAAATTTCACAAGTCTCCTTACAAGTTTCGATACATTGCTAATTCTAGCAACTGCTCAACAACAATTTTGTCTAGAAATCTGACGTCAGCACTCACGGCTATAAAGGAACACGTGGCAAAATACTGTGAAACTGTCATGAACAGGAATGGCGTAAACTTCTTTTGGTCTATTTAAAATTCAGGGGATGTGATTGACAAAATGATATCAAGAAATTTTTAAGCAAATACGATATCTTCATACGACTTTTCTAATATGTACACCACGCTTCCTCACGACAAAATAAATGCTCGACTGTCCAAACTCATTAAATGGTGTTTTGATCGAGAGGGGAAAACTTATATTTGTACTTCTGAATCGAAGGGTTTCTTTTCCGCCACAGATTACAAATCATACAAATCATGGACATGTGGGGACCTGTTATTGCCTTGTCCTTCCTTTTAGACAATATTTATGTAAGATTTGGTGAGAAACTCTACAAGCAGGTTATGGGGAGACCAATGTGTACTAATTGTGCGCCTCTTGTTGCAGATTTATTTTTATACAAGTATGAAAAGGAATTTATCAAAAATCTTCAAAAGCAAAGAAAAAATGATGCTGTGAAATGCTTAATTGGTACTTCTAGGTACCTGGATGATATTCTTACTATCGACAATCCTGTTTTTGAAAAGTATAAAAATGTTATTCATCCACAAGAATTGATTCTAAACAAGGCAAACGTTTCAAACACAGAAACACCATTTTTGGACCTAAATATCAAAGTTGTTAATGGAGAGATCCATACAAGTGTGTATGACAAAAGAGATGATTTTGGATTAAACATAGTAAATTTCCCCTGGCTTGACGGTGATATATTCCGTGGCAGATAGCCGTCCTAAGTCGGCACCGGTTGCCCATTGGTCTCGTTGGTTTATGTGTAGTCCTTTGTGTTTGATGTTTCTGTGTTGTGCGTTGACGTTCCTTGTTCCTTATTCGTCTCTTTCCGTGATTGTCGGCTTTGTGTTTTTGCATTGGGTGTTTTGGGGTTTTGCTGTGGGTGCTGCAGCCTGGTGTTGTTGGAGATCCCCTCCTTTGTTTTAGCTATCAATAATGCAAAATGATAATGAGAGCTGAAGAATCTATTTACCAGAAAAACATCTTGGTTACTTAGCATATCCTGCTATTAAATCTTGAATTTATATTTACATAAAACATAGCAGAAGGTTTGGTCATCCTGGATTACTTGCGCACAACCCTCCCACTTTTCCGATCACCCAGAGGTCTCGAAGAACGTACAATTGTGGTGTAAAACAACCTCCTCACTGTCAGATGACCACACACAAACGAGACAGCAAAACGCAGGGGCCCAAGCAACACAGATGAATATGTAAATGGATATAAAAAGAGGGCGTACGTCAAACAATCCGTGCTCTGCCGCCGCGAGCTCATGTATGTTATCACCCGAGGAGTCCGACTGAGCTACACACCTTTTCACAGTATTACCGTATAAAATGACCTTTTGTTGCGTACAAATCTCTCAAGCTTTTGCATTGTCTTTTATTTTATTTTATGTTACCTCATATTTTGTTGGTTCAATGCTTTAATAGATTAATACATTCAAATACATTTCAAGCGCGGATTCAGATGGAGGGAGGAGCGCCAGGGCATCAAAATTCCCGAGTGATTGGTCAAAAATGCAGATTTTCCCGATTTCTACGTACAATACTTTTTTTTTTACAAAATCGTATTCTATAACTACCGCGAAAGCCGTCCAATTGCAACGAAGTGTTTAGTTCATTGTCAAATACATCTGTCCCAATATTTTTGACATTCATGAGGGATCGTGAGTGCAATGATACGCCCAGCTTAGTGTTCCAAGTAATAAAGTGACGATCACATCAGAGAACACTCTAGTACGATAAGTGTTTTTACCAAATTTGTCAAGTGATCATGCAATTTTGATTAATTATCAAGTAGGAATAGCGCTACGGAAGTACACGTATACTTGTACACAAACAAGGAAGTTTTCAATTTCTTTAAGGACGCTCAGTCGTCTGCTTTCTGAACCTACCGTTAACGACCTGTGTGGGAACTATTAGCCTTTTTCATTGTAATTGCACAGAGATAATCCTGTCAATTTTGTATTCTACCTTGGAGTGAAAGTAATATATCATATGATCATAATGATGCAGAAATCTAAAAATGACGTCTTAATTGCATATAAAAGTATTCAGTGTTAATCGTCTTTAAATTCAATAGCATAATTTAAAACCTGATAAATTTACAGCATGGACCAGACATGCACGTTTCGGGTACTAAACCCTCGTCAGTGATCCTCAGTCTAAACAATGTAATATAATTAAACAGTATGAAAATTATTATGTCCAAAAATGTACCAAAACACGTAACAGAATGGGTGGGATATGATGCTACAGGGCCCACGTTTTAGAAATTTCAAGAAAGTTTGTAACAGAAAATTTCAAATGCGTTGAAGAGACAGACGATCAAGTCTATGAAATAACATGCATTTAATGACGGCCTACACACCAAATTTCCCTTGACCCCTGGTGGCGTAGTTTATTAACTTATTGTCCAAGCTATACTTCTTAATGATTTGACATAATTGAAAACTGATGACAATAAGATCCAAAATGTAGAACAGTAGAGAAAGCGACTTTGGCTGACTCCAAATATAATGGAAGAATTCGTTATAAATAAGAAATAAATTAATTTGAATTGAATGAAATAGAAAAAAATCACAAGTTATCAAGAAGGTGGCAAATATTCACCACTAAACTTCCGTGAAACGAAGAAGTTAAGATGAAAGGTTAACTGATTTTGATAAACATAACTACTCAAGCTACTCAATGTCGTCCATTTTCGAGAAAAAAACTCATACATGTATTTGCAGTATGTCCCAGATCAACCATCAACGAAACGTGAGCATCTCTGCAAGCTAGCAACACCCGTCCATCTGTTCAACGAACTTATTGCCGAAGTCCCTTACCTGAATTATATCGAGCCTGGTTTTGTTCATATCCTCATAAAAAAGTTATTCTCTACATTATCTAACGCATCCTAGACAAGACAAATTAAGAAACGTTTCCGAAAAGTTTCAAAGGAATTTTATTTTTATATATTTAATGTCGACAATAGTATCAAAATGTAAATCATATAATCTCTTTCGACTGTCGAAAATGGAAATGGTCGAATGCACTAAAGAACCATTACCAATCCGACATCAGACGGCGCCACCAACGCGAAGTTGTTTTTAGCGCCATCTTCATTCGGTCGAAGAGCTTATATCATATACAGAAGATTTACCATTGTTGTAAAAAATAATAATGACAAATACATATTTAAACAAATCACGTCAAACGTCAAACGATTGTTAATGTCAGATCAGAAAATGAGCTTCATTTGATAAATAAAATATAATGTCATGATTTATCCATGTAAAGCGATTATTTATCCCACGACGGGATCCACTATGTTGATATGAGGCAGATGTGAGCCCTGACCTTGTGTTGTGAAGGGGTCTGCCTTGGACAGCTCGGTCAAGATGTGCGACTTCATATCTTCTGGCAGATGTTTGGCGTGGAACCTGTAAACAAATTAAAGAAAGGTAAGATAGAAGATTTGAAGGCGTTTAACAATAAATAAAAACTGAATGAAATATTCCTCTCTCTCATAATCGAGAGAAAAGAATTACGAAGAATGAGAGATTTGGCATAAAAACATAATAAGATGTTGATCCTTTAATAATGCCTTATCCAGCCGCCCCTAACTACCTAGCTAATTTGTAATAGTAAATTACTAACCGGTTGCATTAAATTCATACATTTTGAAAACAAATAGAACATAACACGTATCTTTTCAAACCAATGTGAAGAAAAAGATCATAATTTTTCTTTTCGACAAACAGTCGCTATGCCAATAACTATGATAACAGAATACTTCTTAATCTATCATAATAATGATAAAATTATAGGACTACATTATGCAAATGACAATACATGACTTGCATGTCGCCAATCACGTCAGACATTCAGACACTTGACATCACAAACTCTGGTGATTTTTCTGTGATGTCACAGTAGAAAACGTAAAAAAGCATCAAGACGGTTCGATCAAATATGACATCACAATGAAAAAGATGTGCCAAAAAGATGTGATTTCCGCTATGTATGCATATAAAATCTTGGTTTAGAACGGTTACAGGTATTTTCTGGAAAATGGACAATTTATCTAGTTCTTCATGAGGAAAATTTCAAACCATTTTTTTGCACCAGACCCTTGTTTCGAATATTAAATTCTCATCAGTGATGATTCCAGCGGAGCCACCAAAATTCATTTCAATTGCGCCCTCTTTTATCTTTTTTAATTTAGATTTGTACATTTACTTTACAGAGAGTGCGCGGCACCAAATTTCCTGTAGGGTCGAAAAAATGACGGTGAAGACAGATTACCTTTTATAGATATTGGTTCTTCTTGTCGCAATGATGGCAAATAAAAAGAAAAATTAATGGTACTTTTTGTTTACCTTTTGACAATACGACCGTCCCTGCCCACCAAGAACTTGTCAAAGTTCCAATGAACGTCATTGATGGCTATTGGTGAGTAGTACAAACCAGAACGCCACACATCGTCAATGTAAGGACAAAAATACTAAAAATACAAAAATAGATTAGTCATGAAACCTGATTTTTATGATTTATTTAGAATATTTCATTCATGAATAAGCTGACAGACCTTTTCTGTCGGGTTAGTCACCATTCATCCAGAAATGCTACTGACATTGGAATTGTAATTGTAAAATCAGTTAAAACTCAAAAAGGAAATAAACTGAAGAAGCTGTAAGAGGAATTTAGTTCACATCTTATTACCCAAACGAATGAAGGGTTTTGATCAATAACATGATCCCGATAGCTGGTATGCTGGCAAGAATATAATGAAGAAGGAACATACTTTTTAGCAGTAATAGACTCTCACCTTTAGGTAGGTGTATAAAGGATGTTCATTCTCTCCATTCACATCCACCTTCTCGGTCAGAGGAAACGCGGGAACGAATCCATGGCCAGGTCGGACGTACTTTATTCCGTCCAGGATCTCTGTACCATTCCATCCTGGTTCCTCCTGTAATAATCAACATGACATTAATTTATAGTTAATAAAGATATACGTTAACCAAGTGTAGGAACACTTTTGTACGAAATAAGTTTTTTTGTGATTTCCGAAGCGAGAGATTACATGTGCCAATTTAATATTCATCTATCGCCTAATAGTCTAGTCAATCTAAGGTTAAAGGTGGAACAAATTGCAAAAGAAATGATATTTTCATTTCTCGTCAGCTTTCATCAAGTACGTTATATAAAAAAAGTCCGGAAAAATCCGTTCAGGCAAAATACACTTTTTAGACGACAGAAATCACACAAAACTCGAATGCTACAGACAAGCTGCCGTACTTGAAACGGGAGGTAACACTGTTTATTGTTTACATATAGATTTGAATGCAGCACGTCACATTTGCAAATGTAAAGATAAAAATAAATGCACACCACAAAGGTAAAAATTTATATGTGCTTGGAGTATTAATAATCAGTGATAAAACGTAAAATAGTGATACGCAACCATGATTTCCATCGATATTTACACAGTATTTGCACATAGTGACCAACACATGAACACGTACATACACATGGGAAAACACATGTACAAACTTCACAAATAAACATTGTTTAAGAACGCAGATAACATATAATGAATTCCTTGAAGTATACAATGCATATCAGTGCATATTTTTTCCAATAAATGTGAAATAACGCTGCCGACTGCCACAAAATTTTTTATGTATGGAAACCCATTCGCATCATAATTCAATATATATTTAATTCTAGATTACATACATTATACATCTTTGAACATTGAATTTCATGATAAGCATTTTTCATTTGGAACCGAATGTCAACTTTCGCCTGTATTGCTCACCTGATTATATCTTGATTTAAAATTCTTGATCAGTTCCTTAGATTTGATTTTCCTTTATTTCTTCATTTTTATCGATGTATAACGTATTTGTTTCGTTTTATTTTGTTTTGTATATCATTGTTTCATTGGGTATACTCCCTATTAGATGATTATAACGGGAGATGACTAAAACTTGCACTTAAGCAGTTGGGTACTTGTATATTTACTGATTGCAATGGTCAGGTACAAAAGTTTAGTGGGTGTGATACAACGTCTCGCTTATTTGGAGTAGGCAAAAGTACAGTCTTGAAGAAATGTATGTCATCAGTATCTCTTCGTGAAAATATGGCGACGTTCATAGATGCCACTGATGTGGACAAAATAGTCAAAGCTGGAGAAGAGATCATGTCTGAGATGTATAATGGCATTCCACACGAGGGATTGGATCTTCTTCGATACAGAAAGTTCACATCTAAAGTCATTACTGGTAACATTTATGTGCAAGTTCATACTCTTCCTCCCACTTCTGACTCGACAAGATACCACTCCCTTCGAACATACTTCCAATATGTGGAGTGGCCAAGATAACAATCTTTGTCCATCTGATTTCGGATGGATTGAGAAGGAAGAAATGTTGTTGCCTTTGAAAGGAACCTTGCCTCCAGCACCAGACAAACTCTTGAAGATAATACGCTGTACCTGCAAAACGAATTGCGACACCAGAAGATGTTCTTGCAGGAAGTATGGATTATGTTGCACCATAGGTTGTGCTGAATGCAAAGGATCCTCATGTTCAAACACCACTCCAATAGTTAGCACAGATGATAGTGAATAGAACTTTTAATTTGATGACTGCGTAATACAAATCAGTCAAGATTATTGAATATGGATCAACAGTAACTGTTGTGAATTTCAATTTCCAACTTCAACATTATTACTTTTACAGTTAGTTCAAGGTTCTCCTTCCTTCTTTTATTGGTATTAAATCATATACTAGTAGCACAATTTTTAGAATGAATTCTTATTTGAAAATTGGACTATGTGAAAGATCATTCCAGACAACGTTAAACCACATTGATCAATAGCAGAAATATTGTCGCTGGAATAATTGAGGGATTTTTTCCAGTTTTCGGCGATTTTCATTAAATTTTTCTTTTTTATACAAAAAACCTTTTTGCCTGGGTATTTTGCTCCGGACTTTTTGTATGTTAAACCGGACATATACAGCAACATTATTACTTTTACAGTTAGTTCAAGGTTCACCAGTTTAAATAAAACTTTATGGATTCTCAAAGTTCTTAATTTTTCTACAACCCCCCCCCCCCAACTTTTTGACCCAAAAACACAATTTTTAGAATGAATTTTACTTAAAATTTGGACTATGTGAAAGAGCATACCAGACAACGTTAATCCGCATTGATTAATAGCAGATATATTGTCGCTGGAATGAATGAGGGATTGTTTCCAGTTTTCGGCGATTTTTATCAATTTTTTCTTTATTTTACAAAAAAAAAACTTTTTTGCCTGGGTATTTTGCTCTGGACTTTTTGTATGTTATACAGATCATATCCAGCAACATTATAGCACATTTAGTGATTCTTTCACACTTCGTTCAAGGTTCACCAGTTTAAATCAAACTTTGAAGATTTCTCAAAGCTCTTAATTTTTCTATAAAAAAAACCTACTTTTTGGCCCCAAAACACAATTTTTAGAATGAATTTTTACTTGAAATATGGACTATGAGAAAGAGCATTCCAGACAACGTTAAACCACATTAATTAATAGCAGAAATATTGTCGCTGGAATAAATGAGGGATTGTTTCCAGTTTTCGGCGATTTTTATCAATTTTTCCCTTGTTTTACAAAAAAAAAATCACTTTTGCCTGGGTATTTTGTTCCGGACTTTTTGTATGTTATACAGGACATATTCAGCAACATTATTACACATGTAGTGCTTCTTTTGCAATGTGTTCCAGGTTGACCAATTTTAATGCCTAGATTGACTAGACTATAAGCACTAGAAGATATACAGCTATTGATTCGGGATAGAACATTTCATCAAGACTGATACTTCATAGAATGGCACTACTTAGTGATATGATTTAAAAAGAACGAATTAGATTTCCGTAAAATGCAACTTAAAGAATATAATCAATTGAATACAGTTGAATTCTATCGTTTAATTGTGATTTTTGAGTTTCTACGTAGACCACCTTCGAAATACATCACTACCGATAACACCACATAACAACTTATATGGGAACAACCCTTTGGTATTAGCTAATAGCTAATATTGTAAAGAATGACCTAGAGAATGATTGTGCCAAGTTAAATGCTTTCCTGAAAATTTGCATAATTATGTCACCATACAGCTTGATCATTAAGGCTGAAGATAGTAAGATAAAAAAAACACATTTGCGACTCGAGCTACTGAAGAAAAAAAATCCTGATCATCAATGTGGATTCAGAAAGCAAAATATTTACATCCTCTGAAATGCATCTTTTCAGCTGGCAAAAGTCTTTCTGAACCCCCACCCCCTCCCCCTTGAATTTAGATTGCTGCTTCAAAAATGTACATGTTATAGACGATTGAATGAGGAAATGTACAATTCAGAATATAATTTCAATCAACTGACCTTATTAAACTGGTTACAGGGAACTCCGATAATTTGTAGTCCCTTTGATCCCAATTCGTTCTGCAGTGCATTCAGACCGTGGTACTGCTTGGTTTTACCTCAGTACGTCGCCACGTTAACAAACACGACGACTTTACCACGGTAGTCAGTAAGATTCATGGTCATATTACCATGGACATTCTTTATAGTATAGTCATAAATAGTATTAGTATAATTCGATGGTTGATGACATTCTTTCACTTGTGCGAAAGTGACTGCACAAAAACCAAAAATAAAAGCAAGCAGGACGGCGCCTTGCGTGACGCCCATCCTGCCGTATGGATGGTGTGAAAGAAAGAGGCGAATATAAGGAACAATTTCGATATAAATATGAAATGGATGTTAGATATCGGGATATTATCATAGTGTTGAATTCTTTGAGGTTAGAATTATCAATAAGGATAGGACACTTTAAAGATAAGATGTACCTCATATAGCATGTGTAAGAGCAGATGCTTGACAGGTGTCACGTATTTTAAGATAATCCACTTTTGTCAAGCGTGATATTATCAAACATTCTAAGCCGCTATTTCATACTTCCTGTTTCTTTCTTTTTTTCTCTTTCCATCTCTAATGAGATATCCAACAAAACATGCAGAGATACAGAATAAAAAGGGAGCATTTTTTAAAAGCAGGGAATGCTTATTCTTCGTTGGTACTTGTCTCCATTGTTATTCTCGACAGGATATTACTTTGTGCCATAGCTGGATGCATCAGTTACTTTGTTTGATTTGTTCGATGAGCGTAGTAGCAGGACCCAATTATTATGTAATTGGATTTCAATATAATTTATTTTTTATTTAAGTATTAGAGTTCACCACTTGATATTATAATGCATAGGATCGAAACGTAAGATGTTGTAAATACTTAAGGAGATTTGTGATTGTTTTTTTCATCATCTTAGTGATACTGCACATAACTGATGAGACGTTGCAATAGGTTAATGCTTAATAAATAAGTCCGTATCGTTTATGTTTCTGAAAAGTCTCTAGTTTTTGCAAACACTTCAAGAGTTCTTCAAAAGGAATGGTACATGTAGGTCAATAACGTTTCTGTCGTCGACGAACTATTGAAGTGTTTGCAAAAACTATGATCTCTTCAGATCACTTGACGATATGGATTGATTTATTAGGCATCACCCAACTGTAATGCACATCGGTTTTGTAAAGATTAATTCAGAAAATGACAATGAAACAACAATTTAAAATAAACCTAATACGTTTCAATCCAACGAGGTGGTGTAGGGAACCAAGTTACCGTGTTCAATTTTAGCAACGACAACCCCCCCCCCCCCCCAAAAAAAAAGAAAACCCCGAGCTTTAAAAAAACCTATTTATTATGTTGTACTTTTCAAAAGGTCACATCAAATGAAATTCAGATGCTCTAAGGTAACTCAGATTGAAATAAGGTCTACTTCCAATACACAGCGTTATTTGTTTATTTCTAAATAGATTTAGCATATAATATGTTCTATCCTTTATGTTCACGAACGTATAATCAGAGTGTCCTTATGGAGTGATACAGGTCATGCTGTTCTTCAAAACTTTATTGTGACAGCAGTTCTAGTCTAGGTGCCATTCATGAAACCCAAAAATTTCTTACGCACAAAATGTTTTTGCATGAGAGTGTTGACAATACGCTCTTATTTGATAATCCGGCGGATGCCACTCTGGCATCCTTGGGCATTTCGAAATTTTGGGGTAAAATGGTATTTTTCGAAGAAAAACCATTGAAAATAGGAAAAATTGAATTACTTTTTCCATGCTGCAGCTAGATCAACAAAATTGGTACAAAAAGAAGGACAATTTAATTGTCTTTAAGTCTCAAGCTCAATTTACCAATCTACTTGTCAATAAAATGGGCAAAACTATGGATTTTCGATGAAAAATCCTTGAAAATTGGGAAAATACAATATCTTTTTTCATTCTGTAGCTAAATAAGTAACTTTGGTACCAAACGCACGATGAATTAATTGCCTTTCATTTTAAATAATACAGAAGTCAGAATCGCAATTTGCTGGTACGAAAAATTGGGAAAACAACTTCTCTTGGATGTAATAACGCTGAACATGTGCAAAATGCAATGGACTTTTTCAAACTGCAGTTAGTATGAGGTACAGCAATTATGGTACCAAAAGAATCTTTTTATTGTCTTTCATTCTGAATTCGTATTAAGCAACTTGCTCATAAATAAAGTGGGAGAAGACCAATGAGGGAGAAAACCTTGATTTTTGAAGGGTATTTTCTATGAAAAGTTGGGACTTTGAAAAATGCAAAACGTTTACAGAAAATCTTGAACAAAGATATGTGTATTCAAGTCAACACTTTTTTAAAACAATTTACTGGTACATGGAGACTTGTAGCGAGCTTTTGAAAGACGTGGGTGAAATTAGAGACATTGTTCAAAAGAAAGCGGCTGCTGTCTTTATTACATAAAGTGCATGTCTGGTCCACGCTGTTAATTAATCTGCCTTAAAATGATACTCATGAATTTGAAGACGTTTAAAAGTACCATTTGGTGAGTGTTACTGCTGGTCGACCAGGAGTCCCCAAGGGCACATGTAGCCAAGATCGATCAATTTCGGTTGGTCGTTTCTTCAAACGCATTCGGAAATTTCTGTTTACAAAATTGTCACAAATTTCTGAAACCTGGGTCCTGTAGCATCATATTTCAGTCATCTTGCTACGTCTTTCGGTATATTTTGGACATAATTATCACACATTTTGGCCATATTTCATTGTTTGGATTGAGGATCACTGACGAGGGTTAAATAACCGAAACGTGCATGTCTGGTCCACGCTGTTAATTAATCTGCTTTTAGATTATGCTAATTAATTTGAAGACGTTTTTAAACGATAGATGATTTCTGCCAGGGTTGTGTTGTTGTTTTCAATTATTGAAGTGGATCTTAAAGACCTGCTAAGTCATGACGTTGTTCTAGTCCCTACGTCGATGTTGAAAAGATGACTTCGGTTTTGCAATTTCCAAACTTTGCAATGTATTTTTTTAAATGACAGTGCATGTATTTTATATATTCTTTTCATTTTCGTTCGTGAACATCGATGGCGGGTGCGGCTAGCTTACAGGGGATGCTTAATCTTCCCGGGCACCTGGTCCCACCTCTAGCTTGCTAGGGGTCCGTCGATGCTCAATTTTGTGCTCTATTGTGAGTGCTGTTGAGATTATCGGACTCTCATTCATGCAGAATTAATAACTTGAATGTTTCTGGTCGCATATTTTAAAAACACTAAACACTTCAGATGTTCAATTATAAGTGTTTCAACTATTTACCTTCTTAAAGAAAGTTTTAAACCAATTTTGATGCACCAGACACGTGTTTCGGATAGACAAATCCTCATCAGTGATGCTTTCAATTAAAGTGACTTCATGGCACAGCCCAAATTCTCTCCAGCAGCGCCCCTGGTCATATTTTCTGAACTTGAAATTGCTATCACTTTGCAGAGAGCAAATTTAAATGATATTCAATTGACTCCTACTTACCATCACAATGACATAAAAGATTCAGTCAAGAAAGCTGCATCTCAGGAAATGAAGTGCAACTGATTGATATTACATGTACTTGCAATCAGTTGATCGAGAAAGCAATCTTTTGATTAAGAAGTCACATACTACACATTCATGGTATTGAGAACAGATCATGATGATGGTATTGGAATGACAAGGTTGTTCTGTTTGAAGTTTTTGAAGTGGTGTTCCGTTTCAGAGAAGTTAATTCAGATATTGAAAAAATGGTGACTGAGGCCATGATATTCATACAGAATTACTATGGTTTAGTGAATCTAGACAGTATATCTGATGTCAGGTCCAGTGTGCGATTGAATGAAATGCGCTAAAAGAGTTAAAAACTTTAAGATGACCATTGTCACCAACAGTTAATTGAATAATTTCGATAACATGTCAAGAAAAACTAAATATTTTAATCCATGCATAAGGAAAAATTCTTAAGATGCTGTTCAATCAAACCTGAATCTGCTACTAGAATTAAATCTTTTAAAAAATGTTGAGACCAATTGTGATAATATTTTGCCAATCGCGTCTGTACCTCTACCTGTTATCCTGTTGATTTGTTGCAGTCGCACATGAAATCTGAGTTGTGTAACAAACAGATGTGACAAATTTTGTGCTCATATCTCTTTAATTCTGTAAATGTTTTGGAGCAGAGTCAGAGTACGATGCAAAGGAGGCATTTTGATCAACCATGTAAGAAGGGTTCTTTGTTGTTAGAAGTAGTTGCACATTAGTATTACAATTGCATGTTGATGAAACAACAAGGTAATAAGAAAGGAGGTGATCTCCAACAAAACTGGGTTGCAGCACCAATATCAACACATCAAAACACCTCATGTAAAAACACAGAGAAGACAGACACAGCAAGAGAAACCAGAGAATCTAGAGTAGCTAAAAGGGTTATAAAAGAGTGCAAATCTAAAACTATCAATATGCAATCATTTTGATACGAAAATTGTTGTTCTAGAATTTCTTTAAACCGATTATATTTTTGCAATTGAAAACTTTTTTTCAGCACAAAAAAAATCAAAACAAAACAAAACAAGAAGATTCCATTTGCTTGAGTGGAATTCTGAATTTAAATGAATGAAATAATTTTTCTTGTCGTTGTTCTACCTACAGCATGAAAAAAGCACTGCAATATCCCAATTTTCAGCGATTTTTCATTCAAAATACATTCTTTTCCCCAATTTCGTACTTGCAAATTGCTAATCTGATATTTAAGATGAAAAGCAATACATTTATTGTGCGTTTGGTTCCAAAATTGTTATTTTATTTACAGTATGAAAAAAGATATGAAATTTTCCCAATTTTCAATGGTTTTTCATCGAAAATCCATAATTTTACCCATTTTATGGACGAGACAATTGATAAACCGAGCTTGCGATTTAAAGGCAATGGTATTGCTGTTCTTTAGATACCAAATCTGTTGTTCTAGCTACAACATGGACAAAGTAATTACGTTTTTCCAATTTTCAACGGTTTTTCTTTAAAAAATCAAACTTTTTCCCAAAAATTTCGAAATGCCCAAGGATGCCAGAGTGGCATCCGCCGGATTATCAAAGTAGAGGGTATTAACATCACTTTCATGCAAAAACATTTTGTGCGTAACATTTTTTTGGGTTCCCCCTAAAATGGCCATTTGGCAACTAGACTATTCGTAGATTTTTGATTATTGGATCACTTTCGAATGGTTTGATACTACAGCATAAAGTCATTAAGTAATTCAATTTCGGATACTTGGGTCCGTTTTACTCTATGTGAAAATACTTAGTTTATTTAGTTTAAACATATTTATTTCCAAATTACATGTTAATAAAATGACATAAATAACAATAATCAGGATCGAATAGAAAGCCCAAAATTCAAAGGTTTATCTAGGTATCTTTCTTAGTAAGCATATATGGTCATTATCCATATTTGTCATTCCAGCCTGTAATGATATGCAAAATTCGCGGCTGGTCAACTGGAAGCATGCGCGTACATGTACTTAGTTTATTTGAACCATGAAAATGAAATAGAATGGTCAATAAGACATTAATTTGTCTAATATGAATATCGAGAAAAATAAAACAAAACAGCAAATTGAAAGTTTTTGTTTTCTTTTTATTTCTATTTCTTAATGGATACATACAGATTAGGTAAATATTTCAAAAATATTAGGTGATACAGTCTTGATCAAACATTTGATACATTACAAGTTGGGTGACTTTAATGATAAAATTAATCCCAGACCGTCTTTAATTGTCGTCTTCATCTGCAATAAAATTGTATTTTCATTATTATAGCTTCGTTTTAACACATTGTATTTATACGCTTTCTCTTTGTGAAAAAACCACTAGAATAGTATTTTACAAGAAAGATTTTTTCCAGTTTCCGAATAATCAACTGTGCAGTTGAGTCGCACGGACGGTACACTTGTCTATCTTATGTCGTTTCTTGTCTGTGCTTTTACTATCGGCGATGAAATAAACAAAATGCACAAAAAAGGAAAATGGAGGGTTTTCAAATCTCCAAGTGTAATCATTCCTTTCTAAAGAATTATTTAGAATACCATTATTCCTTACCGTTACTATATAGTTAATACACGCCAAGATTCAAACAGAAATGCGACAATATATCAGGAAAGTGAACAACTGAATGTTCACTGAATGTTTTTTTTTCTTAAAAGCTAGGTGTATTTGATAATTTTCACTTTTGCTGTTTCCTTTTCGCTGATCCAAACGTACATACAATCGTTTATGTCAATTCGACATGGGTTTTCTAATGCGTCTCTTTCATTTACCTCCAGGTAACGCTTGAAGACGCCGTCCTTGTTCAAGATATGTACCCTGCTACTACTATAGTCAGTAATGAATACTTGTCCGTAGTCATCAGAACAAACATCTACTGGTGTAAAAACAGAATCTTCATGTCCTGTGTACTCTGTTATAAAGTCACCATCCATTGTACATGTAACTAACCTTCCGGGATCTTTGTAGAAGCCGTAACCGGTTTTGTCAATTATATAGATCAGTTTGGTGACTTTATTTTGAGCTACATTCCATGGACGGTGTAGACGAATGCTTTTGAAATCCAAAAGCAGATCTCCAGAGGTATTATATTTGAGAACCTTCCCTTCATCGCAAAATGTAATGATGACGTCGCCGTTATGCAGTGGGCATATTCCATAAGGCCTAAGGGGCAGAGGAAATAGTGTTGATGATCTCCCACTTCTTGATAAATGGCGGAGGTAATTTTTGTTGCTGTCCAGCAACATGATGTCGTCGTTTGAAGCTACGGCTGCATCACAGATTAAGAAATCAAGATCCTTTCCACCCGAACTATTTCCTTCCTTATCAAAAAGCCTGAGATGCTTCTTGTGAGTCGCTATCCAAGTCTGCCCGTGTCCAATACAAACGATCGGACAAGCAGCATTCCAGCCTGTGTTTATTGTGTAGGATTCCGTTCGAGAGACTGGCATAGTCTTTCGTCTTGGTATCGAGGTGTAGTTTTCATACGGGTTCACAGTTCCCTTTTCTTTAACTGATTTTGATCTCCCTTGTTGTCTTGCATCTGCAAACGTTAGTCTTCCAAACATGATTTCAAGCTGGCTAACATCGATTTTACCTTCTGTAAACGAAGGGACTCTTGGCATAAGGAGCTGATAAGCTGCTTTATGTTCTTGCCCATTGGGATTTGGCTTGTATTCTAGTATTGCAACAACGTCTTGAGAACGGAGAATACTTTCATATTCATTTCTTTCTTTTTCAAATCTGCTCAGATTACACAGAAGTGAATCCCTTTCAGTATTCATATTTTGCAAACAAGCCTGTTTATGTTCTTGTAAATCTCTGCTTTGTTCCTCTTGCATTCTGTTAACTACACGGTGTAATTTTTCTGCATGTGCTTTAATGACGGTATCTATTTCATCAAAGGAGGTTTCAACAGTTTCGTTTTTATTGTCTAAATCTTCAACAGACTTTTGCCAATATGAACAAAAGCCTAACGTTTTAGCATACTCCGTTTGTAAAGCTTCTCTTTGTCCGTTTAATTTCATTTCAAATTTGAGAAAAGCATGATTTCTGTGACACGATGACGTTATGCAGTCCATACAAACAGCACAACCACATGTGTCACACCAAGCACTCAGGTCATTTCCTTTATGAACATTACAGTGCCGAGTTACAGGTTTCAACCGGTCAGAATAAACTACTATCCTATGATGTTTAGAGTCTTCATTGATTTTATGTCTTTCTGTGCATTTAGCGCATAAATGCACATTACACGTATTGCAATTGTACTCTACTGAGGAACTGCATGTGTTGCACGACACTGGCCACTGTGACTCCGCCATACTGAAACGAAAAAAGCATAGTGTAACATTCAAAAACTGACTTGACAATTATCTCAATTACCGGTACCATAATTGAATTTAGGACGTACCTATGACACATGTCCGTATGTTATCTTGTAAGTATCTATCTTAATCACAACTTACCTAATCAATCAAAAATGATAGTCTAGTTGCCAAATGGCTATTTTGGGGGGAACCTAAAAAAATGTTACGCACAAAATGTTTTTGCATGAAAGTGATGTTAATACCTTCTACTTTGATAATCCGGCGGATGCCACTCTGGCATCCTTGGGCATTTCGAAATTTTTGGGAAAAAGTGTGATTTTTCAAAGAAAAACAGGTGAAAATAGGAAAAACCCAATTACTTTGTCCATGTTGTAGCTAGAAACACAGATTTGGTACCAAAAGAACAGCAATGCCATTGCCTTTAAGTCTCAAGCTCAGTTTATCAATTTAGTCGTCTATAAAATGGGGAAAATTATGGATTTATAATGAAAAACCGTTGAAAATTGGGAAAATGTCATATCTTTTTTCATACTGTAGATAAAATAACAATTTTGGTACCAAACGCACAATAAATGTATTGCTTTTCATTTTGAATATCAGATTAGCTATTTGCAAGTACGAAAATGGGTAGAAGAATGCATTTTGAATGAAAAATCGCTGAAAATTGGAATATTGCAATGCCTTTATTCATGCTGTCGGTAGAACAACAACAAGAAAAATTATTTCATTGATTAAAATTCAGAATTCCACTCAAGCAAATGGAATCTTCTTGTTTTGTTTTGTTGTTGTTGTTTTTTTTTTTCGGGGGGGGGGGGGGGTGCTAAAAAAAGGTTCTAAATTGTAAAAATATAATCGATTCTAGAACTAAGTTTCGTATAAAAATGATTGCATATTGATAGTTTTAGATTTGCACTCTCTTATTTCCCTTTTATCTACTCTAGATTCTCTGGTTTCTCTTGCTGTGTGTGTCTTCTCTGTGGTTTTACTTGAGGTGTTTTGATGTATTGATATTTGTGTTGCAACCCAGTTTTGTTGGAGATCGCCTCCTTTCTTATTGTCTTGTTGTTTCATCGACATGCAACTGTAATACTTGTGTGCAACTACTTCTAACAACAAAGAACCATTCTTACATGGTTGATCAAAATGCTTCCTTTTCATCGTACTACATCTGTATTTCACACAACTCAGATTTCATGTGCGACTGCAACAAATCAGCAGGATATCAGATAGAGGTACAGACGTGATTGACAAAATATGATCAAAATTGGTCTCAACATTTTTTTAAATTTAATTCTTTCAGCAGATCCAGGTTTGATTGAACAGCATCTTAAGAATGTCTCCATATGCATGGCTAAAAATATTTAGTTTTTCTTGACATGTTATCGAAATTATTCAATTAACTGTTGGTGACAATGGTCATCTTAGAGTTTTGAACTCTTATAACGCATTTCGTTCAATCGTACACTGGACCTTACATCATATATATACTGTCTAGATTCACTAAACCATAGTAATTCTGTATGAATATCATGGCCTCAGTCACCATCTTTTCAATATCTGAATTAACTTCTCTGAAATTTGACACGGAACACCACTTCAAAAGCTTCCCACAGAACAACCTTTGTCTCTCCAATACCATCATATGTTGATGATACTCATCATCATGATCTGTTCTCAATACCTTCATCTTCAGAATGTGTAGAATGTGAGTTCTTAATCAATCGGATTGCTGCCTCGATCAGCTGATTGCAAGTACATGAAATATCAATCAGTTGCACTTCATTTCCTGAGATGTAGCTTTCCTGACTGAATCTTTTATGTCATTGTGATGGAGGTAGGGGTCAATTGAATATCATTTAAATTTGCTCTCTGCGAAGTGATAAAAATTTTAAGTTCAGAAAATATGGCTAGGGGCGCTGCTGGAGAGGATTTTGGCTGTGCCATGAAGTCACTGTAATTGAAAGCATCACTGATGAGGATTTTTCTATCCGAAACACGTGTCTGGTGCATCAAAGTTGGTATAAAACTTTCTTCAAGAAGGTAAATAGTTGGAACACTTATTATTGAACATCTGAAGTGTTTATTTTATTTTAGAAATATACGACCAGAAACATTCAAGGTATTAATTCTGCATGAATGAGAGTCCTGCATACATCAATCGATCATCAGCTCCAAGGCTTTCTTGTCGAATGAATAACGTGGAGCTTATTTTAAGAACATATATTTCGAATGAGTTAAAGAAGATCTCCTTACTATAATCTCAACAGCACTCACAATAGAGCACAAAACTGAGCATCGACGGACCCCTAGCAAGCTAGAGGTGGGACCAGGTGTCCGGGAGGATTAAGCATCCCCTGTTGGCTAGCCGCACCCGCCGTCGATGTTCAAACACGAAAATGAAAAGGATATATAAAATACATGCACTGTTTTTTTTTAAATACTTTGCAAAGTTTGGAAGTTGCAAAACCGAAGGCATCTGTTTAACATCGACGTAGGGACTAGAACAACGACATGACTAAGCAGGTCTTTAAGATCCACTTCAATAATTGAAAACAATTACACAACCCTGGCAAAAATCATCTATGTTTTAAAAACGTCTTCAAATTCATTAGCATCATTTAAAAGCAGATTAATTAACAGCGTGGACCAGACATGCACGTTTCGGGTATTCAATCCTCGTCAGTGATCCTCAATCTAAACAATGAAATATGGCCGAAATGTGTGATGATTATGTCCAAAATATACCGAAAGACGTAGCAAGATAACTGAAATATGATGCTACAGGACCCAGGTTTCAGAAATTTGTAACAATTTTGTAAACAGAAATTTTCGAATGCGTTTGAAGGAACGACCAACCGAAATTGATCGATCTTGGCTACATGTACCCTTGGGGACTCCTGGTCCACCAGCAGTGACACTCACCAAGTGATACAAATGTCAATAGTCTTCAAACTCATTAGCATCATTTAAAAGCAGATTAATTAACAGTGTGGACCAGACATGCACGTTATGTATTTAAGACAGTAGCCGCTTTCTTTTGAACAATGTCTCTTATTTCACCCACGTCTTTCAAAAGCTCGCTACAAGACTCCATGTACCAGTAAATTGTTTTAAAAAAGTGTTGACTTGAATGAGTTAAAGAAGATCCTGACGATAATCTCAACAGCACTCACAATAGAGCACAAAATTAAACATCGATGGACCCCTAGCAAGCTAGAGTTGGGACCAGGTGTCCGGGAGGAGTAAGCATCCCCTGTTGACTAGCCGCACCCGCCATCGATGTTTGAGCACGAACATGAAAACAATATATAACATTCATGCACTGTCTGACGTTATGTCTATATAGAAAGTGCTATGGCGACAATGTCAGGGAAATATTTTCAAAACAATACACATATCTTTGTTCTAGATTTTCTGTAAACGTTTTGCATTTTTCAAAGTCCCAACTTTTAATGGAAAATACCCTTCAAAAATCAAAGTTTTCTCTCTCATTCAGGTCTTCTCCCACTTTATTTATGAGCAAGTTGTTCAATACGAATTCAGAATAAAAGACAATAAAAACATTTCTTTTGGTACCATAATTGCTGTACCTCATACTAATTACAGTTTGAAAAAGTTCATTGCATTTTGCACATTTTCAGCGTTTTTACATCCAAGAGTAGTTGTTTTTCCCAATTTTTCGTACCAGCATATTGCGAATCTTACTTCTGTATTATTTGAAATGAAAGGCAATAAATTTATTGTGCGTTTGGTACCAAAATTGTTTGTTTAGCTACAGAATAAAAAAAGATATTGTATTTTCCCAATTTTCAACGATTTTTAATCGACAATCCATAGTTTTCCCCATTTTATTGACAAGAAGATTGGTAAATTGAGCTTGAGACTTAAAGGCAATTACATTGTCGTTCTTTTGGTACCAATTTTGTTGCTCTAGCTGCAGCAAGGAAAAAGAAATTGAATTTTTCCTATTTTCAATGATTTTTCTTCGAAAAATACCATTTTACCCCAAAATTTCGAAATGCCCAAGGATGCCAGAGTGGCATCAGCAGGATTATCAAATAAGAGGGTATTGACAACACGTTCATGCAAAAACATTTTGTGCGTAAGAAATTTTTGGGTTTCATGAATGGCACCTAGACTATGATGTTTAAAATTGTTTTGTCCATGAATTTTCGAAATGCACAACCTCCCTTTTGCATAATCGATATACAGTAACATACTAAAACGTACCTACTTTACTTTTAAATTTTGCTTTACACATTTCAAGTGCTCTCATCATCTACTCTATAACAATTTCCACTATGTGGGCGTATGAGCAGAGAACATTTTGATCTCATTTTAATATGAAAATTTCCAATTACATTTCGTAGGAAAAAGAAATGACAGTACAAATTTTCTGAATAAAGATACGTGTTCCAAGAAAATGATAAAAGACATTTAAATACTAACTGTGAGACATTCCTTCTAAAAAAAACCCCTTCAACATGTTCTATTATTAGGCTAAATACTCAGACAAGAGAGTATTAAATGCACATATTTGAAAATAAAAAGACAATAAGAATCTACCAATCCTATATCGATAATGATACAGGATAAAAAAGACTATCATGCAAATTTTAAAGCAATAATGGATTGTAATAAAGCTCCAAAAGGCCAAAACAAACAGAAATCGACACAGATAAAATAAGATAAGGATAAAAAAAAAAACTCAGATAAAGACAGAACAATAAAAACATACAAATGCAAATATTGATATGATTTCTACCCTCCACAAAAAGACATATTCAGTCATAGGTATATGTATGTTGTTTATTTCCTATGTGGAGTAGTTAAACTTGTTCCCAGTGACATGGATGTTTCTAAGTGAATTAATTACGTCTTCTCATCTCTGTTGCATGGAAGAATTTTTTTTTGGGGGGGGGGGGCACTTATCAATTTGACGCCATAAACATTATTTAGCTATTTCGGAAACTTGCCATATCATTCAAAATATCATCGAAATGAAAGGAGGTTAACTTCTTAGCATCATCCCCCAATGTTATTATGAACATAAATTTTATTTTGATATGCACTGAATCGATCCTACAGGAAATTTCGAGCCGCGCACTCTCTGCAAAGCAAATACACAAAATTGATTAAATTTAAAGAATATAACCAGAGGGCGCTACTGAAATGTATTTGGTTGTGTCTAAAAATCACTTTGGCTGGAAGCATCACTGATGAGGTTTTGATATCCGAAGCACGTGTCTGGTGCAAAATGAATGGGTTTGAAATTTCCTTCAAGAAGGTATAGAATTGGAACAATGCTATTTTATTGATTTTTTCCCTAGACCCCTTAATGAAAGTTTTTTTTAAATGAAACAGTTTGGAAATATTTGGAGTCGTGTTCTTTTCATGCAGTTAGCACTGGTGTTTGATCGAACTGTATTTGCATAATTGCTGAAATAAGTTTTAAATTGAGTTGTATACAGGTTTTGAACAAGTAGCGACAAATATGAATATAAAATGACAAAAATCGTATTACTTCTGCGATACAAATTCAAACTGAATTTCATAGCTATCCCAGTTTGCCCAAAGGAAGAACCAATAGATGTATGTTATAATGCGCGTATGGTGCACTAAATAATTTATGATAGAATATAAAATTCAGCTGCAGTCATAACAAACGATTCCTTTTTATTTTTTCTTGAAATAATGAGTTGTTGGATGATGAAAACCATTGCATGTATATATTTAATCTAATTTGCTAGCGATTTGCACTATTTCAGATGTGAAGTGCACCAATCGTTTAAATGAGCTATTAGAGGTGTATGTTCTCTATAACTTATATATATTAATGATAATGGAATGAAATATAAATTGGCTGTATCCAAGTGCTCATATACAGCAAATATTAAAGGGGAGAGGAAGCATAACCGAAAGAAATCGACAAATGGAAATCAAACACAGAACCCGAAATAAGAATATAAATTATAATCAAAAAGCTTATGAATTCTTGAAAAAAAAAACATATAAAGCAGAACTTTCCCTCGAGAAAAGAGACAGAGACAACATCCCGGTCCCACAGAAACAGAAAGCATAACTTTGTCTTAGGAACGATATCCAGAGACCGGTGCAAGGACGCAGAGTATTGCAATCTAAGGGCGCTAAAAAACCTTGCTTTTAAGAAAAATTTATATATATTCAAATATCACATGAACCATTTTACATACACGATGCAGGTTTCATTATACAAGTAAGCAATACAAAAAAGGAAACACAAAGGTCATCCTAATTTTCCTGGCTATACAATTTTAAAAAGATGATTGATTCTAAGCGCGAAGGACAACACAGAAGAGCAAAACATAAATGACCATAAGACTGGGTGGGCGTATTTAAAAACATAATTGAATAAAGGTAATGTAGTGACTGAATCGGTCAATCTAACAATTAGTTAAACGTACCAATAAAACTCATTTTCAAAGATAATTGCTTTCAGGTAACTACTTGATTGAAACAAGGACGATATATATCCGAAAAAATATTGAAGGACAAAAACATATCAAGAGACTTCATTCAATAAATGATATGCATTCAAGTTTTCAAGAGGGCACTTCCCCGTTCATTTTTCTGGGAATTTACAGGGAAATATTCCTGTCCGTCGCATCTACAATTTAAGGTTATAGGTTATATTTGAACGTAATACTTACGGTCATAGATTCGGGGATAATACTTAGAAGATAATGAATTTATCAATGTTACAGCATTAAATGATAAACATTAAACTTAATATAACAGGGCTGATTTTTTTCTTAATATAGGTTGCATACTATTTGTGTAATTTGAATTAGGGATGTTCCACAAAAAGTAATATAAATGAATGAAATTAATGTGGCAGTGCCTTTTACGATGTTCCGTTGGGGACATTGCCTCTTCGCGCTTCCGAAGAAGCGAAGTAACGATACGAGGAAGCAAAGTTACGGGAAAAAGCGAAGTTACGATGCAAAGAAGTGAAGTTACGATGCGAAGCGACGTAACTTCTCTTCTTCGCATCGTAACTTCGCTTCTTTGCATCGTAACTTCGCTTCTTCACATCGTAACTTCGCTTCTTTGCGTCACAATTTCTTTACGCGAAGAAGCGACGTCCCCAACGGAACACCGTAGCTTTTGACTTAAGACATAATGTATGACATATTTTATGTTGGGTTATGTACGCGATACACAAAACCGGAACTAAGGAATGAATATTTAAAATTTCAAAAAATTGAATTATTTCGTTTTGTTTTTTTTTTTGGGGGGGGGGTGTATTTTCATTGTAAATGTAAAAATACATGCTGATACTTTAAAATTTAACTAAAACAGTACAACAACAACAACAACAAAAAAACGGTATTATATATGAAAAATCAAACGAAATACAACAAAAGCATAATACCGATTTTATCTTGTTTACTTGACTTCCTTAACGAAACGTACTACAAGTGTTAGCCTCCGACTTCTTCAGAATAACATTATATTCACTGAACTGGCTAGGAAGTTAGAATGGCTTTTATAATAAAGCCCAATTCAGTCTCAAAGTGGAGAAGTCCAGACTTAATCATTAGAATTAAAGAAGATCCTGACGATAATCTCAACAACACTCACAATAGAGCAACAAATTGAGCATTGACGGACAACTAGCAAGCTAGAAGTGGGAGCAGGTGCCCGGGAGGAGAAAGCATCCCCTGTTGACTAGCCGCACCCGCCGTCGATGTTCATGCACGAAAATAAAAACAATATAATTATAGAATACATGCATTGCACTGTCTGAGGTTATATCTATATAGAAAGTGCTATGGCGACCATGTCAGGGAAATATTCAAAACACTTACTGTCAAACCCCTCGCGGGGACCTTTTTCACGAGCTCCACACTTCAAAGGGCATAAGTGTGACACAAATGAGTTAAAGAAGATCCTGACGATAATCTCAACAACACTTACTCAAACTCTGAAAAATAGTTTTGTAATTAAAAAGAATAGCAGATTTATAAATCTAATGAATTCGTTACAGAAAATACCACGGTAAATTCTTGTAAAACAATAGAATTAGAAAGGAAAATGTAATGTCTACGAGGCTGTAGAAAAAATAAACACGGTGATTTACCATAGAAGTACTTATTTTCCCTAGTTCTGGTTTTAAGAGCGAATTGATGTTAATTTCCAGTCTCGACTGAAGAAGAAACCCAAGGAAACAAAAATTAATAGATAAATTAATTAATAGATAGCGCCAAAGTGGATGCCCCGGATCTAGTCAACAGGACAGTAATATTCATAAAATTCAGCTATTTCTCCGATATGTTTAAGATATATTATTATGTATGTTTAACCATAACGTTTTTTGGACCTCCAGTCTAACTAAGCTTTTCATAACTTACCTTACCTTCCATATCCAACTTTGTACTGAATATGTAATGATACTTCTAAAACGAACATTTATTTATTTTCTTTATTAAAAGGCGAATATATGACAAGCAATACATATGTTACTCAAATAAAATTCTATACCACATGGATTTTCCCTTCAATATAATGCCAAATTCATTTTGATCTGATTAGATCTATGAAAATATAAAAAAATTTATCAGAAATAAATAAATCTGTCTTGTTTGATTAAAATGGATTCAGATTATCTGAATTCCGTTTGATGCAATTTTGTTTTCCTTTCAGGGACATGTAGTTTGAGAAAAAGTCAATTTTCAAGAAATTATCAAACATTCCAATTTCATCAAATATTTTTTTGGATTCTTGAATACTATTAAATTATTACGAAATGTGTGATGCTGTCAAAGAGGGTACAGTTTCCTTTTACACAAATCAGTAATTGTCAGTAAACTTCCATGATTCTCCATTGTCGAGAATTTGTTTTACACATTGCAAATTTCAGAAACTAGCGATACTTGCACTCTGCTCTGCCATTTCTGGAAAGGATGTTTAATTATGAGGGCTGTCCGTAAAGTTCGTGGACAGGTCTTACATTCAGAAAAATTAGCGTAATTGATATTTATATTTAGCATATTTATTATCATTTACTATATATATTCTCATTTTAGTGCTCCGGGTATAAGGAAGTGTCCTTTTTATATATGATAGAAAAATAAGTATTTGTGCTTTGCTTGTGATGAAATTTGGTACATTATGAATATACGTATAAACATGAATTTGATAAAAATGATACTATCATTTATCTTACAATTGTTCGCTAGCTTTTATCAAGGCTGTCCACGATTTTTACGTACAACCCTCGTACTGTCAGATAAAGCAAGAACCTATTTATGGTAAGAAATGTCAAGATTCAATATCATTATCAAACTTTATGGTATAGAAGCATGAAAGTCAAATGACTATTAAACGTTTAATTTAACGTTAGGCGACTTCTGGTGCAATTCTTACATTGAGAAGTATAGTTGATGATGTAAGTTTCGAAACGTCAAACTAATCTAACAACTTTTAATTTTCCCGTTGAGTTCTCACTTATCCAAACATACTCATTATCATTGATATCGATTCTGCATGGATTCTCAAGTTCAGAACCATGTAAATGTAAGAACCGCAAAAACACTCCGTCTTCATTTAAGATATGAACACTCCCTTGTAGATAATCTGTCACAAATACTTGTCCAAAACTGTCTGAACACACGTCTACTGGGGTAAAGGCAACGTCATCCTGTCCAGTATACTCGTAAAGAAGATCTCCATTTTCTTGTACAGCGAGGACCCTACCCGGACTTGAGAAGTGACCGTCATCGGTTTTGTCTGTTACATAAATATGATTGTTCTTCATATTCTGAGTAGCATACAGAGGATGACTTAGATTAACACTGTCCAATGCCATCAGTATCATTCCAACGCGACTGTACATTATGACTTTCTTGTCGTCTTTAAATATAATGAGGATATTGCCATCGTTTAAAGCACAGATACCGTGAGGTTTCAAGTGTAGTGAAAAAGTCTTAGTCAAAGTCTCATGTCTTGAATACCGCCAGACACTTTTTTCGCCGTCAAAGATAAATAGAATATCGCCATCTGAAGTAACACCCATATCGCAGCATGTCTCTGCAAAACATATTTGTTTTGATATATTGTTTGATTTGTCAATCAATTGGATTTTCGTTTGCTCTGTGACAACCCAGGTTTGATCATCGCCATTGCATACAATTGGAGAGGCATTATTCCTACCTGTATGAATAATATGCATGTCTGTTGCAAATGTCTTGTCCAACATCTCGGAAGCCTGTTTGCTTTCATCATTTGGTAAGACAATCTGTCCAAATATCTCTTCAAGGATCCGGAACTTATCAAACATGCTTCCTTTTTTAAAGATTGGAATCGGAACTTCCCTGATATATTTAGGTAAAGGCTTATCATCCTGGCCACATGCAGACTTGAATTCTAGTAAAGCCACGGCGTCTTTTGATCGTAGAATGGTTTCGTATTTATTTTCCTCCTGTTGGAATTCATGTAGGCCATTTACGAGTGTGTCCATTTTGGTAGATAAAAATTGCCCAAAAGTCTTTTTATGAAATTCTAATTTATTAAGTAAGGTCATCTCATACTGATGCACTTGGTTACATATCGCTTTGGTTTGCTCCTTTACCTCATACTCCAAGTCATTGAATTTATTTTCTGTTGCTTCCTTTTCTGTCTTCATCGTTGAAAGACATTCCTGCCACATAGACCCTTTATGCTTTGTACTTTCATATTCCCTTCTCAAGCTTTTTCTCTGGAACTCAGCTTTGTCTTGAAAACTTTTAAATCCATGCTTCTGGTGATTCTCAGAAGTGACACAATCCGTGCAGACTGCCATATTACAAGTGTCACACCAGACGACAAGCTTACTTCCAGGATGCTCTTTACATTCATGAGTACTTTGGTCGAAACGCTCGGAATACTGTACTATCAAATGATGTGTATTCTCTTCAGAGCCTTTGTGTTTATTTGTACAATCCGAGCATAAGGGAAAATCACATGTGTTACAGTGGTATTCAACGGAAGACATGCAATGTGTGCACTGAACTGTCCATTGCTGAGATTCAGCCATCTGAAATACAAAGGGTAATAAACTAAAAATATGGACAATGACCATATCATATCCCATATCACAGTTCAAAAATCGATAATAAAGAAAATCATAAACCTAAGGCATACGTATACAAAATCAGGATAAAACAGGAACCAAAGCAAACAAAGAAGAACCTTTGTCACATGAATAGAAGCGAACTTCCATTATGGGAGAGAGACCAGGTGCCCAGGAAATGTAAGAATCTCCTTCTTGCATGCAACACCCGTCTCAATTCGGTTGAATTGTCACACATATATAGAACAAATATTTTCTATAAATAAATAAAATAAATAAACAGTGGAAAGAAATGATGAAGGAACAAAAAAATTAAAATCTTATTTTATTTTCATTCAAAATATCTTGCAGTCACAATTCAACTCACCATTTGAGCATTGAGGAATGTTCATATAGTCACTTGTTCATCCCAATACATCGTCTCTCTTACCTTGATTCACTATCCCATCAATGGTAAGGTAATCGAGCATAATATCGGTTATTTAACAAACCTCCCGATGTGTATTATGATACTCGCAGCTTGTGTTATTTGTAATCCCAACTGCTTAAATACTTCATACTATAAAAATGATGCATATCCTTTTAAGGAAACGTTGGGAGTGAGTTAACTTGGAAATACCATTTTTCCTCGAAACGTTATGCAGGAAGATTTAACATGGATCGAACTTCATAACCTTAAAATAATTACACTTTTTGTATCCTGTTTGTTTGCATAAAATGAAAAAAAAAAAGAAAAAATAAATATTATTCATCGCGTGGTATGGAAACGTATGGTGTTGTAAATATCTAGGAGAGAGTTCTGTGCATTTTTAGAGTTTCTGAATTAAACCTTACAAAATACCTAGTTGTTGCAGTAGGACAATGCCTACAAAATAAATTAATATCGTCGTGGTATATGAAAAATTCATAGTTTTTGCAAACACTTCAATAGTTTGTCGCGACATGAAGGTTGTTGACATAACATTCCTTTTTACGATCTGTTTGTAAAATCTAAAGATTCTTCATATAAGATATAAACGATATGGACTTGCTTATTAGGCATTTCCTTACTGTATCATCGATGATCTTATATCTTATCAGTTTTGTGCTGTATCGCACATTTTTGTATCAGTTTTGTGCAGGATCATCACTTACATAATGCGAAAACAATAAACAATTCCTTTGTTTTGAATTTTTTCTACAATTTAACGTTGTTGTTTGAATATTCGTATACTTCATTCATTAAAAAATGTTAAAATATTTATAATAAAGAAATAAAAAAAAAAAGATAATTCGACTCGGCTTTTTGATGGATTTTATCATCTAGAAATGTGATGCTAGGGTAGGGATACAAGCTTTCTTTCATATTGAAAAATGTGCTTTTGCATTCTTTGAAGGTTTCCTTCTGAATATCGCTAAATCAAGTATAATAAATTAATTAATTAACAAGTACTTCTTATTTCTAAATGTTACACAATTTAAGGAAGGTGAATGGATCGATTTCCTGCAATTAATTTTCTGGAATTCGAGGACTTTTTCATTATTACTTAGAGACATTAAAAGTTGAAATTCTCTTTTTCTTCGAATTCCATGGCATATAAGCGACAAAGAACTGATTTCACTTGGGATGACTGGTGTGTTGATGTTGCTGCCGCAATCGAGTCTTGTTGGATATCTCCTCCTTCCTTACGGATTTGAGATGACGAGGGAAGAGTCGATGTATTTGTCATTGAAGGCCGCAAAAAAGTCTAATGATGAATATGGATTGACATGATTGACGAGATCAAATAATAAGTTATTATTTTCTCTCTTTCATTGAGGATGTTTAAAATTTCCAATAAAGAAGACTACTTAAAACACACTTGTGTCAATGGCGTATTCAATATTGAAACATATAACTTTTGTAAAACATTAAGTGTGCCACGTGTGTGCATTTCGACATTTAATGCCTCATCAGCCATACTCCAGGCCGAAATAGAGTGAATTCAAATAATGAATATGTGACAAGCGGAATACATTAAAGTTCGGTATGTGGGTTGAGGGAGACAAGTGTGGAACTCCGCAGGGAAGAAGAGTCGAGTAGGTTGTATCCTGTATGACCGAGTCCTAAGTGATGAATTTATCGATAAGTGGATTGTACAGAAACTTTGTACAGCGGAAGTTCAAATTGAATTACTCTACGTCCTTTATTACTGATAACGTTTGAATGTTTAACGTCTTCAAATTAAAAGCAGGTAAATTTACAGGATGGACAAGACATGCACGCTTCGGGTATTTAACCCTCGTCAGTGATCCTCAATCTTAACAATGTAATGTAGGCTAAATCTGAGAAAATTATGTCCTAAATATACCGAAAGACGTAGGAAGATGGCTGGGGTATGATGCTACAGGACCCAGGTTTTAGAAATTTGAGAAAATTTTGTTAACAGAAATTTCCAAACTATGTTTCTTCCATCAGTCAATGTCTTTTTAATACCCTCTAATAAATTATGTTTATTATTTTGTAAAAATAAGTATCAGAAATATACAACAGTCATAAAATGCACATGAAGAATAAATTGTTATGTTTTCGTTAATATTCCATTTCAATTCCTCGTGGTTTTCAGCTGAACATAATGTGTCAAACAACTCTTTGCATAGGTTCAGTACTTAGTCTATATGATTTTTATATATTTTTTGTACATTTGAATCATATGTATTGTTTTTAACTATGCACACGCCTTAAAAGGGTTCTTAGATGTAATGCATTTGATGATTGTGAGCTGTTATATCTCACAACGCTTACAATTTTTGAAATTCAAATTAATCCAACAACTTTTACTTTTTCTGTTTCATTTTCGCTTATCCAAACAAACTTCGCGTCATTGATATCGATTCTGCACGGATTAATCAGTTCATATCCATGCGTCGGTAGGAATCTCATAAATGCTCCATCTTTGTTCAGAATATGTACCCTTCTCCTGAGATAATCTGTTATAAGCACTTGTCCATTTCTGTCAGAACACATGTCCACAGGTGTGAATATAGTGTCTTCCTGTCCAGTGTACTCGTATAAGAATTCGCCATTCTCTTTTACAGCTGCAATTCTTCCTGGACTATCGTATCGTCCCCTCCCATCTTTGTCGGTTATATAGATATGCCTGTTCACTTTATTTTGGATCGAAAACAAAGGATAACCACGAACGGCGTCGTCCAGATTAATCAATTTCTCTCCAGTTTGACTGTAAACGATAACTTTCCTTTCCTCCCGGAATGTTATAAGGACATTATCATTCATCAGTATGCAAACCCCATACGGTTTTCTATTCAACTTGAAAAGCAAGTGCAATTTGCCATCGCTAGAAAATCGGCTGACACATTTTACATCGCTGTTGCTAGTCAGCACCACCAGCTGTTCTTTGGAATCAAGCGCCAGATCGCAGAACGTCAACTGGAACAGCTTTCTATGTAATACGTTGTATGCCTTATCCAAAAGCTTGAGTTTCTTCCTTTCTGTTCCTATCCATGCCAAACCCATTCCTATACAAACAATAGGGGCTGTGTCTTTACATGATGTTTGTATAATATGTGTCTCTGCTAGGAGATTTGATGCGCTGGGAATACATGAACTCCTGTCGAGGTCTTTGGTTATCTCTGATTGAACAGGTAATACTATGACAAGACCTGAATTCATTTTGAGTTCCTTGATTGTCATCCGTTCTGCATCCTCATAATCAGTACTGGTGTTCTCCTCTTCAAGTGCAAGTCTTCCAAACAACTCACATAGCTGAGTCTGCGAATATTCTCCTTTCTTAAATGAAGGAATTTGTAATTCGTTGAACCTTGGAGGAGACGTATTCTTTTCCCTTTCACCTTGACTTGAATAAAATTCTAAGATTGTTACTGCATCCTTGGATCGGAGAATCTTCTCGTATTCATTTCTTTTCTGCTCCAATGTTTGAAGGTGACTCTGGATTTTATCTTTTTGTTCGTTTATTTTATGTTGGCAGCTCTCGTTATGTCTTTGAAGCTCTTTCAGCACGTCGTCTTTCACGTTGTTTATCTTATCGTGCAACGCGTTGGCTTGTTCTTTTACTTCAGATTGTTCGTTTTCAAATGATGTGTTTGTAGCCATATCTTCTGCTACCAAATTTGTGAGGGATTGCTGCCACATCAAGCATAAAGATTTCGTTTCCTCATATTGCTCTTGCAGATGACTTTTCCTTTGTTTTACTTTGCACTGAAAGTCTTTTATCAAGTGCCTCTCGTGGCATGGTAACGTTACACAAGCTACACAGACTGCTTTACCGCACGTGTCACACCAAGCAACAAGAGTGTTAACAGGATGTTCTTTGCATTTCCGAGAAGTCGGTAGAACCCTTTCTGAGTATTGCACAATCATATGATGCCTTCCTTCTTCAGAAACATCATGTTTGTTCTTGCAATCAGAACTCAGAGCGGAGTTACATGTGTTACAGTTGTATTCCACAGATGAGTTGCATCCCCTGCATTGAACGGTCCATTGGAGCCTTTTGGCCATCCTACATAAGATATATAACAACATATGAAACTAACACTTTCTGTAATTTTTCTCATACAATACATAGAGAGAGAGAGAGAGAGAGAGAGAGAGAGAGAGAGAGAGAGGGAGAGAGAGAGAGAGAGAGAGAGAGAGAGAATAATTGACTTATCACTCACCTTAAAGAATATTCAGATGGAAAATTAATTTTTTTGTGGTTTCCATTTCAATCCATAAATTAATGCTGCTCGAGACACGTCAAGATAATATAATTCGAAGATGCGTATAAATATATATAAATGAAACTTTAGCTACAGGAAATTTTAACATTTTCAATATATTCTCTTTAGATACAATTTTGACTCGAGACTAGATTGATTTGAGAGTCCTTATCCGATTCTAATCGTACTGTACATATTTAGCATCAGTTTTTCAATTTTTGCAAAAAATCGTTCTTACATTTCCCCTAGACCCTTCGTTTTATTGAATTCAAGTTTAAAAGACACTTATCGCATATCACGTAGAAACCCCATTTAATCGACGTAGAATCGTTATAGCTATTTATCTATCAATTGTACATGTAACGTTTTCGTAAAGCATTGTGTCCGTAGAATAAAAACATAGACAGAAGATATTTTTTAAATGAATACTCATTCAAGAGTCATTTGGTGTTTATGTAATAAAATGATGCCGAAGCGACATAAAGCTTACACAAATTAGAATTACCTTTTGTTACGTAGCCGTTTTATGACTTTTGACGAATTTCGAAACGAGATTCCATTAGAAAGCTGCGAGGTCCGTTAGCCTGTCAATCAATTCGTGCGTTATTCAGTCCGTCTCTTCAACTTTCTGGGTATTTGTTTTGCTTTTTATCAGTTAGGAGAAAACTAACTGGAAGTTGTGATAATACGGAAATGTTCCAACGCTAATCTTTCCATGGTGTTAGGACTTGAATTGTGTCCTTGAACTGTTTTCATTGACAAGGACTTGAATTGTGTCCTTGAATTGTTTCATTTTCGTGCATGAACATCGACGGCGGGTGCCGCATGCCAGACGGGGGATGTTTGCTCTTCCAGGGCATCTGGTCCTACCTCGATCTTTCTAGGGGCCCGTCGATGCTCCATTTTGTGCTATGTTGTGAGTGATGTTGAGATTGTAGTCAGGATCTTCTTTAAGCTGATCATGAGATGTGTGATATAGCTGATAACATAAGAGAGAAAACTATGACGACTTGGCCCTGATATAATAACATAGACCTTTAATCTTGACCTTTGAATATTTGACCTTGACTTTGAAGATTGACCTTATCTTCGAAATTTTAACCTTCAGTTAATCTTGAAAAAAGGTGTAGCGCTTTTACATTTCCAATCAATTGTATATTCTTTTGACAACACCTTGATCTACTTTTCAAAGCTTAAACCGTAAGCGGTATGGCCTTTTCGCAAGAGATTTAATTCGCAAGACTTATAAATTAATACCGTGACCTTTGAACTTGAACTTTGACCTTAATCCTCTCCTCCTCAAGAATAAAGCATAATTGACGCTTACTTCTGCTTATAATGATGTATTTATTTCTTATACTCATAGAAGTGTATTTGTATTTAAATGCTAACAAAAAGACCAGACGCAAAGTTCCTAGAGGTACAGAGGGATAGCCTTCCCTATATTCAAGAGCCTTTTTACATGGTTTGTATGCGTACTGAGATTCAATGCGCAAGACTCACAAAATGATACCGTGACCTTTGATCTTGAACTTTGATCTAAATCCTCCCTTTCTCAAGAAGAAAACATAATTTGCGCTTACTTCTGGTTATATTGATGTATTTAGTTTTAATAATGTCGAAGGGTTCCAACTCTCTAACTTCTTGAAGAAAATTCCATACCAATTTAATTGCACCAAACACGTGTTTCGAATATTAAATTCTCATCAGTGATGCTTTCAGCGGAACCACAAAAAATAATTTCAGTAGCGCCCTCTATAATTTTTTGAAGTTAGATTTTTACATTTACATGACAGAGAGCGCGCGGTTCCAAATTTCCTGTAGGGTCGATTCAGTAGCATATCCAAATAAAATCTATGTTCAAAATAGCATTGGAGGGATGGTGCTAAGATGTTAAACTCCTTTGATTTAAATGATATTTATCGGTGAAATGGATAGTTTCCGAAATAGCAAAACATATATATGATGTCACATTGATAAAAGGCCAAAAACAAAGCTTCTTTCAGGTGACAGAGCTGGAAAGAAGTAATTAATACACTTGACAAACATTAGGCCACGGGAAACGATTTTAACTGCTCTACACTGCAACGTGAAATAAGTGTCTATATTAATAATGTCGAAGGGTTCCAACTCTCTACCTTCTTGAAGAAAATTCCAAACCAATTTAATTGCACCAGACACGTGTTTCGAATATTAAATTCTCATCAGTGATGCTTTCAGCGGAGCCACCAAAAATAGAAGTATATTTGTACTTTTTTTCAAATGCTAACAAAAAGATCAAACGCAAAGTTCCTGGAGGTACAGAGGAATATCCTTCCCCATGTTCAAATTGGTTGAAATCAATTTCTTCACGAGACTTTTACATCGTTTGCATGCATACTATTCGTAACGGGCATTCAACAAAGAAGGGGATATCCAACAACACCATGTTGCAGCACTCACAACAAAACCCCAAGACACCCCATGCAAAAACACAGAGCAGACACACACAGAAAAAGACGCAAAAGGGACAAGCAACACCAAAGCACAGAAACACCAAACACAAAGTACCACTCATAAACCAGCGAGAACAATGGTGCCGACTTGGGATTGATTCAATTAGATCCAACCAATGTCTGATTGATAATACATTCCTAGAACGTGCTTTTATGTCGTATAAATATATTTTTCAACATGATTTAGAGGGCTACATTTATCTAGAATTTACGGATTAAAATCAACGGTGAACACCAGATTCAATTCATCTTTAAAGACTCTGATGCTATCACAGAGCTTACCTACCTACAAGAACATTATGTCACCACACCAGCTGAAAAAGCCTCAAATAATTACACATTTACTTGCAAAAAGCACTATTTCGACTGTCTATTTAAAGAGTTTGGCTTAAATTCGACACCTGGAAATCCCACTTACACCCCAATAAACATGTCTGCCTCTGAAATAATTCATAACCACAAATCTGCTCTCGCTTCCGTTGGCTTCGACACAAACAATTTAGATTTAGATTTACCATACTTATAGTGCGCACCTAAAATGCATAAGAATCCGTACAAACAAAGTTTTATCGCTGGTTCCTCCAAATGTTCTACCAAATCTGTATTGATCTTACTCACCAAAGTTTTATCTGAAATCAAATCTGGACTTCAAACGTATTGTTCGACAGTATATTCTCGTGGTGGTGTCAACCAGATGTGGATTTTAGAGAAATCGAAGGAACTTTTAGAATATCTAAAATCCACTCATTTTAGTAGAGTCCATTTGATCAACGCCTTTGATTTTTCGACAATTCACACAATAATCCAACATGCTTAATTGAAAGAAAAACTAGCAAACATTATAACTAACGCATATACAAGTTTTTGGTTGTTAACTATTACAAAACGTTATTTGTAAAAGAAAAGTCCGATTCTGAAAATAAGTACTACACTGAAACAAATATTATTGATCACTTGTTAAACTTCCTGATCGACAACATTTTTCTAGTGTTTAGAGAAAAGGTCCTCCAGCAAATTGTCGGAATTTCAATTGGGACCAATTGTGCCCCACTCCTTGACGAGATTTTCCTTCACTCGTATGAAGCTGAATACATTTAATCTTTGGTCTCTGAAGGGAAAAGATACCAAGCTTCTGACTTCAGCTTCACTTACAGATACATAGACGATGTGTTGTCCATTCTTAATCCAAAATTCGCGGATTACCTCAGCAGAATCTATCCTTCGGAGCTTGATGTCAAAGAAACTACAGAGACAAATAATTCAGCATCCTATTTGGACATAATGTTGTCCTACGCCACTGATGGTCATATGGATACCTTATTCTATGACAAACGTGACGACTTAAATTTCAGCATCACAAACTATCCATTTCTGAGGAGCAACATCCCTTCATCGCCTGCTTATGGCGTGTCCATATCTCAGTAGATACGCTATGCCAAAGCAAGTACTAAATATACAGATTTTATTCTGAGAGCAATCTAAAAGAATCAATTGAAAGCATAAACTTGCAGGCAGGTCGAATAGTCACGGGCGCAACAAGATATTCTAGTAACCAATCTGTATTATAATAAAACTGGCTGGCCCACCCTTCAACAAAGACGCAACCAACATAAATTGATTTAGTTTTTTAAGATAGTAAATGGACTTACCCCTGAGTACCTTTCCACTTCATTATCTTTCAGTCCACTGACCAGCATAGATATCCTACACTGAGTTCATCAAATTACACGACAATTCCATGCAAGTCGCAATTTTATCACAATAGTTTCTATCCATCGTCAATTCGGTTATGGATTAACCTACCACTTAGCACTAGACAAGAGATTTCTCTTAGTAAATTTAAACACCTAAGTATCGAATCTACCCGAATTCCTGCCTACTTTTATACTGGTTCGCATCGCTCACAAGTTTTATACTCTCGACTACGTATGAGATGCAGTTCCTTAAACCAACGTCTATTTTACTGTAACCTGACCGAAAGCCCACTCTGTTCTTGTGGAAAAATAGAATCTTCTGCGCATTACTTATAACAATGTCCTAACTTTACCAACATCAGGAATAAATATTTATTGCCACTAGGAATCAATTTAACATGTACTCTTCTTTTATACGGAGACGAAAACCTTACGTATGATCAAAATCGAACAATTTTCTTAAAAGTTCAAAAATACATCATAAAATCAAATCGGTTCAATTAGAATTGTTATTATACCTCCAAAATATTGATTTTAAAAGAATTATTTCTTTCTTGAAAATCTTTTCCTTTTTTTTCTCAACTTTCCGACTGGTACTTGAACCTCGCAATACTCGTTCTTTGTCGCTTCGCTCCTCCTCTTCACCCCCCTCCACTTCCCCTATTTTTTTCACGTGTCAGTTTTTGTATTGTTCACTTTCTAGTATCTCGTTTCTTTCCTCCTTCCTCCTTCTTTCTATCTTACTATAAATAACTCACAATTCCAATTATGTAGCATTTAACTTTATTTTATTCAGCCGATAAATTGTGTTGTCCAGAGTTTAATTAAATTGAGAAATGGATTAGTATAAGCATTTTATTTTTGCTTGTTTCCAGATCCCTGTCTCTAAATATTGTATTATATGATTTCGTGTACTCCTTGACAATAAATAAAGTTTAAACTATTCTGAGAGCTAGGCGTCTTTCAGATAAGCTTCTCAGTAAGGGTATGTTTGTGATCGTCTACCATTGTCACTGAGGAAGTTCTATGGTCGACATGGTCCTTGACAATAAATAAAGTTTAAACTATTCTGAGAGCTAGGCGTCTTTCAGATAAGCTTCTCAGTAAGGGTATGTTTGTGATCGTCTACCATCGTCACTGAGGAAGTTCTATGGTCGATATGGGGAGCTCCTCATACACTATGATGTCCCACTCTCCAGAATGGTGGATAATTATCTGTTTTCGACCAATTGAACCATCCAACCAAAGATTATACTCTATATCATCCGAAATGAAGTAACTGGATGTGATTCTACCGAATTCTACCGACTTGAACCGGCGGGTATTGCATGGAAGCTGGAGATGCTGACTCTTCCTTGGCTCCTGGTCTCACTCCCATATCGGGAGTTCGCTTCTTTTCATATGTACTACGATTACATTTTTTTTTGTCGTGCGAATTGTAATTGACCGCTTGAAATTTACCTATGTCTGTCAAATATCAATCTAGTTTTTCTAATAAACGCGACCTACATTTGATTTTGGACATCCAAAGATAAATTTTAGACTGTGAAAACAAAAGCATGACATCATGACGTCACATCGATGCTTTGAATTCTTATATACATTTGACTGATATACATGTACATTGCTTTCAGACACACTACTGATTCCAGTAAAGGCGTGTTTAATATAATGCATTATGTTATTGACAGCTGTTACATTTTAATCGTTAAGAATTTTGAAATTCAAATAAGTCCAATAACTTTAACTTTTTCTGTTTCATTTTCGCTTATCCAAACATACTTCGAGTCATTGATATCGATTCTGCACGGATTAACGAGTTCCGATCCATGCGTCGGTAGGAATCTCATAAATGTTCCATCTTTATTCAGAATATGTACCCTTCTCCTGAGATAATCTGTAATAAGCACTTGTCCATTTCTGTCAGAACACATGTCCACAGGTGTGAATATATTGTCTTTCTGTCCAGTGTACTCGTATAAGAATTCGCCATTCTCTTTTATAGCTGCAATTCTTCCTGGACTATCATATTGTCCTCTCCCATCTTTGTCGGTTATATAGATATGCCTGTTCACTTTATTTTGGATCGAAAACAAAGGATAACCACGGACTGCGCCGTCCAGATTCATCAATTTCTCTCCAGTTTGACTGTAAACGATAACTTTCTTTTCCTCCTGGAATGTTATAAGGACATTGTCATCCATCAGTATACAAAATCCATACGGTTTGCTATTCAACTTGAAAAGCACGTGCAATTTGCCATCGCTGGAAAACCGACTGACACAGTTTACATTGGTGTCGCTAGTCAGCACCATCAGCTGTCCTTTGGTAGCAAGAGCTAGATCGCAGAATGTCATATTAAACAGTTTTTTATTGGATATGTTGTTTGCCTTATCTAGAAGCTTGAGTTTCTTTCTTTCCGTTCCCATCCATGCCAAACCCATACCCGTACAAACGAGAGGGGATGCATTTTTACATGATGTTGGTACAATATTTGTCTCTGCTAGGAAAGTTGATGCTCTGGGAAGACCTGAACTCCTTTTGAGTTCCTTGATTGTCTCTGCTAGGACAGTTGAGGCCTTTGGGATATCTGAATTCATTTTGAGTTCGTTCACTGTCACCCGTTCTACATCCTCATAATCAGGACTTGCTTTCTCCTCTTCAAGGACAAGTCTTCCGAACAACTCACATAGTTGATTTCGTGAACATTCTACTTTCTTAAACAAAGGAATTTGAGGTTCGTTGAAGCTTGGAGGAGACGTATTCTCTTCCCGTTCACCTTGACTTGGTTTGAATTCTAAGATCGCTACTGCATCCTGGGATCGAAGAATCTTCTCGTATTCATGTCTTTTCTGCTCAAATGTTACAAGGTGGCTTTGGATTTTGTCTTTTTGTTCGTTTATCTTATGTTGGCAGCTCTCTTTATGACGTTGAAGCTCTTTGAGCATGTCGACTTCCACATGGTTTATCTTATCTCGCAACGAGTTTGCTTGTCTTTTTACTTCAGATTCCTCGTTTTCAAATGATTTGTTTCTAGCCATGTTTTCTGCTTCCAAATTTGTAAGGGATTGCTGCCACATCGAGCATAAAGATTTTGTTTCCTCATATTTCTCTTGCAAATAATTTTTCCTCTGTTTTACTTTGTACTGAAAGTCTTTTATTAAGTGCCTCTCGTGGCATGGTGACGTGATACAAGCTACACATACTGCTTTACTACATGTGTCACACCAAGCAACAAGAGTGTTTATAGGATGTTCTTTGCATTCCTGTGTACTCGGCAGAACCCTTTCGAAGTATTGCACAATCATATGATGTCTTCCTTCTTCAGAAACCTCATGTTTGCTCTTGCAATCAGAACACAGAGCGGAGTTACATGTGTTACAGTTGTATTCCACAGATGATTTGCACCCTCTACATTGAACTGTCCATTGGAGCCTTTCCGCCATCCTAGATAAGATACATTACAATTAATGAAATTGACGTTGAATGTTATAATTCAGGAAATGTTAAACGTCCTCAAATTCGATAGCATCATTAAAGACCAGATGAATTTGCAGCACGGACCAGACATGCACGTTTTGGGTACTTAACCCTCGTCATTGATCCTCAGTCTAAACAATGTAATATGGTCAAAAAGTGTGGAAATTAATAAGTCAAAAATGTACCGGAAGACGTAGCAGAACTAACGCTGGATGCTATTTCACCCATACAGTTAACAGATAATGAGAGAGAGAGAGAGAGAGAGAGAGAGAGAGAGAGAGAGAGAGATTTACTTATCACTCACCTGAAATAAATATTTAAAAGGTAAAATGAAATATTTTTGCGGTCCCCATTTCAATCCACTGAATTATATGGCGTTCATGGCACGTCAACAAAACATAACTCGAAGTTGCGTTTATGTATAGAAACCAAACTCTAACTACAGGAAATTTTAACGGTTGTAATATTCACTTTTTAAATAGAGTTTCATTGGCTCGAGGCTACATTGATTTGAGAGTCTTTATCCGATAGTAATTGTACGTTGCAAGTCTAGCATCCCTTTTCAATTTGTGGAAAATAGGTCGTGTATTTCTCCCTATCTCTTCCTTTTCTTTGAATTCAAGTGTAAACTAGACACTTATCGCATATTACGTAAAAACCCCATATTGTTATATCTATTCTTCTATCAATTCTAAATGTTACTTTTTCGTAAAGCAATTGTGTGTGTACAATAAGAAGTTAAACAGAAGATACATTTCTAGATAAACGTTCATATAAGAGAGCTTTGATGTTAATGTAATGTACTGAATCAGATGCAGAACCTATATAAAGCTAAAATAGAAGTACCTTTTATTACGTAACCTTCTTATGATTTTTGACCAAATTCGAAATGTGGCCCCGTTAATAAATTGTCAACTCGTTTGTCATTCCGTCTGTCTCGTCAACTTTCGGTTAAGTGACAAATATGGACAATGTCCATATCCCAATATACAGTACAATATTTTTGATTCAGAAAATCATGAAACGAAGGTTTAAAAAAATCAGGATAACCAGGAACAAAAGCAATCAAACAAAAACCTCTACCACATGAAAAGAAGAGAACTTCCACTATAGGAGTGAGACCAGGTGCCCATGAAGAGTCAGCATCCCATGCTTGCATGCAACACCCAATCGTCAGAATTATCACATCCGGTTAATTAAATTTCTGAAGATACAAGTGTATTCTGTAGTTCGATGTTTCAAATGGTCTACGACAGAAAACCATCCATTATTCTGGACAATGGGCCATTATAATTATATCTATTCCGTTCCGTTCAATAGATTACTTTATTTTGGGCATAAACAAATACGAGTGGCTATTTACCCTTCCTAAGTGCGAGTTATCTCGCTTTGTTCTAAGTTGCCCAATCATGCAGTTATGTCGTGCAAAGTGTGCGTGATCTTTCGTCATATTGGTGACGACACTTAGCTGCCTCATGTGCTTACCCTCTTTTCTCAAGAACATCTCAAGGTAACAGTCATGCTTGTTTACACTGTTTCTTTTTCAGCTTTTTCAACATTGTTTATGCATGTTTCGTTATATTTTTTAGAAGAAAAATTAAAATATTATTCATATGATACATTGAGAAGTACATTTATGATGGAATGAGCTTATTATTTATCTGTTTGTGAATCGTGACATGTAGCGATCACGAGTGTCACGACATTGTAGTACTGTCCGCTTGTCTTGCCTGTTTGCATGCTGTATAATACATGAACATGATCTCCGTTTTTTGTAGAGATATATGGTTTATCATCAGAATGATTAATATTAATTGTTTAAGAATTGTACATGGATCAGAGTGAATATTTTACCATGTTTCATAAAAATCAGTAGTGTAGGCTAGCTGTAATAAAAGTTTTGGATAGAAATTCATTGCCTTCTACCAAGGGTGATGTACTGAGGCATGGACTATATCTGTCATTTATTCAAGTTCTCACCATATCAATATGCTTGCTTTTTACATTTGATACTGAAATCCATCTTCATTCTTCACTCTTGGGGACTTCAAAATTTTTGAAATTGTTCAGAACTGTTGTTCATCGGATAGTCATGTTTATGGATGAAAGCATGCTCCGCTTCTGAATAGCTTATGATTTATGTAATGGTACATACATTTTTGTAGATGTCATTTTTAAGTACAGTATTTCTGGTAAGTAACGGCTCCTGGTCCTGGTCCAATGTACTTGCAGCAAATTACAACATAATAAATGATAATTACGATACTATAAATGTCTAATGGTAAGTAGTCTAGAATAATACGATAGAAAGAGGTAACGAGGAATAGTTCTACTACACCCTAGCAAGAGGATCTAGATAAAAATAAATTGAATTTTTATTGATAAATTAATAAGATAAAGATTAAATTTACTGATTAATAAATAAAAGTAATAAATAAATAAATAAATAAATAACAATAAGAAAAAAAACCCACGTCAAATCTTGGTGAATGATATGCAAACAGCATAGGTTAGATCTCTACCTCTTACCAAAAATAAAATAAGTAGATGAATAAGACTCCGACTGAAATTACATATGCCCAGTGACTAGTAAACGAATGAAATTAAGTTTGATTTAAACTTTGAACTACTAGAAAGAGAGCTAGCCCTGTCTGCATAGTAAGAAGAAGAAGAAGAAATAAATAAATAAATAAATAAATAAATAAATAAATAAATAAATAAATAAATAAATAAATAAATAAATAAATAAATAAATGAATAAATAAATAAATAAATAATGAATCAGACAAATACATAGATAATTGACAAAATGAAATCAATAGACAGGCAAAAGGATCAATAGATAATTTCCTTAAACTGCTTAGGAACTTAGAGGGTACACTGTAGTAGTATTTGACATAGTTATAAATGTAGTATATTGCCTTAAACATGTCAATTGGACCAGTCAGTATTCATGCCGTGCATAAAAGCGCTAAGTACAATTACATGTAGTCCCATTCCAAACTCTTTATATGCGACGTTTGGACTCGCAATACTCATGCGCAAACACTTGCTTTAATATAATGCACCCTCCCCCTCGTGTCACCTAGAGGTGTCACCAGGGTAAGGTATAGAACATGTATAATCATTTATTGAATTTTACTTTATCACCTGACGTAATTGAACTTCGATTTATATCCATATGAAATATTTGTATATAGGGGTACAAAAATGTTGATTATTTTGAAACAAAGATATTGATTATTTCGAATGACTGAATACTTGAAATCCTTGTCCTCATCAGCTATGTTCACACAATTAAATAAATCAAGGGATTCCTATCACATGACTTTCAATCACTGATGTTTTAAAAGGCTGTATAAATAAAGAGGTTCGTGGTTGACACAGCAATGTCATTATAGCTGCCACTCCCTGTTTGTTATAGTCGTGGCGGCAACGTGGGCTTCACAATCAACTTCGCTTGGCGCATACGCTATAATCGACATAACTGGTTAAATGGATTTTAAAGCGAATTCGCTTCGGCGCGGCATTTCCGGTCGGAGCGGATTTCGCCTTTCATAAATAGGGAACTTACGCCGGCTTTGACTATATTCAACATTTTGGTATCCGTCATTTAAGGAGGCATTGAACACTTGGGCGCCAAATTCAATTTTTCTAAAAAATTCTGAAATTATATATTTCTTGTCTGTCCTTGACTATACAAACTTACATTTGATTCTATCCACAGGAAAATTTTCTACGAGACTTTGAAATATGCATTAATCGACGTTTTCGTGAATTTCTTGATGACGTCATTATATTGAAAGTGTCATTCCGGTTCTCGTAAAGCTATTGAAAATTAAATTTGATTTACCTTCCAAAATAACCATAAATGTATTACACTTACATATAGAAAAAATAAGATTAATTGTGTTTTTAACACAGGCAGGATACTTGAATAAAAGATGACACTGTCGCTACAAAAATTGCAATTTCGAGCCAATTTTCTGTAGTTGATAGCTAATTATCAGGAATCCTGTGGATAAATCTTTGTAAAAAATGAGTTAAAGAAGATCCTGACGATAATCTCAACAGCACTCACAATAGAGTACAAAATTAAGCATCGACGGACCCCTAGCAAGCTAGAGGTGGGACCAGGTGCCCGGGAGGAGTAAGCATCCCCTGTTGGCTAGCCGCACCCGCCGTCGATGTTCAAGCACGAAAATGAAAACAATATATAAACTTCATGCACTGTCTGTCGTTATGTCTATATAGAAAGTGCTATGGCGACAATGTCAGGGAAATATATTCAAAACACTTACTGTCAAACCCCTCGCGGGGAACTTTTTACGAGCTCCACACGGCAAAGGGCATAAGTGTGACACAAATGAGTTGAAGAAGATCCTGACGATAATCTCAACAGCACTCACAATAGAGTACAAAATTAAGCATCGACGGACCCCTAGCAAGCTAGAGGTGGGACCAGGTGCCCGGGAGGAGTAAGCATCCCCTGTTGGCTAGCCGCACCCGCCGTCGATGTTCAATATCTATAAAAATAACTATCAAAACAATCAAGAATGTCCAGAGATGATTTCACGATTTAATTGGAAAAAATTGAACGTAGGATTAATATGCATTATATTTTCCATTTTTTTTTTTCCAAAATCGTAAATTTTCAATTAAGTGACATCCGCTTTCCTGTAACGTAAATTTATCAACGAATACACCGTGATGAAGATTGAATTTTCTATTTTATACATGCTAAGTTTCAATGCAATACGTTTAGTAATATTGTTTTTATTGCATTTTGAATGCGAAGGTTTGTGACGCCATTTTTCCTGATAACGTCGAAATGATGTCGTGGTTTGCTCATGGATGAAACTCCCAAAATTCTAAATTTCGAAAATCGCCATAATTTTTTCAAATGACGCCGGAAATTATTCAAACTTCATCAGGATACTCAAATGCATTTATCAATCAGAGTATCAAATGTTTTAATGGAGTTAAGGCTGTACCTTTCTTAGTAAGCGATTAAACAAAAAAATGCCGCCGCCATCTTGGTGTTCAAACCCTCCTTAATTGCCCGAGAATGCTAGGGTTTAAAAGGCTTCAACTGTACCACGGAAAATGCCGGGCCAATCTGTGAACATATTGACTTGAATTAGCTGCTTGAACTTGATGCACTTCAATTATTTACTTGAATTAAAACTTGAACATTGAATGCTTGTTTTCAATTGTTGTTAAATGTTAAACGTCTTTAAATTCAATAGCATCATTTAAGACCTGATAAATTTACAGCTTGGACCAGACATGCACGTTTTGGGTACTAAACCCTCGTCAGTGATCCTCAGTCTAAACAATGTAATATGGCCAAAAGTATGAAAATTATTATGTCCAAAAATGTACCAAAAGACGTAGCAGAGTGGGTGGGATATGATGCTACAGGACCCACGTTTTAGAAATTACACGAAATTTTGTAACAGAAAATTTCAAATGCATTGAAAAGACAAACGATCATCCGAAGTTGATCGAACTTGGCTACATTGCCCAAAATATGCTACTTGATTCGAATAAAATGAAAAGAAATTATTTTGAATCTTCTTGCTGTTATCTTTTAAAATATGCATATCTAGTGCTTTGCCGTTGAGGTCCCGAAATAATGTATCATCCGTAGAACTTCCTCAGTGACGATGTTAGTCGATCACAGTAGTATCCCTGATTGAGAAGCTTATCTGAGAGAGGCCTAGCTCTTATTACAAAATCTATATACTTGGTACTTGGTAAAGTGTAACGTATCAATGTTAAAAGTCTTCATATTCAATAGCATCATTTATAAACAGAGAAATTTGCAGCATGCACCATACATTAAGATATGAACACGCCATAAGCAGGCGACGAAGGGATGTTGCTACTCAGAAAAGGAAAGTTTGTGATGCTGAAACTGAAGTCGTCACGTTTGTCATAGAGTAAGTTGTTCATTTCAATATCAATGTCGTAGGACAGCATCATGTCCAAAAACGATGCTGAATCATGTGTCTCGGTAGTTTCTTTGACTTCAATCTCCGACGGAGTTGGGGTTGTTGCTTTTAATCGGTTGACAGGAAACTGATTGGAATTTGAAATAATAAGGCAGTGTTCCGACGCTTACCTTTTCATGGTGATTTGACTTGAATTTTGTCATTGGTCATGAGATATGTGATATAGCTACATGTAATAGCAACAGGGAGAAAACAATGACGAATTTTGACTGAACTTAATGATTGTCCCTGATTTTATAACATAGACCCTGAACCTTGACCTTTGAACTAGTTCCCTTGACTTTAAAGATTAACCTTATTTTCGAAACTTTGACCGTCGGTTAATCTTTAAAAAAAAATTAGGGCTTTTACATTTCTAATCAACTGTATATTCCTTGTAACCACATCTAAAATTAAATCTACTTTTTAAGGTTTTGCAACTTCGTTTGAACCGTAAGCGGTATGGCCTTTTTGACTGAGATTCAATGGGAAAGACTCATTACTTGATACCGTGACCTTTGACCTCAATCCTCCCTCCTTCAAAAATAAAATATAATGGACGCTTACTTCTGGTTATGTTGATGTTAGTATTTCTTATACGCTTGGAGGAATAATCGAATTAAGATACTGACAAAAAGGTCAAACGCTAAGTTCCTAGAGGGACAAGAGAATGTAATTTCCCCTGTTTAAATTTGAACATGGCAAGCCTCTTTAAATCGTTTGTACAAGTGACGGGTGTTGCATGCAAGCAGGAGATACGGACTCTTCCTTGGTAACTGATCTCTCTCTCATTCGGAGTTCGCTTCTTTTCTTGTGGAGGAGTTTTTGTTTGTTTGCTTTGGTTTTTCTTCTATCGAGATTTTGTATGCGTCCGGTTTATAATTTGTCTGAATTATCAATTTTTTACTTTGTATTGGTATATGGTCATTATCCATATTTGTCATTGCTTGCGTACTTTTCGTTACAGATACTTGATTTCTGACTGATAACTTCCCGGAACGTGTTGTTCAATCTTATCAATATCTCTTTGAAAATTGTTTTATTTGCCTTTTATCTGCCTTTATTGTAGAAAGTACAAATAAACAAAACAAACAAGAAATAAGATAGTCATGTTTAATATGTATATAAAATGAAAATCTGGAAGAATGTTATGCAATTACACGTATTACAATATTAAACAGAATATGTCAATGCGCTAAATGTAAGATAAAATACGAACAGTCTAGCAAACTACTTTCAGATCAAAATCTGTTGGTTTTATTTCGGATTTCCTTTATTTATAGGATATCATTGTTAACGTTTGATCACATACTTTTTTTACAAGTTCAATCAGATGTCGTCATATGATTCGAACTAAGCGGTAAAATTTTGATGATATGATGCATTAATTTAAGTACAAGAAAAAGAGTAGCAAGCGGTACAATATGCAATCGGTAACTACATACATGACAATGGTAATAAACAATTATCCTAGGAGTACAAAAAATAAAAAATGTGTAATCGCATAAGTCTACCGAACCCCATCCTTGATTATCGAACCCATCTCACGACTTTTAGCTGTTCGGTTTCATTTTCACTGATCCACACGTAAATGGAGTCATTAATATCAATCCTACATGGTTTTCTAAGTCCATGACCTTTCACTTCTAAGAATTGCATGAATTTTCCATCTTTGTTTAAGATATGTACCCGATTTGTAACATAGTCTGTTACAAAAACATGTCCCTTTTCATCTGAGCAAGCATCCACTGGTGTGAAGTCACCATCGCCACTTCCATCGTATTCGTAAAGAAAATCGCCATTTTCTTCGAAAGCCTTGACGCTCCCGGGGTAATCGTAGTGTGCGTAACCAGTCTTGTTGATTATAAAGATTGCTTTAGTTACTTTATTTTCGGCTGCGTAGAATGGATGATCGAGCTCTTTGTTGTCAAATTCAACAAGTTCCTTTCCGTACCAATCGAACTTCATGACTTTCCTGTCATCTTTAAACGTAACAATGATGGCGTTATTGTGCAACACACAAATTCCGAAGGGTTTCACTTTCATGCAAAACCGTGTTGAAAGCTCCCAATTGGCTGTTAGGAGGAGCACAGCCTTTGCGTTGCTGTCAAGCAACACAATTTCATTGAATGGTGTCATCCCTGCATCACAGAAAGACTTGTGAGTAACCGTCTTTTCTTCAAAGTTGCTCGACTTATCAACAAGTTTAAGGGTATCATTACTTGTTGATATCCAAGCCTGTCCAAGACCAACGCATACAATCGTTGAAGGCTGGCTTCTACCGGTCTGTAACACGGACAGCTCTTCTTCAGACGTTATTCGTCGTGAATAATTTTTTGGCAATGACATTGCCTTTTTGAGGTGATCATGGGTAGTCGCGAAAGCAGGCCCATTTGTGTTTACATAGTCCGAGTTGTTTCCACCTCCGTTCAATGTTAGATAACCATATATTTCGTCCAAAGCAATAGCGTTTAGTTTTCCACTTCGAAATTTGGGAACTGCTGGCTGAGTAAACCTGGGAGGCAAAGTATCTTCATTACTTTTCTTCGCATCTTTAAACTCAAACATCTTTACAACGTCGTTTGATCTGAGGATATCCTCATATTGAGTCTTTTCATGTCTTAATGTATTCAGTGTATCCTCCAAGATAGTCTGTGGTTTCAAAACTTCTTCAAGACAAGTACGTTTATGCTCTTGCAATTGTTTGAGTCTACTATCTTCGATTTGCTTCACTGTATTGCGCAAGCAACTGCCTTGGTTCTTGATTTTCTCTTCTAATCGCTCAAAAGTTTTTTCCAAAGATCCCTTCTTCTTGTCGAGATCTGCAAGAGAGTTTTGCCAAATAGAACACAATTCATTGGTAGTGGCGTATTTACCTTTCAAATCAGACTTCCATTCATTTACTTTATCAAGTAGACTTTTAAAACGATGTCCGTTCCCGCATAACGATGTCACACATACTGCACATGCAACACGTCCACACGTTTCACACCAAGCAATACCGTCCTGTCCATGATGTAAGTCACACGGACATTTGTTTACTCGTTCAGCGTAAGGGCTAACGCAATGGTATCTGGTTTCCTCCGAGTTTAGATGTTTCTCCTTGCATCCTTCGCAGTAAGCAAGATCACATGTGTTGCAATAGAATTGAGTCGAGCCTCCACAGTCGCTGCATGTTTTTACCCACTGTCGAGTTTCATTCATCTGAAATGTAATTTGAATTCATTTTTCAATAACTTACATTGAAAATTTATGATATTTGTTTTTCTTTTCCTTTTGCTTTATTTATGATGAACTTAAAGAGACTAATGCCTATCCTATTGAATTTTGATGTCAATTTAAAAAAAAACAGAATGCCATGATTACGCTTCACTTTCCAGAAAATAGTTCACAGTAATTTTACAAGACACACAGTTTGTGTATAAATGTAACTGCAGTTGTTTCAATGGAAGAAGATTGATTTTCAATTGTCTTGATGGCCATATATATTATTCGAAAAATTACCAACAAATATCCAGCTTTAAATATTATGGAGATATTTCCTACAATATCAGTCATACATTTTGTTACCGGCTGTTAAAAATGAACTTGGGAATCCCCCTGCAAGAGTACACTGCGCTAATCACGCATATTCAACAAACAAAAGACATAACGATAAATATCAGGGCATAACAAAGTACACAACACCGACCATATTGAACTGCTAATGAGATAAAGAAGATCCTGACGACACTTTCAACAGCGCCCAGAACAGAGCACCAAATTGAGCATCGACGGACCCCTAGCAAGCTTGGGGTGTCACCAGGTGTCCGGGAGGATTAAGCATCCCTTGTTTGGCTAGCCGCGACCGGTGTCGATTTTCACACATGGAGATGAAAACAATATCTACAGATTATTCACTTCCTTAAGTTATGTCTGTATAGAAAGTGCTATGGCGACCATGCTAACACACAATCAAAAGAGGCTCGCAAAACACGACACGTGAATGACTGTACATATTTAGAAATCCCCTCCTTTCTTATAAAAGTAGGAAGACCAATTACAACCAGGAAAAATAAGTCAGACAGGTTTAATTCTAAGGCTTCGATTATTATTTTTTTTTTACTTACACCATATATGTCCAGCGAATTTGCGAAGAATAAGGATACTCAAAAGGGATTGAATCTTTATTAAAATGAATAAATAAATACAAAATTACTCACTTTAAGGGGTCCTACTCGGTACACGTATCAGATCTTCGATTAAGCTATATAACAATCTGATTCAAATGTTGTTACAAATTAGATTTTGAATCACCTACCTCTTGGATGGAAAATTCGTTTGCCTGGTTCTGTCGTATTGAGGTTAAAATGTTAAAATCTCGAGTCACACGATACAATTAATTATACATCTTCCTGGTCTAGTCAGATATGTATCAGTACACACTTACTGTTTACTGTGTATTTGAATTGCATGTTGAAGTTCTCGGAAAAACCGTTTTTCTCAAATCGGAAACAAACTGAAAGCATATCATTCTATCTTCACAAAATTTATCATCACTGACTTGAACGTACTTCCTTACTTCCCACGAAGAAGAGAGTAAGCCTTTTCAAAAGATGTTTGAATTGTGAATGGCCTCTCCAGTGGGATTAGCTACTTTCAAAATTTTCAAATTAGAAAATTGGCATATGTATAATCTAAAAGAGGCAAGTAAATGCAGAAGAATAAGTCATTTATGCTCAAATCGTTCAAAAAATCTTCTTTCATTATTTTACAACATATGTTATGTTAACCCGCAAATGCTTCTATCAGTTTTATCGATGCATCATACTGCTTATTCTATCACTTTAATTGATGTATCATACTACCTATTCTATCAGTTTTATCGATGCAACATACTGCTTATTCTATCACTTTAATCGATGTATCATACTGCCTATTCTATCAGATTTATCGATGCATCATACTGCCTATTCTATCAGTTTTATCGATGCATCGTACTGCCTATATATTCTATCAATTTTATTGATGCATCATACTGCCTATTCTATCAGTTTTACCGATACATACTGCCTATTCTATCAGTTTTACCGATGCACACTGCCAATTCTATCAGTTTTACCGATGCGTACTGCCTATTCTGTCAATTTTATCGATGCATCATACTGCCTATTCTATCAGTTTTATCGATGTACGATTTACGATTCATTTCATCTGACGTTTATATTTAAACCACATGTACAATAATATTTTGCATCATGTTTGTGTTATTTAACTAAAAAGAAACTGAAACAAAAACAAATAAACAATTAACGTGTTGAACATACTGTTATCAGAAGAGGACCATGTGGAACTCCAGCACGAGTACCAGTTACTGACGAGAGTGCAATAATATGGAAGTGTTTCATCTCCAAATTCCAAACCAAGTCTAATGCACCAAAAACGTGTTTCGGACTTTACATGCAAAATTGATTTTCTGACACAACTAGAATTAATGTATAACAGCAGCACCCTCTGGTTTTCTGTTTTGAATTTTTTTTAAATTTATTTTGCAGAAATTACAGGGCTCAATATTTTGAGTAGGGTCGATTCAGTACCATAGTTGATTGAAATATATGACTCAAGAATTCTCGCTTTATTGACCAAAGTAAAATGGAAAGAAAAAAGAAAATGGAAATATTTCCTTGTACTGATGGGATATTAAGAACTTATTTTTGTTTATGGAAATTACAAGCTATGCTTTTTTATTATACTTCTCTGCTCTTTTCTAATGGTGTGTTTGTTTCTACTTAATGTAGTTTATTAAGTGTTTTGAATATTTTTCCCTGACATGGTCGCCATAGCACTTTCTAAATATACATAACCTCAGACAGTACATGTATTTTTGTATTTTATATATTGTTTTCATCTTCGTACATGAACATCGACGTCGGGGCGGCTAGACAACAGGAGATGCGTACTCCTCCCGGGCACCTGGTCCTACCTTGAGCTTGCTCCGTTTTATTCTCTATTGTGAGTGCTGTTGAGACTATCGTCAGGATCTTCTTTAACTCATTATGGAATTTTGACATTGTCATGGCACTGTAGATACGATATCATGAAAAAAGTTTAAAACCACAAAAAAATCCGAGTACAAAATCATAACGATAAGTGCATCATTAAATAGTACAAAGTCCAATTAAAATGGTACAAGGATATATCACATATATAAAGCTTTAACGAAGGATTTAATATGACCAGGAAGCTTGTTATTCATGATGCATTGTCACATACTTTAATGATAGACAGAAAATAGGTCGATCCAAAATTAAGTTGTTATTATAAGATAAGGTAAAGAAGAATAACTCTGATTTCCATTTCTAATTCTATAATGTGATTCAAGTCAATTTTGAAGGTAAAAGAAATAAAGGAAGGAAGAAAAAATACGAAAGACAGAAAAAAAGGAAAAGATGTGAAGTATCAAAGGAACGTTCCCAATTGAGATCAGATCAGGGGCACGGGTAAAGCTGAAATACAAATGTATTTCAAATGGAAACTACCAGTTATTTGATATCCATGTAGATTGATTTTACTCAAAAGGAATTTCACACTTCACCATGTACATGTATATGAAACTGGAAGAAATGTTTGGTATAAATTTTCCCGTAAATGATAAATATTATCATACATATATCAGTTGATATTCATTAAAAATCGAAATAAATTAAAGTAATCAAACAAAACAAAGGAGGGGATCTCCAACAACACCAGGTTACAGCACCCACAGCAAAACAACAAAACACAAATTTTAAAGCAAAACCCACAGTAATGTAGACATGGACTATGCATGTCGTCTAAAAATGGGAAAAAAAGCGATGTAAAGCGATGTAATACTTTGAAAATAGAAGAAGGACGATACGGAGCGGTAAATAGTTTCTATAAGACAAGCTACCAAGCTAGCTATTCCCTCGGAATAATAAACTATATTGCACCTCGGATTACTTTCTTCCGATAGGATTGCGAAATAATGTCAGGTGATTGCCTCCTATGCAGCCATAGCCTACCGCTCTTACTGATAGAAGGCCATTGCGGCCTTATTCGAGGCGAGGGAAACTGGACGACTAACTTTTACATAAAGTAGACAACAAATCAGATCGTGTAAGCCACAAACACAAAGAAAACGCTCATTTACCTAAATGAATGGTTTTAGAAATACAAGTTCCTTTCTAATTGAAAATGATAAAACGAATGCATCATTTCTCATCGGACATCTTTTCTTTATCGACATGTTGTACGTGTTTAATGCTACGTATAGGTATCAGACCCCAATTATTTTTTCCTAGACATTCCTTTGTAAATCGTACTACATGTAATATGACGATTAGATACTCGAATCGCACCACCATTTTTTGCTTGAAACTTTTATATCTGCTAGATAGTATAAAAATAAGTTCAGAAATGGATTCATGAAAAAATCTGTCGCTTAGTAGACTTTTAATATCTTTAAACCCGAAACGGGGTATCTGTGGCTCTAATGTTCTACAATCTATCAATTCAAGAGCCTCATGACACATCTGTCATTCCGCGATTAGGATGATGCAGTATCATTCAACATGCTAGAATTTTTTTTCAACTCATCTACGACTCATTGACGTCAAAAACGAATCATCTAGTGTCAAAAGAGTCGTAGAAATTAAATGTAAGATGACGAGGGATTGAAATAATCAGGAACATTCAAAATTAATTGTGATCTTCCTGGGCACCTGGTATCACTCTCATATCGGGAGTTCGCTTCTTTTCATATGGTGGAGGTTTTTGTTTTTGTTTGCTTTGGTTCCTGTTTTATCCTGATTTTGTATGCCTTCGGTATGGGATTTTCTGAATTATCGATTTTGTACTGTAGACAGGGATATGGTCATTATCCATATTTGTCATCTATAATCTATACACGGTCAAATATTGACGTCACTGATGTGGCGATGACGTCGGAGGTAAGCGAATGCGCGACAACGGACAAGATGAGCGTGTATCTTTTGGAATAACCTTTCAATTTTATTCTATTTGTATATATTGAAGAAAAAAATGCAATATAATATTCTATAAATACTGACTTTGTCACTGATGACCAACATAAGTCTGCACCGATTGCCGTTTCGTTTCGTTGATGTTTGTGTAGTATTTTTCATTGGTGTTTGATGCCTCTGTTTTTGTGCTTGTATCCCCTGTGATTTCTCATTGCGATGGTTCGCTGTTATGCTGTTGGTAGAAACAACCAGATAAATTTCCGAAGGCGACAATGTTATCCTTTCCATCAATTAATTCCTGTTGCATATTAATTTTCTATGTAATCTATATGTCATTTGAAAGATCATCGATAGACCTTTAAGAAACTAAGAAGAAACATACTTGTTCCCGTTGATATTCTCACCTCAAATGACATGTTTACAACTGGTGTCAGGATTGCAAAAAAAATGACCTATCAATTTCCAAGCTAATCGTCAATAATTATATCAAAAAAATATATCGTCAATATTTAAATTTTAAAAGAACAAAATTGGTGTACATAAAGAGTCAAGTTCATGTACTTTTATCTGATATGACCATTCATCATTGTTATACAATCAGCATACAGAGAATCCTCACAATGCGGCTGGAGCTTGGGTATCCAAAACTGGTCACGTGGAAAATCGTAGTCTTTGAGTTGTTTCTACTCTTAAGGCATAAAGCGTATACAATTCTACTACCGGTTGTTTGACAACAGAAAAGTTAAATTCCACAAAGTTTTCCGTGGACGCACGACGTGTACATAACGACTGTGTGACGATATCATTACAGAAGTAAAACATTTATATACTTTCCGCTCAGCACCTTCCCCCAATTATCACAACTACACGGCCCAATATTACGTGATACTCAAATAATCTAGTGCAAGGAAATTCGTTTCATTAAACAAGGCAATACTGTGTAAATCTACTTTGAATTGATTTTAGGTCTATCAAATAATAATAATAATAATCAATTATATGATAGAAACCTTCTTATAAAGCACAGAGGTGTATTCAGAGCACAATTAAGCAGAAACTTTCGCATTTTTCACATATTATGATATGGTTAACGGAAAAATACATATTTTATGTGTCAGTGTTCTCTGAATATATATACACATCTTCTTGATCAGAAAATCTTATCATAATAGAATTAATATCTGTCATTCCGCGATTAGGATGATGCAGTATCATTCAACATGCTAGAATATTTTCTTTTCAACTCATCTACGACTCATTGACGTAAAAAACGAATTATCTAGTGTCAAAAGAGTCGTAGAAATTAAATGTAAGATGACGAGGGATTGAAATAATCAGGAACATTCAAAATTAATTGTGATCTGTAATCTATACACGGTCAAATATTGACGTCACTGATGTGGCGATGACGTCGGAGGTAAGCGAATGCGCGACAACGGGCAAGATAAGCGTGTATCTTTTGGAATAACCTTTCAATTTTATTCTATTTGTATATATTGAAGAAAAAAAAATGCAATATGATATTCTATAAATGCTGACTTTGCAATTTATGTCACTGATGACCAATATAAGTCTGCACCGATTGCCGTTTAGTTTCGTTGATTTTTGTGTAGTATTTTTCATTGGTGTTTGATGCCTCTGTGTCTCAACTGTGATTTCTCATTGCGATGGTCATCCTAATCGCGGATTGATAAAGCTGCTCATTTAAATACCTTTATACGAATATAGAAGAACTTATCATGTATCATCGATTTTATTTTATTTATTTGAAAGCCTTAATATGAATACATATACATGTACGAGGGTAGATTAATATGTTGTGAGCCTCGTATTGATAGATTTGAATTTTATAAGATATGTTGAATAACTTTTCTACATAATCCATTTCAGCACTTTAACTAGTGAGTTTAATATTTTTTAGTACCCGTGTCACAAGGTAGCAGAGTATGTGTCATTGATTGTTTGTCCTTTTTGGAAATAATCTATCAGCAGAATACTTTCTGCATCCCAGAAAACTGAGGCTCACAACATATCAATCAGTCCTCGTAAGTAAATTAATACGGTATTTATCATGTACGATCAACACATGATCAAAGGCGATTCTCATGAAGTAGATTATTTACATTTCACGTGATATGCGACCTATATTTCAAGGTAGGTCAGCCATAAACCAAATATCGAATTTATTGCATACAGGACACATTCTATGGACACATTAGGTACAATATCATTTCTAATGCGAGCTGCTTATCTGGTCATTTGACGTGCAAAATTTGTTATATTAGTGGCGTCAAAAAGACTGGAAATATAACATAATCATGAACACTTTAAGTGTTTACAAATCAACATAGAGATACTTTTAAGATTAGGAATATAACAAAGATTGCATCATATTTGATAAGGAAAAACAGATTAGATTATAAATGGAGGTAAAAAAACTATGAATCGCAAGCGATATAAGTGCCCTACCAGTATTAATTCATGTCCTGCAAAAATGCCTTCATCTGTAATTACACCAAGAGATAAATCCCACATAAAACAGTTCAATATGTGTATCAGAAAGGTCTGGAAAACACACGAAATTTGCTAAGGGGCCATGCTTTTTGTAAGACCAGGTGAATCAAAACCCATCTTCAACTTATTCTGCATCATACTATAATGTATCTACATACCAAAAATCAGCTCAATGTCTAGAACAACAGCAAAGAAAAGTCCGGAAACTGAAAATTTCATAACATGTGCTAAGTCCAGGGGCCATAAATCCTGTAAGAATGGGTCGATCGAAAACAAACTCAAACTTGATCTTTATAACATTAGGATTTATAATTTCTTTTTCAGTATCTGCAATTACATGGAAAAAGACCGGAAAACTGAGAATTAAAAAAAATTGTTCAGTCCAAGGGTCATAACTCCTGTAAAAAATTGGTCAATCAAATTGAAACAAGAACTTGATCTGTGTCACACTAAAATGTATTCATAGTCCAAAAATGGTTTCAATATCTGCAATGCCATAAAAGAAATGTCCGAAAGCGGAGAATTTTACGACATTTGCTAAGTCCAAGGGCCATATCTCTTGTAAAAACCAAACTCGAACTTGATCTGTACAACAGTATGGTGTATTCACATATACAAAATCATTTCAATATCTGCAATACAATGGACGAAAAGTCCGGAAACTGAGAATTTCATGAAATGTGTTAAGTCCAAAATCCATACCTCAAGTAATAATAGGTCAATCAAAACCGAACTCAAACTTGATCTGTATCACATTGCGATATACATACATACCAATAATGAGTTCAATATATGCAACGACCACTTGAGAGACGTCAAAATTAGACCGTTTAAACAAAAAGTATTCACAAACTCATTAAGGATTTGCACATCGATAAATTGGATCTATCATGTCCTCTTTTCATGTAAAATGAGGCCAATTTGTTGTGCACTTGCTTCAAATAAGGCCGCCATTGCCTCTTATCAAAATGATTGGGTAGGCTGTGGTATCATTGGAGGAATCACGTAACGTGATTTACACAATCCTACTGGGGACAAAAAACTAGACCTAGGTGAAATAAAAAGGATTGACGTCCTTCGAGGCCTGTTCATGTATATTGGAGGAGTACGAGGGTTGTCCCCGAAAATCGTAGACATCGGCAATAAGAAAGTTGTATATGGCTGCCTTTTTATAAACTTTGCGTTGATAAATTTGACATACAAATCGGCTTCTGTATATATAAAATCAATAATTTATCTTTCATAGTAAAGTTTTTATGGAAAAAATAAAGACATAGGGTGACGTCAACCGGCGCATGATATTTAACGTCATGGATTCCGGCGACTGTGGTTAAGAATATGCCTAAAGGTAGCAACTCATAAATTCATCTCATACATTAATAAAAGACTTGGTACTCATCGAGCAGGTTTACATGAGAATCATATCTAATCCTCTCGACAAGATTCTCTGCACAGTTAATTTTACTTATCTTGACACTCTCTACTATTTCTTACTGTTCGACGCCGGATTTCATCAATGAGGTTTCTGGCCAAGTTAACGGTCTGAATATCAGCAATCTTCTTGTGCCCTTGTTTAGTTTTGTCTGTCAATTCGTCGCAAATCTCTTTTACATACACTTATACTCTGCGAGCATTTCCATATACTTTTCTTATTATTTCATTTCTTACTATGTCTGAAAAGGGGTCAATCAACGATTAACGCAATATCTTAGTACCATTTCCTGCTCCGCTCATAGTATTGACGTCGCCGTCTTTTAAAAGATCAATGAGGGGATTGCTTTATAAATTGCTTCTCCATTAAATGGTTTATTACGTTATTAATGAAAATATAGCATGTATGTACTCGCAAAACTTAGTACTTTCTGTTGATCACACTTTTATACTATTTATACATATATTGATAAGTATTCAACTGGTTTTAATATCGACTCCTTTTTTGGCGCGTGAAAATTTCGGACTGCTCCGGTACTGCTCAGCCGTTCTTCTTCTAATTTCATTATTTTTTTTTAATTATTATTATTATTAACAGCAGATTTCAACACCATTAACATTTGATGCTTCCTATATAGTTAAATTTACATCTTGGTAAATCTTGTTTACATTTATTGCTAAATAAATAAATTGTGAGCAATGTCTACGTTTTTCTGGGACAACCCTCGTATAAAACAAAAGAAACGCGAGTTTTACATGTACAAAGATTTACAAATAAAAAAAAATAATAATAATAATAATAATTACTTTTTCAAAAGTAACTTATTAATAAACATCATTATATATAGATTATATAAGTTAATATAACTTTTCTTTGTTACTTTGTGATTCCTGATAATTCAAGTCATCGATATGACAAAAAAAAAATCATAGAATGTTAAACGTCTTCAAATTCAATAGCATCATTTAAGAGCAGATAAATTTGCAGCGTGGACCACACATGCACGTTTCGGGTACTTAACCCTCGTCATGATCAGTGATCCTCAATCTAAACAATGTTTAGGACCCATGTTTTAGAAATTTCAAGAAATTTTGATCACAGAGATTTTCGAATGCATTCGAAAAAACAGACGATCAACAAAAGTTGATCGAACTTGGCTATATGTGCCCTCGGGGACCCCTGGTCCACCAGCAGTGACACTCACCAAGTGGTATAAATGTTAAACTATTCAAATCCAATAGTATGATTTTAGAGCAGATAAATTTGCAGCGTGGACCAGACATGCACGTTTCGAGTTCTTAACCCTCGCCAGTGATCCTCAATCTAAACAATGTATAATTGCCGAAGAGTGTGTAAATTATTATGTACAAAAATTTACCGAAAAACGTAGCAGGATGGGTGGGATATGATGCAACAGGACCCACGTTTTAGATATTTCAAGAAATTTTGATAACAGAGATGTTTGAATGCGCTAAAAAGACAGACGATCAACCAAAGTTGATCGAACTTGGCTTCATGTGCCCTCAGGGACTCCTGGTCTACCAGCAGTGACACTTACCAAGTGGTATAAATGTTAAACCTCTTTTAATTCAATAGTATCATTTAAGAACCTGCACTTACGGTAGCAATACATTCCCGCGGAATTTGTGCATTAATTAAAACTATTGCTTAATGTCCTGGCTTTTCAGAGTTGCTTCAATAAAAAAAAGAATATAAATGTCGTTTTTTCAAATTGATCATCTTCAAAAATGGAAAGGAAATCGATATTACACCTTGTCGAGGATCAAAGACATAACTATATATAGGTATTACATTTTCTGCTTTTTGTGAATATCTTTTCATCAAAGTCTTTGATATTTCATATTTAAAGATCTCGATGCATGGTCAATGTTTTCATGTAATAATGTGATGCATATAAATATGCTTAAAAATATCCTTTTTGTCACACTGGTTGTCACTCTGGTTTTTACACTGGTTGTCACACTAATTGTCACACTGGTTGTCACACTGAAGCGGTAAGATGTAAATTGCGCTTCCTTTCCATCTGGATACTGGTTTTTTTTCTTCGTAAAACAAATCCTCCTAACATTGCATTTAGCTGATCCACATCTACCTCTCCCTTAATGAATACAGGGATCGTTATTTCTGAAAGCTTGGGTACTGACACGTCATCTTGCTGTTTTGGAGTTTGAACGAAATCTAGGATGTTCATTGCATCGCTTGAGCGTAGAATTCCGTCATAAATGTCTACGTCACTTTGTAGTAAATTTAGCTTTTCATGCACATTTATTTTTTGCCCACTTAGTTCTTCATGACAGGATTCCTTATTATCTTGTAACTGTTGGAGTGCTTTGGATTTTATTCGGTTAACATGATTGCAAATAGTCTCCGCTTGTGCTATAATGTCAAATTTTATTCCTTCAAAAGACTTATCCAACGCTTTGGCCCTTTTATCCAGATCTGCGGAAGATACTTTCATATCTGATAGCAATATATTTATTTCTTCAAAGTCTGCCTGCATGGAGATTTTCTTCTGCTTGACTTTAACATCAAAATCAACGAACGCATGCATCTTGTGATCGGGTGATGTCATACATTTTATGCAAACACAGTGACCACATGTGTCACACCAAGCCACAAGGAAATTCCTTTCGTGTTGTAAACATTCTTTTGGTATTGCTTGTAAGCGTTCACTGTATGACACAATCATATGGTGTTTAGTGTCTTCCACACTCTGGTGATTCTCTTTACATTCAGGACATAAATCAACTCTACATGTGTTACAGTGCACGTTTGCTGATGAGTCACATTTGCTGCATGAAACAGCCCATTGAAGTGTGTTATCCATCTGAAGTATAAAATAAACTATTGTAAAAAAAAAACTTTATTTATTTTACAAAGATTAACAAACAAGTCACACAGCTTATATAAATGTCTCACGTTTGCTCAGATGTTCGTTTGAGGGGGTCCAAGGAGCAGGAGGAAACTGGAGTTCCTGGAGAAAAACCCCCTGCAGAGGCCTGGGTGGGGGACAACCTACCCTCCCACTTAAGACCCTTTGACGAATCTGAGATTCGATCCCGGGACCTTGAGGTGAGAAGCGAACGCGCTACCACTCCGCTAACCCGGCCGTGGCTATACCTGAACATCTAATATTGATCATTATTTCAGGTATAGCATCCGTTTAATAGATTACCTTATTTAGTTTATCATTTCAAAACATTTAACATTGCAGGCTTGAAAATTAGAATTATACAAGAAGAAATTGTGATTTAAGATGTCAAAATTATTTTTTCTTTGTTCATAGACTTTATATAGTGTTCTGAAAGGAAATAATTTCAATGTCACAGGAAGCAACATCCACAGCAGGCATTTATAATACATCCAGGTAAACCATTGTGTACCCTGCGAGGACATTGGACGGTTATCCGCGGTATATTTGTGAAATGTTTGGCTTTAAAGATTAAGTGATCAAATCAGTTCATAATCCGGAAGCAAGTTCCTTTCACTCAAATATTACGCTGACCCTACCTTAAATGATATCAAAGAAGAAGTAGCAAGAAATAATGTTCAAGCGAACCTATCTGAAGACACATTTGTCTTAAAATGTTACATGTCTTCAGATTCATAGTGTCATTTTAGATCAGATAAATTTGCAGCATGGACCAGACATCCACATTTCGGGTACTTTTGCCTAGTCAGTAATCCTCAATCCAATCAACGAAATATGAGCAAGGACTGTGCGAATTATGCTGGGAAAAACAACAACCAAAAGACGTACATGAAGGTGGGATATGATGCTACATCACGAATCTTAACAGAGATACCTTAATCACAATAAGATGTAACACTACAATAATGAGTCAAAGAAGATCCTGACGACAATCTCAACAGCACTCACAATAGAGCACCAAACTGAGCATCGACGGACCTCAAGCAAGCTAGAGTTGGGACCAGGCGAACGGGAGGAGCAAGCATCCCCTGTTGGCCAGCCGCACCCGCCTTCGATGTTCACGCACGAAAATGAAAACAATATAAATAGAATAACATTCTACCTTCTCTGATGAAGATTTCAAAGTTTCGCACGACTTTATAAATGTACGCTTGGGGGGGGGGGGGGGGGGGGGGAGGGCGTATCTTCGCCAAAGAAGGTAGCAACTCAAAGCATATTCCAGTTAAGTAGAGTAGTTCTTCAACTACTTTTTCAAATGAAAGAACAAGAATAGTTCTCCAACTCAGATATCGGAAGACAACGTTATTGCTATGAGAATGCTATCACCGGAGCACAAGGCTTACATGCCTCAAACAACGAGTCCCTTCAGTGATAGTATATAGTATTTGGTGCATTCTATACAAGTATTGACGTTTGATGAGGTCTAATCGTGACTACACAGACCTGGTCAGGTATTTGTTGACCGATGCCGAAGGCCGAGATTAACCAATGCCTGGCCTGGTCTGTATAATTGCCTGTCCGAATTTAAAAGTCAGTAACTGCTTTATTAAATGATCAGGATTTTATTTACATTTGCATTGTAATGTAACGCGAAGTCACAGATCTAATACTACAAAAATCAACGCACGCGCCGGTCACGCACGAGCTAATCTCGAATAGACGACTTTTGAGCGTTAGCGATCAACTCACTCCGAAGTACACTCTGTCAAACAGCGTATCCACCAATCAGAAATAAGGAAAACGGGCAATAATACCTGCTCATTTGATAAAGGAAAGGGAATGATCTCCAGCATGACCCACAAGAAATTGACACAACTCCCAGTAACACATAAATGACATTATTCAAAATTACAAATCGCAAAAATACACAATATGCAGATACATTTTAAAAAGTGCAAAATGTTGTTTGCACTTTTAATGTATCTGCTACAACTTTGATGTATATATTTTTAATCCGAAAAGAATAGTTTATATATAATAACTTCATGTGTATGTAATGGAGAAAAACAACTGTTATTCAAGAAAAAAAAAATTGATTTTCATCAACTTACCGAAAAAAAAGGAGAATATACAGTTGTTCTCTCACTCTAAAATTGACCGCGATTTTGAAACTAGATTATGTTACGTTAACCTCTCTCAAGATTTTATCCTTTTGTTAAGATTAGAGTGCAATTGTTTATTTATTTAAGAGGTAGCTGCTCTTTTCTTGAATAGTAACTTGACGGTACAATTTTAAGTTGTCATGCACAGGTGTAAGGATAGGGAGTCAGTGGTCTTTAAATAGAATCCTTTTGTCATCGAGTGTATCATATTTATTTTCTTAGGGAAACGTAAAACAATACTGCTGTATATATGCACAACCAATGTAATTCCCTGAGATCTAACTATTGAAAGGAACGTGCTGCTAACGCGCATTACATGTACGATAAATGCACTTGCTGTGTGTTACATACATGTACCGTAATTGGATGGAATTGAGGCATCAAAGGAAATTCTTGATTTTCCTTATATATTGGAAGCACGGCACAAAATAATCTCAATAAAAGAAGGGAGGAGATCTCCAACAAGACCCCGTTGCAGCATCAACAGTAAAACACCAAAACAACCAATGCAAAAACACGTAAGTAGCAAATGGTGTGGTTATCCTTGATTACGTGCGCACAGCCCTTTCACTTCTCCAATTACCAAGAGGTCTCGAAGAACGTGTAATTGTGGTGTAAAACAACCTCCTCACTGTTAGATGACCTCACACAAACAAAACCGCGAAACACAGAGGCCCCAGAAACAAAGATGAATATGTAAATGGATATAAAAAGAGGGCATGCGTAATACAGTCCGTGCTCTGCTGGCTGTAGCGAGCTCATGTATGTAATCACCCGAGGAGTCCGACTGACATTCAGAGAGGACAGATGGTCGGGGCCCTGTCTTCTCTAAAGAGGTTTGGACAGGGCCCGTCATGGAGTCCCGTCGTCACAGTCAGTCAGAGTGCAAGTCTCAAGGATGCGCTTGTACAAGACTGTAGATTGGTCAAGTACCAAGCCTAGTGTCCGTCTGGTGACATTAGGATCATATCCACGGTATAAAAGGCGTTTGATGATTCTGATCCATTTTCTATGGTTATGCTGCCTACCTTTGATCCTTCTAATTTTTTTATCTTATCACCATAAAAGACAGGTTGTGTAATACCCAAAGTAATGTACTCTGTTGCGTGTATAGATCCGAATTTTAAAGGAAGTTGACTGTAATTTTTGTAAAATTTCCAGAAAGTCTTAACTAGTTTATAAAAGCGGAATTCTTGACCTAAAAGTTTTTGGTAATTTGTAAATTGCTACTGTGAAAATGCAAAATATCAGTACATGCTTTAGCGTACCGGATGAGCTGTGATATGTAAATGCCGTATGACGGTAATCTTGGAACATCACCGTCAAGCCAGGGGAAAATTACTTTGTTGAATCTAAAATCACCCCTTTTGTCATATACACCTGTATGAATCTTTCCGTTTACAATTTTGATATTTAGGTAAAAAAAAAACGGTGTTTCTGTATTTGTAACGTTTGCCTTGTTAAGTGTTAATTCTTGTGGATAAATTTCATTCTTATATAATTCAAAAGCAGGATTGTCAATGGTAAGAATATCATCCAGATACCTAGAAGTACCAATGAAACATTTCACATCATCAAATTTTCTTTGCTTTTGAAGATTTTGGATAAATTCTTTTTCATAAGTGTATAAAAATAAATCTGCAACAAGAGGCGCACATTTAGTACCCATAGGAATTCCCATAACCTGCTTGTATAGATCCTCACCAAATCAAACATTAATATTGTCCAAGAAGAAGGACAAGGCATTACACAGGTCACTACATGTCCATGATTTGTATGATTTGTAGTCTGTCGAGGAAAAGAAACCCTTCGATTCAAGTGTACAAATGTAAGTTTTTCGCTCTCGATCACAACACCATTACATGAGATGAGATAATCGATCATTAATTTTGTCATGAGGAAGTGTGGTGCACATCAATTTGCACACAATTCGCAATGAAGGTGATAATGCGTTGAAAAATAATCCATAGGGGATGGTTAGGATGATCTGAAAGAGCACAATTACCGATCCAAACGTTCTGAAGTGAACTATTCTTGATGTTTCTTTGTGAACAGATAGAATTGGACTTGGGAATGATTCGATGATTTAATTTGTATGATTTATGTTTGAACCGACTGACATAAAATAAACGACTTTTGTCCAAATATGATTTCAAATTTAAAGATCGAAAAAAGGAGAAAAACGACAAGTTCTCTGTAACTTGCGTGGTGTCGTTTTGGACGTCATTTACTGCGCCGCTTTCGGAAGTGACTCCTAATGAAAAACACCATATTTCTTTCATAACTGACCAATTGCTTTAAATTTTGCACAACAAGAATGTCCAATCTTAAGTAATAAATTGGTATATGAAAAAAATGTTAGACGATCACAATACAAGTTTTATTAGACTTGTCTACGAATTTATCGAACAACCCTCGTACATATTAGAGAAGTCGTATGAAGAAATCGTATTGGCTTGGAAATTTCCCGATTTCATTTTGTCAATCACATCCCCTGAATTCTTAATAGACCAAAATAAATTTACATCGTTCCTGTTTAGAACCATTTCACAATATCTGTGATATTGACAATATTTGTCATCTAGTTATGTGTTCTTTAATAGCAGTAAGTGCTGACGTCAGATTTTCAGACCAGAATTGTAGTGGAGCAGTTACTAGAATTAGCAATAAATCGAAAGGGGTAGGGCCACGAAGCCCGATATTGGCCCTAATTTTGATAAATTTTGAACATTGTACTTCATATAATTTTTAACTGTTATTTGACATTTTGAAACTTTCTCTACTGAATCACGAATCTACTTTTTGTAAACATTGCTTATATCAACACCTTTTAGCCCGTTGAAAATACCAAAATAGGTCATATTCGGCGAAATTGATGCAAAAAATCAATATTTCTATTAAATAAGCAATGGCCGCATGTATTAACTATGATGGAAAATGTATATGTGAAAGATAATCATTATATCCTTTTGTCAAAAACGTTTTATCTCAGTTAACGCATGCGGCCACATTGAATTCTACGACAAGAGACAAAATTCCCAGCAATTTTCGTCATATTTTATCAATTACGTCAAAATGACGTCACTTCATGACGTCATTACAGTTAAATGGCACATCGTTTGGTGATATTATTTTTTCCTTAAAAACGGTAAACATTCGTGTATTTTCATGAGGGATATCAAGTATTCCTCATGAAATTTATTGTAAGAGAAAAATCAAGGGCCGATTTAGGGGTCTCGTGGCCCTACCCCTTTGTAAGGAGACTTGTGCAGTTTCGGTATGCAATATAGTGTTTTGAGATCACTGTTATAATTGCTTAAAATGTTAGATGCACTTTCATTGCTTTTGATAAATGTATTAGTAGACGAAAGTTCCGAAACCAAAGTTGATATGTAGTAACGTTTTCAACTGATAATGGTGTTGTTGGCTGCTTTATCAGCTGGTGCAAAGACATATTTTTCATGTAATTTACTTAGTTTGGTTTTGAAATATCTTTCTGATTTGGAACGTGGATTTTGAAAAAGATGAGGGTTTTCATGGAAGTTATCTGTTCGAATATCCATTATATCTAAAATGAGGTTTTTCCAGTCATTCAGAGCATGCGGTTCGACTCCTTCTGATTTACACCATCTTTTCGTATAATTATCTAAGGCTTCCGTAAGCACCTCACGGCATTTGACAAAATCTATCTTGGATGGGATTCTATACTTAGGTCCTTTTTAAAGAAGACCACGGAGCTGTCTGTCTTGGTTTATAGAAAAGTCACCTGTAACAACATGGCCAGCTGGTCTGTAGAGATATTTAGAAGTTGCACATTCTCAAGAAGCAGGACACGATTCAAGTATGTCAGGATCCGATGTAACTTTATTACAGTTAAAAACAAATTTTCGAATAGGTTTTTCGTACTTATAACAAATAAGAGGTGGCTCTAAATTTTCAAAATATTAAGGAATGGTACTTTGTACGCGATGATCCCGAAAAATATTTAGAAGATCAAAACCTTTGTTAATAAACGGGATTTTTATGAATCGTCTTTTAGGGGAGGTGTTTTTCACAATAGGATAAAGTTTATACTGTGCGAATGAGACAATGATATTAAGTCTGAATCAGTCAGTGTTTCTTAAGAATGCAACCTCTGCTTCATCCAAGATAGATTTCAAGTACATAACTGGTATTGACGACAGAACATTTAACAGTTCATGTCTGCCGCCAATGCGTGCTATAGTAAGTAAATCGTTGAGAGAGCGGTAGATTCTGGATCGTTTTCTTTTTTGTATGTTTCGTCTTTTCCCGTGCGACCTGTATTTCCTTTTAGTGTTTGGGAGAATTGAAAAGATGATGATATTGGTAGAAACTGAGGAAATGTTTCCTTCTCTATAGATTTGATCGGTTAAACCAAGAGGGTACGCAGTCTGAAGTTTGGTGATCCAAGCAAGTTCAGCTTGTAGTCGGCGTTTTTAAATTTCGGTCTTACTTTCATTTTTACGTTTTGGAAAAGTCTGAACTGGGGTTAAACCCGCCCCCTTCTACGCATTCCCTTTGTCATTTATAGAAGTAAGTGGGGGAATATCGCGTCATATTTCCGTTGTGTCGAACCACTTTGAAAATTACTTTTCCTGGCATATTATATTTAACTTTCATCGTTACTGATGAAGTTCTATTGTGTATATGGCTAAATGGTAACAAACTATCATAATGACGTCCCCTTGTCCAGAGTCATAAATGATACTCTGACGTAGACCTATTGTCCCGTGACATACCGTACCTACGTATACCTGTAATTTGTCTTCGTTTGTAGGAGGTAACGATTGTGATCTTTCTACCAAATTGATCGAAGTGATGGGTGTTGCATGCAATCAGGAGATGCTCTTCTCTCATCCCGAACAGAGATATCTACAGATTTACCCGTTCTGAGACTAATAGAATTTATCCCAAGATATGATCAGGGACAAGGAAATCCAACCCGAGTGTCAAGGATTTGTTTGCACCAAGACGAGGCTTGCCGAGTCGTGGACAAAAGCAAATCCTGGACACGAGGGTTGGATTTCCGTGTCCCTGATCACATCTGGGGATTGACTATTTTTCTTTCACTTTCTAAAAGAGCTCAAATTTTATGTATGAGGATTTTATGTATTGTTTTTCATACTATGCCCTGCTAACGCTACAATCATGTATGACGTCACAATGACGTTACAGTTAAAAGCACTTCCGGAGTGGGCTTATCTCACCCAGCAGGATGAGACTACATTTTTCCTAACACCTTATATCGCGGACAAATCAGTCCCAAGTGAGAGAAACTCTTTCTCGCACATTGGATAGACTGATTCCTCTTTTCAGTGGTGCTGGAGAATTCGATCCAGCACCCCTGATCCGGCACTGTAAATTGTTCCTCTATGACGTCACAGACATATTGACGTACGTTATTTAACGTGCACATTAATTTAGCATGACGTTCATTCATTCTGATGCATAAAGAAGAGGACTTTGAAGGTTTCAATGTTCGAGAAAAATAATCAAGCACCACATTTGAGTTCCGGATAGAAAAATATCAGTCTCGGTTGGGATGATCAACGTCCCATCCTCGGCTAACGCCTCGGTTAGGACTTTATCAATCCCACCCTCGACTGATATTTTTCTTTTCGAAACTAGAAATTGGTGCTAAATTCTATTAGTCTCGCACCCTCGGCTGTTTGTCTCGAACCCCCTATTGTGACGGCATAGACGTTTGCGTAGGTTAGCAGTGTTTGACGTCACATGGAGCAACATTTAACGCAAAACAAGCAATAAATATTCATGAACTTTGTTAAAATACATGGGTGAGAGAAAAATAATCATTAATCTTCGTGGACTGCAAATCTTTGATACTCGGGTGGGATTTCCCTGTCCCTGTGCAAAGGGATGATCCATTCTATTAATCATTCTTCCCGGGTACCTGATCTCACTCCTTCGCAGAGAGTTCGCTTCTTGTCACACGGTATTTTATTTCTGTCCTTTGCCTTAGTTCCTGTTCTGGTTTTATCCTGGTCTCCCTCCCATATCGGGAGTTTGCTTCTTTTCATATGGTGGAGGTTTTTGTTTGTTTGCTTTGGTTCCTGTTTTGTCCTGATTTTGTATGCCTTCGGTTTCTGATTTTCTGAATCATCGATTTTGTGCTGTATACAGGGTATGGTCATTATCAATATTTGTCATTGTATGTATTTGTTTAGAAGATTTTTCGATTAAAGATTTTTACTTCTAAAAAGGGATATGTTTTTCAATATTTGTCATATAAACCAAATGTTTCACATTTCTATTGTATTACGTGAAGTTTCCCTCCAACTATCGTAAAGCAAAGCATCGGTGAAAACATAAAACAATAGCTTCTATATGTTTATACTTCTTTTGGTCTATTAATCATTCAGGGGATGTGATTGACAAAATGAAATCAAGAAATTTTGAAGCAAATACGATATCTTCATACGACTTTTCTAATATGTACACCACGCTTCCTCACGACAAAATAAATAATCGACTGTCCAAACTCATTAAATGGTGTTTTGATCGAGAGGGGGAAACTTATATTTGTACTTCTGTGTATACTATCGTATACTTTACTACACAAAACTTTACTATACTATACTACACGAAACTTTACTATACTACACAAAACTTTACTATACTACACTGTACTACACAAAACTTTACTATACTACACAAAACTTTACTTTACTACACTATACTACACAAAACTTTACTATACTACACGAAACTTTACTATACTACACGAAACTTTACTATACTACACAAAACTTTACTATACTACACTATACTACACGAAACTTTACTATACTACACGAAACTTTACTATACTACACAAAACTTTTCTATACTACATAAAACTTTACTACACAAAACTTTACTACACAAAACTTTATGAAACTTTACTACACGAAACTTTATGAAACTTTACTATACTACACGAAACTTTATGAAACTTTACTATACTACACGTAACTTCATGAAGCTTCACTATTTCAAAGAAATAATGTATAGTGGGAGAGATATACATGTTAAGCTAAGGGCAAAGTATAGGTGCATGGAACACAATACAATGTATTTTGATTATGCGCCAACGGATTTTCATTATATTTATACATAGTGTGATAAGAATGTGAAGAGGAAGCCATCATTACACATTATTTCTAAATTATACGACAACAAAGACGAAAGACTCGAAACATATATTAAAGAGCATCCTTTTTTCTTGAAGTCTACAAATTTTCAAAACATTTCACCCAAAAATAGAGTTTTAAAGAATTTTTAACTATGTCAGTATATTTTCACTGTATTTAAAAAGAAATCTAAGTCCCATAACTCTGTAACAACAAAACAGATGAATCTGACAATTGAAAGGTGGTTTCCTCTCCACAGTCTTATTGCAATGTAGAAATATCATGTAAATCTGTGGATGCATATTACTTTTACTATAATTTGTACCCCCTCCCATTACACATAATTTTTCAATTATGTGACAAAAAAAAAATTCAAATTCGTTACATAAACCAAAGAACATCCTTTCTTCTTGATGTATACACATTTTTAGAACATTTCAACCAAAAATAGATTTTTAATGAATTTTTAACTATATTAGTATATTTTCACAATATTAAAAAAAAAATCTAAGTCCCATAACTCCGTAATGACAAATAGGATGAACCTGAAAATCTAACGGCAGCTTCCTAAATTATGATCTAAATCTTAAAATATCATGAAAATCCATTGCTTCATATTTCATTTATTGCGTTCCATGTGCCTATAATTTGCCCTTAGGCTTAGCTTAAAACATGTACATGCATGTGCATATACCCCCCCCTCCCCACCCTCCCATCCTGCCCATTACACGCGATTTCTCAATAATGAGACAAAAAAATAAAAACCCGTTACCAATATGAAAGAACATCCTTCCTCCTTGAAGTATACAATTTTTTCAAAAAAATTTGACCAAAAATAGATTTTTAATGAATTTTTAACTAATTTTCTATATTTTTATATAATAACAAAACGAATCTAAGTCCCATTACTCTGTAACGACAAATCAGGTGAACCTGAAAATCGAATGGCAGCTTAATTCCTCTTCACAGTCTGATCAAAGTGCATATGATTAATTTTAAATATCATGAAAATCTGCTGACGCATACTAAAGTAATTGCGTTCCATAAGAGGATGGAGACGGTAGGGCTGAGTATCGCGGGTCGAATGTGTATTGCGATATATAGCGATATTTGGAAAAATATTGCGACATATATTGCAATATTTTTATATGGTAACATCAAGAGTCCTTATGTTTTTTTTCCTACCACAATTTTCCTTTCAAAATTTTATTTTAAAATCTGAAAATGTCTTCATCCTGATATAATTACGGATGCACACGTGCAGACAAATTTGACCAATCATACGTACATGCATAAATATCCGGTTGAAAAAAATAATATCCATCCAGTTATTTTAAGCTATTTAAAATGTGATAATTCTGCTGAGACATCGGCGGACACTCGCGGACAGACAGTGCAAAAAGTCGCTAGGAAACTTAAAATGACACCACTATATTGTATGTTTAAACAATCATAACTAAATATATACATGTACTATAAACAAAATATAAGAATCAAGCTAACATGATAAAGTCTTTCTTGCAAATTAGTATACCAATGTGCAGTGTGTTGCGGAACATTTCTGTAGGTCGAAGAAACGTTATTTTACCTATTTCTTGAAATATGTTTTGCTGTGTAGCATAGAACGGAGGCCTCGACATGTTTAAAAGTGGCTAGTAAGAAAATTGCAGAAATGATCGCTTTTGCCCATAAGTTTCAAAGAAACAACATAAAAATATGAAGATTAATAATATCGTCAAAACCGGTTTTTGAAAACAAATACCGTGGTACATATTGCGAAGCCTCGTATCGCGATATGCCGGTGCCGCGATAAAACCGCTCAGCCCTAGGAGACAGACAGATGGACTGATGGACATTGTCATACCATAATATGTCCCGTCAAATGATAGGCGTATAAAAGTTAACTGCATGGACCTTCACAATGCTTTTTTTCATTTTTCATAAAATTTTATTGAAAAAAATCTGTCTAAATCTATTTGTTGATTAGTTATTGAAAGCAGTCGAACTGCACAGAACTTTAATGTACATAGATTAGCAATTGGTAAAATTTTAATATCGATTGTCTGTGCACTATGAAGTATGATGGGATCCGAGACTAACTATTAGATAAAGAATAGAAACTATCGAAATGTCCGGAACAATTTTTAAACATGCCTATCATCATACTGATTTAGAGAAAATTCAGAAGATTTTGACAATCCAACGTAATGAGTTACAATATCAATATAAAAGAAATATTATTTATATAATAGTGTTAGGTTTAGTGTTTACTATGCCGAAATAGTAGTGACAGGAGGGTCGCGTGCATCTTCGATCCTCATAGACTATTGACACGGAATGATGTTTTTGGGCTGAACATCTTCTCCCAAGCCTTATAAATAATGTATATATGTTCTTTAAAAAATTTGTCGATCAAAAGCTCTACTTACAGCTTTAATATTCATTGTTAAAAATATATCCAACATTAATTAAAGATCATTATACAAATATGGACTTGGCCTCGGTCGATATCACAAATCTTATTTCATTATATTGACATAATGACCGAGGCCAAGCCCTTATTTGTTATATTATATAAAGAATAGGTAGATTATATAGGATTAAAATAATGATTAAAACCAATATAAACACAAAAATTTTAATCAAGAATCCAACAATTAATTGCACTTTTTTGTGAAAAGTATATCTTTTAATATCTAACAAAATAACTATATTATTTTTTATCATGTATACCAAAATCAGGACAAATACCACACCGAGTCATTATCTTCCGTCAGCGGTCAATATCGGAAATTTTAATATGACTTGATTCTTTTTCCCTATTAAGACAACAGACTTGAGCCGGGCTCTATTCTCCAATATAGGCCCTATAGCGATAAGCCACGCCTACCCATTTTCTGAAAGCAGATAAACCGGCAGGAACTGGTTTTTACCAAGATTCAAAAGGTCTAAGTTTGGTCATCATTAGAATAGAAATAAAAAATGACAAGCCGGGCTCTATTGTCTCATAATGCCCTCGCGTCCTCAGCCAATCACATTTATTACCGAGCCGCGTCAGCGGCGAGGTGATAAATGTGATTGGCTGAGGACGCGAGGGCATTAATTATGAGACAATAGAGCCCGGCTTGTCATTTTTTATTTCGTAAATAATGACTTGCGCGCCAGCCAATCAGAATTGACGTTTCATCCCGTTTATATAATATTAGATATTATACATTGATTAAGACGTACGCACAGCTGCAAAATTCTGTGCGAGAAATGTAGTTTATGATTGGTTTTACGTTTAGCTTTTAAGATTTCCAGTCTTTTTAAGATAAAATCTCTGTATGTCTTAGAACTAGAGCGATAGAAATAGAAACTGGAAACATAGATTCTATTTATGCGTACTTGTGACACACTCGATAGATATCAATGGGTATTTAACGAATCTAATGCGTAAAATACACAAAACGCAGGGAAAATTTAAATCACTGGCAGTTGTATCATTGCACCGATACATTTCCTCCCCCCCCCCCCCCCCCCCCCACCTTTCTAAGATACACATATTTGAATTCTTTTTCTCAGAAAAAAAATACTTTCAATAAAATATGTGACTTACTTAACATGCTAAAATTTCTTAAATTGAAAATAAATTCAGTAAGTGGCATACATTCAGTGGCGGATTTAGGGGGGTGCGGAGGGGGCGTCCGCCCCCCCCCCCCCCGGCAATGACCCAAATTTTTCCAAAAACAGGTATATTTTGGCCCATTTTCAGTAAAAATCGGCCAAATTCGCCCCTTGACCTCCCGGCAAAGGGGGCGCTGGATCCGCCACTGACATTTGAATTATGTAACACAAATACACATAATAGCAGTAGCAGTCAGAGGCAACTCGAGTTTCAAAACGTTACTGTAACATTACGTTACCTAAGAATATCTGAAACGAAGTTATCTCCCATCAATCATATTCCATATCAATTTCTTGTAAAATATGATTGTGAGTATATCGAGAACTCAGTATACCTTTTTTTTCTAATTTTCATCATTAATTATGAGACAATTGAGGTTTTATCCATTTCTTTCAAATGAGAAGTTTTTGTCCTTCAACGTACACAATAAGTCAAATTTTTCCGCCAACGTACAAGGAATGACGTATTGATTACATATCTGATATTTTTTATTTAGTTTAATTATTTTCAAAAATGAGAATGTTAAAGATCATTGTATGAATTGTTTTGGAAATATTTTTTAAGGAAATACTCATAAAAATGCAATGCATAGCTTTGTTCTAATTTATAATATAAATCGGCAAATTGAAACACAATTGAATCATTTTCCTATTTTTTTCGCATTTAGGAAATGCGGTAATGTAACTGATTCATATAAATGCAGTGTCGAGTCCGTTCGTCATAAAAAAATTAAAAGGAATCATGTATCTGTTGTAAACGGGAACGTAGCCAGAGTACTTTTCGAGTGGAAAGAATTTCTTAGACAAGGGATTTCGGAGTCCCGAATATGTCCATGGCGAAGCGCTGGTGAGGATTCAAGGGATTTAAAAGCCCTTGAAAGCTAATGAATTTTACACATTTTAGAGCAGTTTTCTACATAGAAATGACCCTTTATGTTTTTTATTTGTATCATGGTCTGATTTTTTGCATGGCTATATGGAAGCACCTGCGTATGCCTTGCTACGCGCCTGAAGATATTATATACAACATAAAAATATTCATCTTTTCGGTTACTCATGTCTACATCACTTTGCATTTGATAGGTCAAATTGTTATTTTCATATGTGATAGTACATGTATAGTAACATGTTTTTTTTTAAAAGAGCGAAATCCAGTTTCTAGTCACAAACAAGAAACTTTTATGGGGAACTCGTCATACACTATGATGTCCCACTCTCCAGAATGATGGGTGATATTCTTTCGTAGACCATTTGAACCATCCAACCCAAGATTGTACTCTATGTCTTCCGAAATGGAAGTTGACGAATGTGACAGTTCTACCGAATTGAAGCGGCGGGTGTTGCATGCAAGCAGGAGATGCTTACTCTTCCTTGGCACCTGGTCTCACTCTCATATCGGGAGTTCGCTTCTTTTCATATGGTGGAGGTTTTTGTTTGTTTGCTTTTGTTCCTGTTTTATCCTGATTTCGTATGCCTCGGTTTCTGATTTTCTGAATTATCGATTTTGTACTGTAAACAGGGATATGGTCATTATCCATATTTGTCATTGTGTAACTTAATTCTACATTATATGAAATAATTCGATATTTCCTCCAAGTAATAAGTGAAATATAAAGAAATAAACATTTTCTTTAATATGAAGCTAAGAAGTGGGGATAGATATGACAGGACAAGAAAAAATCATACGCTGTACAAAAGAATACGACAAATATGTACGTTTTCAAATATGTCGTATACGACGCCGTCGGTCAAAAATAATACAAATACTACATGAAGTATACGTTTCGTACGAAATTACTTAACGTAGAGCAGATTTCAATTTCAGTGAAAAGGGTTACACAACAGCTGTGCGTCTCGTGGAAATTAGGGGGGGGGGTGCTTACGAATTCCAATATACTATAGTGGTTAGCGCCCTGGACTGCGAACACATTGGTCTTGGGTTCGCTTTTCATCGTACGGAATAAAAGGAATGTTAAGTCCCCTTCAAAAATCGAGCCACGACTCCGCTACGACTTCAAAAAAGACCTATCCAGTACGAATTTGTACGGGTTGATACAAATCGAGTACGAATAGCTACGGATTGCTACGGATATTTTCCCGACATTGATGATGATTGCTACGGATTGATACGAAACGTGTACGGATAGACACTGATTGCTAAGGAAGACCTACGGTTTACCACGATTCGAGCACGGAGAGCCACGATTCGCACACGGATAGTTACGACTTCGGTACAGATTGGTAGACCTAGGTTGGATTTTCTTTGTATTCTGAAACCATGATTATTTATTAAAACAGTATTGAGGTTTTATACATTTCTTTTATATTATAACATATGTACCTGAAATTAAATAGTTTAAGTATGAACTCATATATTGACCGAAAACGCACAGAATACTCATAGAAATGAAGTAAATATAAAACACAATCCGTGCTTACTCCTTTTCGATCCAGTGGTTATCCGTAGCAATACGTATGTGAGTCGTAGCGATTAATCGGTTTAAGCGTGATGAATGCATAACTAGCGCCAATCAGCTCCAGAGGACAGGCATTGTGACCGACTAACATCGTCACTGAGGAAGTTCTACGGTCGATATGGGGAACTCGTCATACACTATGATGTCCCACTCTCCAGAATGATATTCTTTCGTAGACCATTTGAACCATCCAACCCAAGATTATACTCTATGTCTTCCGAAATGGAAGTTACCGAATGTGACAGTTCTACCGAATTGAAGCGGCGGGTGTTGCATGCAAGCAGGAGATGCTTACTCTTCCTTGGCACCTGGTCTCACTCTCATATCGGGAGTTCGCTTCTTTTCATATGGTGGAGGTTTTTGTTTGTTTGCTTTTGTTCCTGTTTTATCCTGATTTCGTATGCCTCGGTTTCTGATTTTCTGAATTATCGATTTTGTACTGTAAACAGGGATATGGTCATTATCCATATTTGTCATTGTGTAACTTAATTCTACATTATATGGAATAATTCGATATTTCCTCCAAGTAATAAGTGAAATATAAAGAAACAAACATTTTCTTAAATATGAAGCTAAGAAGTGGGGATAGATATGACAGGACAAGAAAAAATCATATGCTGTACAAAAGAATACGACAAATATGTACGTTTTCAAATATGTCGTATACGACGCCGTCGGTCAAAAATAATACAAATACTACATGAAGTATACGTTTCGTACGAAATTACTTAACGTAGAGCAGATTTCAATTTCAGTGAAAAGAGTTACACAACAGCTGTGCGTCTCGTGGAAATTAGGGGGGGTGTGCTTACGAATTCCAATATACTATAGTGGTTAGCGCCCTGGACTGCGAACACATTGGTCTTGTGTTCGCTTTTCATCGTACGGAATAATAGGAATGTTAAGTCCCCTTCACATATCGAGCCACGACTCCGCTACGACTTCAAAAAAGACCTATCCAGTACGAATTTGTACGTGTTGATACAAATCGAGTACGAATAGCTACGGATTGCTACAGATATTTTCCCGACATTGATGATGATTGCTACGGATTGATACGAAACGTGTACGGATAGATACTGATTGCAAAGGAAGACCTACGGCTTACCACGATTCGAGCACGGAGAGCCACGATTCGCACACGGATAGTTACGACTTCAGTACAGATTGGTAGACCTGGGTTGGATTTTCTTTGTATTCTAAAACCATGATTATTTATTAAAACAGTATTGAGGTTTTATACATTTCTTTTTTATTATTACATATGTACCTGAAATTAAATAGCTTAAGTATGAACTCATATATTGACCGAAAAACGCACAGAATACTCATAGAAATGAAGTAAATATAAAACACAATCCGTGCTTACTCCTTTTCGATCCAGTGGTTATCCGTAGCAATACGTATGTGAGTCGTAGCGATCCGTAGGAGAGTCGTTACGGTAGCAATCAGTAGGAGAGTCGTAGAAATCTAGGAGTGTCGTATAGCTATTTTTATCACAAAAATCGTCCCAGATTGCAACGGATGCGCTACAGGTTGCTACGACTTCCCTACGGATTGCTAAGATTCTACTACTGTAACGGATTGCTAACTAATACTTCCCTAAGACTCCGCTACGACAAATTTATTCGTAGCGAAGTCGTAGAAAATTTTGAACATTTTCAAACTTTTCTTTCTCGTCCTGGATTGCCAAGGATAGCTACGACTTTTCACGACTAACTACTAGTGCCGGATCGAGTTACGGATTGGTACGGATAGCTACGGATGTAAAATTTTCCTCGATCCGTAGCTACCCTTGGCCCAATCCATGAAAGTGTGAAGGGAACTTTACATATATAACTTCTGTTGGATAATTTGTTCTTACTGTACAAAGTGTTAAGCAGAATGTTTGCTTTCAGACAAAGGTAATTCAATGTCATACTAGAGTCAAAGGTCAGGATAATTCATTTGAAAATAAGACAATTCATGGTAATTTCTTAAAGGGAAATGAAGTGAACTGTATACAACAGTTTCACTGATTTTGGATTCTCTACCATTTTCTCGCTTGTGCCCCGCTATGATCACGTTGATGATTACCTTTGACTTCATAACATTGATCTTTAAATAAGACATTCCTATCTTGACAGATAACAGCATATTCAAAGCGATTTACCAAAAGTTTGATCAGCGAGTATTCAATGTACAAAAACGGATAGCTACGGATGTAAAATTTTCCTCGATCCGTAGTTACCCATGACCCCATCCGTGAAAGTGTGAAGGGGGCTTTACATATACCTTTTGTTGCATAATTTGTTTGTAGAGTTGCATAACTCGGCTCTGAATTTGATATTGATTGGGCGGGCGGTTGGACGGGTAGGGGGGGGGGAAGCGTGCGGGCGTCGACAATTGGTTTCCGGACTATAATTGAAGTACGATAAATGCTAGTGCAATGAAACTTCATACACTTATTCTCCATGAGTCAAGGATGAACCCTATTAATTTTGGGATCAAAAGGTCACAGGACTCAGATGTTGAATTTGATTTCCGGACCACATTAGAGTCTGTATTACACCAATGATCATGAAACTTGCCAAAAATGTTTCTCGCGAATCAAAGATGACCCCTATTGATTTTGAGGTCAAAGTCATAGGACCATGATGATTAAAAATGGTTTCCAGACCATATTATAGAGCCTGTGTTGCACCTATGAACATGAAACTTGCCAGAAATATTTCCTCTGAATCAAGGAATCCTCCTATTGATTTTGAGGTCAAAAGGTCAAGGTCATAGGACTCAGATGATTGAAAATGGTTTCTGGGCCATATATGAGCATATATTGCACATATGATCATGAAACTTGCCAGAAATGTTTCCCATGAATTAAGAATGACCCTATTGATTTTGGGATCAAAAGATCAAAGGTCAAATTCGTAGGACTCAGATAATTGAAATTGAAAATTTGTATAAAGCTGAAACGTTCAAATAATACCTCACATCTGTCGAGACCATATATTTATACAATTCATGTGTTTTTTAAGTCTGAACATTCATACTTACATTCATGTTTTGCAACTCGGCACTTTGCATCTTTGATGCATTTTAAGCTAATTCTTACTTTACAAATTGTTTGGCAGAATGGTTGCTGTCAGACAAAGGTATTCAATGACAAATATGGATAATGTCATACTAGAGTCAAAGGTCAGGATTATTCATTTGAAAATAAGACATACAGACATGGACAATTCATGGTAATTTCTTTAAGGCTTGTCCTCAAAGATTTTTTGAATTTTAAATTTTAGACAGGCTTGGTGGACCAATAGTCCCCGAGGGCACATGTAGCCAAGTTCGATCAATTTTGGTTGATAGTTTCTTCAACGCATTATAACATTTCTGTTATCAAAATTTCTTGAAATTTTTAAAACGTGGGTCCTGTAGCATCATATCCCACCCATTCTGCCACGTCTTTCGGTACGCTTTTTCGACATAGTAACTTTCATACATTTTGGCATATTACATTGTTCAGATTTGTGGATCACTGACGAGGGTTAAGTACCCGAAACGTGCATGTCTGGTCCATGTTGCCAATTTATCTGCTCTTAAATGATGCTATTCAATATGAAGACGTTAACATCAATACACTTTTATATCTTTTCTTTGTGTTAGAGACTGCATATGTTAAGACACAACCTGCCAAATAGATCAATTGTGGAATAAAATGACATTTTCCTGCTGGTGGCCACGGAACAGTAGCTCGTCACCTCATATTTCGGCACGTTTCACAACAAAATAAAGCCTTGAACAAGCGCAGTGATAGCAATGATGTTTAAGTGACTTCATTCACTACCGAACAGTACAAAGACAATCTTTCTACATGCCTTGGATTTACCAAAATTGTCATTATAAACTAAAACACACGTACCTCAAGCGGAAGTTTACATCGTGTTTTCTTCCAGCGTACACTAAAAAGCGTACTGAATAAACCCCCTGATATGGTGTCGAGTTCCTTACATGATATTCACATGGTTAAAATAACCTACTCAAATACAGAGTAAATTAATGTGTTTGAGATACTTAATTACATGTAAAGTTGGAGTAGCGCGCTCACTCTGACCTGAACATGGGATATAATTACATACTGTATATCCAAATAACATGTGACAGATGGACATGAATACTTTACCATCGATGATCATGATCGATGTTCAAACATACAGCCGGAACGCCAATCCCTATTTTGACGGTTGGAAGCATTGTTTCTAAAAGGGGCAGATAACTCTTGACACAAAAAGTAGCAGAATAAAAATAAATTGGGCTAAACGACCTTAATTGTTTATCTCACATTTTAAATATTATTATACAACAAATGATACTCGGATATAATTCACTACATGTAACTGAAATTCCTCTGAAAGGGATTTTTGATATTTTTCAGCCCTGCTAAAGATCCAACGAAAATTGTGCATACACCGTTGGTTTTAAAAGCTGACACAAATGCTCCCCTTTGCAATTCAATGATAATCTTTTCAACAGAATCCCAATTATGATACCTATATTGAATTTTAGTCAGTAAGTACTCTATAAATAGGAATAAAAACGCTATAACGAGGACCAGATTTTAATTAAAATTCATTGTTACGGACTCATAATACACCAAATTCAAGTGGCAATGGAATTTTTAACAATTGTTTTACGGTTTGTTACCTTGTAGATGATTCTGTGCCAATGCCATGTTTCATTTCAGCAAATCTAACCACTTCGCAGCACCGACTTGGGTACATGTGTACTCGTGTACTCGCTGTTTACAAATGAGTTTCCATACGTTGACATGGAAGATGGACGCCCGAACAGCATGTCGAAGTTTGAAAGGTGACACAAACCCCTTAAGGCAAAGATCGGCATACTATTTTTGGTTTTGGTGACTTCGGTGATATATAAAGTTTACATTCAGACTGTTCCCAATCATTCCCAGCCGGGATTTTAAAAGAAAATAAGCAATAAAATGCAGGTAAACAGATCGCTGGCGAAAAACTGCCCTTGACAACGCCCGATTTATTTCAAAATGCCACATAATTTACCTGATTAAGTGTTATGACTTGAAACGGTATCTCTATTGCCATCAAAATCACCTGTGTCATTCTTGTTTACAATTGCAGCACAGTCAGTATGACGCGTTTTTGATGACGTGGTACAATGTCGTCATATTCAAAACATTTGTCACGTGACTTCGTTTTTAAACTTCAAAGACAAGTGCCGACTGGCGTTCCGGCTGATGTTTAACCAATCACAATCTTTGTTTCATGAATTCGAAAATATTAATTTAATTTGAATGATTAAAAGAGGACATTACACAAGTGACATGATTACGCTTACCCTGCATCAATTTAATAGATACCAAAACGAAGTACATGTAATAGCACTGAAAATAGTCCGTTATTATGCTTCAATCTCAAGACACATTTTATTTCTAAATGTAACACGTCTTCACATTCATAAAATCATTTAAAGTTACAAAATTAATGCTTTTACAAAAAACTTTCAAATACTACGATTTTAGCATCATTCTATATTTAACCTGCATACTTCAACTCTGGAATTATTGTTTTACTGACTTTTTTATTCTGGAACCCACAGTTTTCGGCAAGTTTCGGAAATATTGTAATTTGCATAAACAGTATGTAAATACATCCCATATTCAGGTCAGAGTGAGCTCGCTACTCCAACCAGCCAGTCGTTTCAATGCACTATATATACATACATATAGAGCGAGGAACCATATTTCGCCGTTGACCACATTTCGCCGTTCACTGGTTATCGGAAATGTTCGTAAAGTTAATTATTCTATATCCTTTTAAATATGACCGTAATACATGTAGTCATGTTTTGATCGATTGTGATATATCCTTTACTCAATTTTGACAAATAATACCACAAAATGGGGAAAATTTAACGAAAACGCCCAATTTTAGACGTAAACATCCGAAATTTTTATAAAAACCAAAAAAAGAAAACATTTTATTTTGCATGATTTCATAGAGGTAGTGGTGACGAAACATTTCCTGAAAATGAAATAACAATTTTTGTCCGTTTGTTTGTAAATAGGAAACATATCAACAAATTAAAAACGGCGAAATATGGTCTCCCCCGAAAACATGGAAACGAAATATTTTGACGTATATAAGGAAACAGTGAACTGCGTAAAGTAAAATTTATTTCTTTTTGCAGTTTTTCAGTCGAGAATGGAGTTGAATTAAATTCTTGCAAATAAGAATTATAGAATTGGCCTCCAAGTTTCGAGATTTTCAAAGAAATGTACGAAAAATACGCGAAATATGGTCACTTGCTCTACGTCGTTTCCTTTTTAAGATTCTCACGACAGACAAAAAATTCAACTTAATTACTTGAGGTCTTATTCATATTTTATTTAGTTGTGTATAAAAAGTGGATCTTATGTATAAAATAACATGCTGCATTAAAATAACATATGAAATGTAGAAAATCGAGCATTCTCAAATGACTAGCAACGTGTGCGAGGTCTGAATGGAGGACAGGCATACTGTAGTCTTTTACACATGTGTCTTTGTTTTCAACAAGAAATCCTGAATGAAGATTTCCTTACAGGATTTTCTATGTTGACTTTCTTACGTTTTTGATATAGACTGCGACGAATCGAATTTGAATATTTGAATATGATTACATATCAAACTTGTATGCTCGTCTTTGTGTTTTTGCATCAGGGTTTTCCTTGTTTTGCTGTTGGTGCTGCAACAGGGTCTTGTTGGAGATCCCCTCCCCCCTTCTTTTATATCTATGTATAGTGTATACAAATGTAGATAAGACAGCGAAGAAGCTCACTGTATTTCGTCCGACTTCAGATTCAAGGACGGGGTATATATCTATATAAGCTCCCTATATACATGTATATCTCAACTGCCAATTCAATTCTAATCTGTCCTTAAAATTGATAGTTTTTATTTCTCTTCAAATGTTTTGATAATACCGAATGTGAATTCCTTTCCGTTTCCACTTACACTTCAACGCATATCCGCTGATGTTGTTTTCTTTTGCTACAGTATTGATACTCTTATGCAAATTACATCAAAGAAAAACACGTGATCACATTCGGTCTTCTACAGAGAAAACTAGGTACTATATATTTTTGAGTACCCATTTCGTAAGCAATGATTAAACTTGGAAGCTAGAGCAATTGACTGTGGAATAATCAATATTCTAATTTTTAACATTTATAGATTCGCTCAAAGTCTCAAAGTCGAGAAGGCGAGGTAAAATTATTGGAGTTTCCATTGGAATTGTTGCGAACCTCAGGGTGAACGAGACCATGACAATTGTGCCCGGGGAGAGTAAGCGTCTCCTGATTGCACGCTGCAACACTTCAATGGAAACATGTCTAATTCTGCGATTGTCTCGATGTAGATATTGATGTACAAGTCAGGTAAATATACTAACAATAATGTCTTGTTTTCCGATGATGAGAAAAGGGGATGATCTCCAGCATGACCACCCTGCATTCACACAGCGAAATAAACCCACAAGAAAGTGACACAAAATGACATCATACAAACTCCAAATCGCAAAAAAAACCCACAACAATATTCACTAAAACATCATACAAAACAATCGTAACAGACGTACAGAAACATTAAACATTGATGACAACACATAAAAGGGAGGAGACCAATGACATCCATTAAATCACAATCCAGAATGTCACTTATCTTTTATCTGAACTTCCTCAAAGATGATTGTAGCCATTGTTTCATAGAACCCTGAACACGCAGCTTTCAGTAGTGTATTTGCAAGTCGTCAGACTCTAGCGATGAAATCTCCACATTACGAATATGCCCTGGCGTACCGTATCCAGGGATGATTTTTAACATTTATAGATTCGCTCAAAGTCTCAAAGTCGAGAAGGCAAGGTAAAATTATTGGAGTTTCCATTGGAATTGTTGCGAACCTCAGGGTGAACGAGACCATGACAATTGTGCCCGGGGAGAGTAAGCGTCTCCTGATTGCAAGCTGCAACACTTCAATGGAAACATGTCTAATTCTGCGATTGTCTCGATGTAGATATTGATGTACAAGTCAGGTAAATATACTAACAATAATGTCTTGTTTTCCGATGATGAGAAAAGGGGATGATCTCCAGCATGACCACCCTGCATTCACACAGCGAAATAAACCCACAAGAAAGTGACACAAAATGACATCATACAAACTCCAAATCGCAAAAAAAACCCACAACAATATTCACTAAAACATCATACAAAACAATCGTAACAGACGTACAGAAACATTAAACATTGATGACAACACATAAAAGGGAGGAGACCAATGACATCCATTAAATCACAATCCAGAATGTCACTTATCTTTTATCTGAACTTCCTCAAAGATGATTGTAGCCATTGTTTCATAGAACCCTGAACACGCAGCTTTCAGTAGTGTATTTGCAAGTCGTCAGACTCTAGCGATGAAATCTCCACATTACGAATATGCCCTGGCGTACCGTATCCAGGGATGATGGAATGTCGCAACTCCTGAGAGGGACGATCACGTTTGTCATACAATGAGGTGTTCAAATGGCCGTTTGCGTCGAAAATGAGAAGTATATGTAAGTACGAAGCGGGTCTGCCATTCTCGGTTGTTTCCTTGATCTAAATTTCATGAGGATAGATTTCACGTAGATGATCTTTAAAGTAACTTTCATACTTTTTTTTTTTTTTTGGCATATTACATTGTTTAGATTTAGGATCACTGATTAGGGTTAAGTACCCGAAACGTGCATGTCTGGTCCACGTTGCCAATTTATCTGTTCTTAAATGATGCTATTCAATTTGAAGACTTTTACATTTATACCACTTGGTGAGTGTCACTGCTGGTGGACCAGGAGTCCCCGGGGGCACATGTAGCCAAGTTCGATCAATTTCGGTTGATCGTTTCTTCAACGCATTCTAAATTTCTGTTATCAAAATTTCTTGAAATTTCTAAAAAGTGGGTCCTGTAGCATCATATCCCACCCATTCTGCTACGTCTTTCGGTACACTTTTTCGACAAAGTAACTTTCATACTTTTTTTGGCATATTACATTGTTTAAATTTAGGATCAGTGATGAGGGTTAAGTACCCGAAACGTGCATGTCTGATCCACGTTGCCAATTTATCTGTTCTTAAATGATGCTATTCAATTTGAAGACGTTTACATTTATACCACTTGGTGAGTGTCACTGCTGGTGAACCAGGAGTCCCCGAGGGCACATGTAGCCAAGTTCGATCAATTTCGGTTGATCGTTTCTTTAACGCATTCTAAATTTGTGTTATCAAAATGTCTTGAAATTTCTAAAAAGTGGGTCCTGTAGCATCATATCCCACCCATCCTGCTACGTCTTTCGGTACACCTTTTCGACAAAGTAACTTTCATACTTTTTTTGGCATATTACATTGTTTAGATTTAGGATCACTGATGAGGGTTAAGTACCCGAAACGTGCATGTCTGGTCCACGTTGCCAATTTATCTGTTCTTAAATGATGCTATTCAGTTTGAAGACGTTTACATTTAAAGGTCGAATTTTTGGTGGACAACATTTCATCTATGCAACTGAACTTCAAGAAGGTGAAATTGAAGTGTAATGCTAGGTGCTTTCTTCAAGTCAAGAGTAAGGTATAGCTTTAGTCAGCTCCGTATGAATATAAATAGAACTCCTCAGGCAGTGGGACGCATTTGTTTGACTACATGTTGATCACGTTAAAATTCTATAATCTTCTTTTTTTTTAATTTTCTTTCAAAATTCTATTGAAATTTTATAAGAAATAAATTACGCATGGTAAAATACTGACGAGACTATTTGAAACTTTAAGCATTAGGGGTATAATACTCTACTCTACCGGTTGTTCTGATAACAGAAAATTAAATAGCACGAAGTTGGCCGAAGACGTACGACATCAGTACTGTTCGGGACCATACATTTTCATGGTGAGTCGAATGAGACAGTGAAATATATAAGATATCTTAATTGTTGCAGATGTAGATTATGGAGGCCATTTTAGGACATAATTTCTAGCTTTTCGCTGATATCGTTATTATACCCCTAAGTCAAACCAATTTGTGGACATTTCTTTTTAAGTCGAGGAAAAGAGCCAGTGCAAAATCATGTTGTTCAATCTAGGTTATGATGGAATGAGGATATTAAAATGAAACTAAGTTTGGATCTATTTAGAAGAAATATGAACTATTGTTGCAATTATTGTCTGTAATCGTCCCTCTGTTTAACAAGGGTATATAATACTAAATAAATATTTACTTAGATATGAACATGAGAGCAAGGGGTATCAATTTGAATAAATGGTCTTCATGGTTCTGATTATGCAATCTGCCATATTTATTTAGTGCAAGGGGAATCTTAAAACTACAATGTAAATGTGAGCTTGCATATACTTCATTTTGCTTACGAAATGGGTCGACTGTTCATTAGAGTATAGGTTTTGCATTTTGCATGATCCTCAAAGATGAAAATAAATAAAGGGAACTTTGAGTTTCATAATTCTATTATATGCTTGAACGCGATGAACATGTAATCAAACAAGTTTGGATACTCCTCTTGACCATACTGTTTAAGTTACATGATGTGCAGACCTTTGATAAACATGTTTTAGGTGTCTGATTTCTAAAGGTGAACCAAATTATGTCAATATCACATTACAAAATGTCCTATATAATACGTAAGTTTCATGAAATTCTTCTCTTTGAGTTCATTGTAAAACTGACGACGGTCTATTCCAGTAAGTATAATAAAGCTTCTACCTTAATTTTTTGTTATTCATTTACATTTTCCCCTTTTCATCCAGTAATAAATTGAGTATTTGGGAAAAACAGAGTTGTTTCCCAATACAGACGGTACCTGACGTCGAACCATTATGACGTCATGAGAATGGTATGGTAACGTCTTTTTTTACAACGTCATTTCCCAGAGCTTTTGGACTGTTTCTCTAGTATTTTATGACGTCACAATTAGTCTACGTCAGATACCGTTTCAAAGTGGAAGCAACTCTTGTTTTTGAAAATAGGGAATAATAATAAAACGTTTCAACTGTCAAGTGTCCACGTTTTGTCTTCGGATATACCTGGGGTTTGTTGAAAGCAACTTAACGTAACGAAACGACACATATGCTTCTTTCAACAATTTCTCGAAATTTGCAGTGGGGCAAACTTATATTTCTATATGTTATTACAATTTCCACAGTCCTTATTTGTGAAGGTGTGGCTGTTTTTCTTTGTGTTCCCTATGGCTAGTTTGTTTGTTTTGTATGTCTTTTTGCGATAAAATGATGATGGTTACATTTTCCTTCTTTCAGATCAGGTTGGTTAATACAATGGTTTTACTCGGAAAATGTTTTCTCTTGATGCTTTACCTTCTGGACAAATTGTATGCGCTATGATTACGTTAAAAACCAAGGACCAAAGAAAAGCATGTTGATTGAAATAGTCAAAGACATCGAACTAAATGTTTTTGTAAACATGCGAAATTGTACGACAAGAACTTTACTTGACACATTACATGGATAAAGCAAATCGATTATTTCTTCTTTGTAATTTTTCTTCACAAAGGACTTCTCCCAACAAACTTATTCGTAATTGTTTTGCAATCCCTCATCCGCGAACTTTATGAATTAATGCTTCATGTCGATAATTATTTTCATTAGAAAACAAATTATTATAACATTGATATGATAATTCCAGGGCTTCTCTCAATCTATTTCTTTATTTCGTAATTAATTCTACTTAGTTTCGCATAAAAGATAGATTAAGATTATTGACTTTTTCAGCTTCAAAATTTTCGGTCTAATTAGAATTAATTAAAGTTTTTCTTTTTGTAAAACACCTTAATGAATACTTCTTCAATGAGTTAAAGAAGATCCTGACTGTAATCTCAACAGCACTCTCAATAGAGCACCAAATTGAGCATCGAAGGACCCCTAGCAAGCTAGAGGTGAGACCAGGTGCCCGGGAGGAGTAAGCATCCCCTGTTGGCTAGCCGCACCCGCCGTCGATGTTTATGCACCAAAATTAAAACAATATATAAAATACATGCATTGTCTGGGGTAATATCTATATAGAAAGTGCTATGGCGACCACGTCAGGGAAAATAAGGACAGTTGAGTTTCCAGTTTCTGTTACATTATATACATGTTCATAATTCCGCGTTTTGCAAAGGAGGGGATCTCCAGCATACCTCAACAAAATACAGAAACATCCCGTGCGGCTACACATCCAATTGTGCCTCACATAAAATTCATATGAAATGAGCGTCATGTAAATTTCACATGAAAGTTCATGTAAAATTCATCTAAATTTCACATAAGATTTATGTGAAAAATATTTCACATGAATTTCACATAAACTTCCTTCACATGAATTTCACATGAATTTTTCTAAGTGACCTTCACAGGAAACTGAATTCACATAACATCCATGTAAAAATCTTCACATTAATTTCATGTGAAAAATTTCTTTTAAATTTCATGTTCGTGCTCGTTTCACATAAATTTCATGTGAAGTTTAACGTAAAGTTCATGTAAATTTCACATGAATTTCATACGAGGCACAATTGGCTGTGTAGCCAACAGGGGATGCTTACTCCTCCCGGGCACCTGGTCCCACCTCTGGCTTATTGGGCGTCCGACGATGCTCATGTCCGATGTGAGTGCTGTTGAGATTGTCGTCAGGATCTTCTTGAACTCTTGTTCTGGGAATTTGGCGAATCAGAATCTAGAGACGTATCTTTTTATTTGCTAAAGTAAAACATATGTTTCGATGGAAAAGGTATACATTGTTTATTCTTTTTCTTCAATTTCTTCGTAGATGACAAGTAAAGGTAGTTGTCTGCCGTTGAAAATATCAAGGTTAGAACGTGTTTGATTAGATATTGGTACAAGTATACAGTTCCGACATATAAGGTATATGAAGTAACCCCCCCCCCCCCTTCCCCTTTATTTCAATGAGTTTAAGAGACCCTATCGACGATCCCAACAGTATTCACAATAGAGCAAAAACTCCGGTATGGACTTTCTTGTGAATGAGTAGTTGACATATGGATGATAAATTCTTACTGATGATGATAACTTCTTGAAAAAGAAATTCAAGTTTTAAGCAAACATTTTGTAAAAGGGCATTTGTATTTCTTCCTTACGTTTTGACGTAAAAACGGTTTATATTTTCCTAAGGGGTGATCGATTTATCTTGATAATGAACCCTCCGTTAAATAATACGGAAGTGTTCCACCTCCATTCCTTCCCGAGGAAAATTCCAATATTGAACCATTATATCATGCATCAGACACGTGTTTTATATAATAAATCCTCATCAGTGATACTTTCATCCAAAATGACGTAATTTATAGACAGAGCAAAAATTCATTTTAGTAGCGCCCTCTGATTATATTTTCTTTTAAAATTCAATTTGTGCCTTTACATATCATTTGCAGAGAGTGCGCAGCTCTAAACTTCCTGTAGGGTCGATTCAGTAGCATATCCAAATAACATCTATGTTCAAAATAGTTTTAAAGTGCCTTGTGAAGTAAAATCAGCATCCATTTATCTGTCGATGCACTGAAATGCTCTTCTTGAATAGGAAAAAAAATCATAATAATAGTCATGTTCTTATTGCAAAGAAAATCCACACTGGAAAATTTCTAGTTAATAACAGACGACAGAAAATGAACGACGTCGGTGAATATCTAGAGGACATCATAGAGAAATGTGGAGGTTTCGGACGCTTCCAATTCGTCCTGGTTATTATACTGTTCGCCGCCAAAATCAGTGAGACATGGACTATGCTTATGATGTCATTTGCTGGCGCAGAACCAGATTGGTGGTGTGTTGAAAAGGATGGGGGAAATGAAACATTTAAGTCGTGCACATCCATGGACAACTCTACTTGTGAAACGTTCCGTTTTGATAGCTCCATGTCTACAGTACTGAGTGAGGTATGTATTGTAGGAAAGCATATATAATAATTATGAAGTGCTCCAACTCTATACCTTCCGAAGAAAATTTCAAACTAAGTATTCATGCACCAGCCACGTATTTTGGATCATAAATCTTAATAAGATGTGCTTTCACCAAAGTTATTTTTTTTTAACAAAACCAAAATTCATTTTTATAGCGCCCTCTGGTCATATTTAAATTTGTACAATTTGCAGAGAGTGCAAGGCTCTAAAGTCAAATGTACATTGGTAATGCTAAACACATTCCCCAAAAATATAATTCCATGCATATACATGTAAGAGCAAAACATGTCTATACGGAATACGTTCCCACGATGCATTTAAACGAAAAAAAAAACAAATACTATAGAGGTACTTTGTAAGACAATCATATCAGACTTATTTGCATAATTGAAGGATTTACAACATTACCAAACAATTGTATAGATGTTGTTTCTTTGTTGAAAAGGCCTTTGCTTCATCGGTTTGGGCCCTTTCCAAAAGTCTTACCGCGTAAAGCTACTCAGACAAGCCTACTTAAATATATCATCGGAGTACATGTGATGATATAAATTTGCATGTCTGGTGCGTTATATCCTGGTCGAAGTGTTATGCAATAAACGTCAAAGATGTACCTATCAGTTATTCAGTATTAAAAAGAAGATGGCACGATTTTCATTGAAACGGTTGCGAACCTCGGAATGAATAATATTCAGAAGTGATACTAGGTGCCCGGGAAGAGTTTGCGTCCCCAGATTGCATGCAACATCCGTCGCAACTTGTCAAATTCATTGAGTGTCTCGATGTACTTACATGTATCAACGTACATATCAGGTAAATGTTTCTTGTTTGGTGATAACGCCAACCATTCAATCACAATCCAGAAAATCAAAGAGAATTCTGGAAAGGGTGATCTTATATTCTTTTTATTAAATCCCTGGGGCGACAGAAACTCTCTTCCGTCGCGTGTTCACGATATCTCTGTATGTTTTAGATCATTTAGTTTAAGAGGAGACTAAACTGTCAAACCAAAGTATTGCATAATTTCCCCTTTATTATAAACTAATTATAACAATTGTCTTTTTGACAGTGGAATTTGGTATGTGATCAGATGTCAATCACATCTTCAATCACCACAATCCAGATGGGTGGGGTCCTTGTTGGAGGACTTGTGGTGGGGCAGATGGCAGATTTCCTTGGTAGGAAACCCACCCTCTTCTTCTCTCTGTTCCTGATCTCAGCAGCAAACTTAGCCGCATACTTCTCAGTTTCCTGGGAGATGTTTGCAGTGTTACGATTTGTAATGGGTATTTCTTGTGGAATGATTCTGACGGTCTACCTTGTATGGACATACGAATTCCTGACAGTTTCAAAGCGAGCCATTGTAGTTGGTGTGCCCTCGTGGACGCTATTTGCCGCCATCTTTGCTCTAGTGGCATGGCTTTTGCACGACTGGAAATATTTACATCTTGCTACTGCCATCAGTGCAGCCCCACTATTATTGACTTGGTGGTATGTATTTGTATAATATCATTACTGTTCAGATGCATGTATTAGATGGTCATTAAGCACTTGTATATAATGATTAGAAGATCATTAAGCACTCATATATATGAAATCAGTGCACCAGTTTGAGCAAAACACTTCATGAAAAGAGGAAGATAAATGCAAATATAGACACAAAGTCGTAAACAATTACTTAGATTATTCTTTATCATATTTGCTTTAATAATGCGGAAGAGTTCTAACTCTATACCTTCTTGAAGAAAATGTCAAACCAATTTTCATTTGAAGTAGAACTTATGAATAATACGGAAGTATTTTATCCCTTTACCTTCTTGAAGAAAATCGACAACTGACATTCGAAACACATCGAATTTGAAGTTTCTGATATCCAGGAACCGTGTGTTGGAAGACTTCTTATTTCTATTTTTATGAAAAATATGCTTTTTATCAGGTTTATGCCCGAGAGTTTCCGATGGCTGGTGAGTCACAAAAAGCTTGATGATGCAAAGAAAGTTATTAAGACAATGGCAAAATTTAATGGTGTTCCTGTACCGGATTTGTCGGATTTGGAGAAAATCGCATTGAAGGGAATGGAAAAAGAGACAAAAAGGACATACACTCTACTTGATATCTTCAAATCTAGATTTCTAAGGAAAAACACACTTTTACATGCTTTTATGTGGTTTGTATTTCTTAAAAAAAATTTATACATGTTTATATAAGCCTTGCGCTGTCATTCGTTAATCACATTAAAGTTAGAAAAGGTATGAAAAATAAATAGGAATCAATGAAAATAATTAGTTTTCCCTTTTTAATGTAACTTACATTTAATTTGAACTTTTCATTACAGGATGACGTGTGCGTATGTTTATTATGCCATTTCCTTTAACGTGCAAAAGTTGTCAGGGAATATCTACCTTAACATGTCCCTACTAAGTATAGTGGAAATGCCGGCAAACGCTGTTACCATATGTCTCAATAACAAGTAAGAATATAATACTTTACGAAAATACAATTTTACACCTAGAAATGAAGAAATTTTGAATAATACCTATGCCTTTTATTACTTATCAACGGAATGAATCTCTTGCTTTATAAAAACCCTTAGTTTTCATCGATGTTCAATACTAATACTTATGATCGAATTTACATATTTGTAAGGTAAGTCCTTGAGAACTTCAAATAACTTAAATTAAGTGATATATAGATGTATGGCTTTACCAATATCATTCCTTACAATTATTGGCCTCTTTTCATGGGATCTTGAGAAGAGACTGACGATTTTCAACATGAATATATAAATTTCGAATTCAGATTAACACATATGTCTCTTGAATTGAATAAACACAGACAAGTTCAAGTTTTCTATTTCTGTAACGTAGAATACAGAATTTGGCAGATACAAATTAGATATTTTCCTTGTTTGTTCATAATTTTTTTTTTAATTTATGAAAAGAAATTTACTTATGAACCCTGCCCGTGATTTAAATATTGTAAATCTACCCATTAATCCACTGTGTGCGCGGCTCAATTCAGACACTGTCCAAAAAAAAAAAATTCGATTAAGTGTGCAAAATTACCAATGGTTTAAAGCAAAATTGATGCCCTTTAGTTGAACATGCAAAGCGGTTTCTTGTGATGAACGTTATATTATCCTTAGCACAGAAATTCTATAATGTACTTTTCCCTTGTAGATCTTTCCTGTGACCTCGCCAAGCTTTCGGCTCCATATCGGAGGTCAACATGCCACATTACACTTAACATTAATTCTCCCGATCCAACAACTAAAATACGTTAATCCACACATATTTTTAAAGTAACAACCGTATTCCAAAATTGGACAGATACTATGTGTACGATTTTTTTAAGACTGAGATAATTCTTATCCAATTTCCAAAATGACCCGCAAAATCATTGTTGATTGATTACAATATTCAATCCTTTGTCTTAAATTCGAATAATACGGCAGTATTCTAACCCTAAACCTCCTTGAAGAAAATAAAGAACCAATTTATAATACACTAGAGAATTTTTTCGGATATTACATCCTTATCAGTGATGGTTCCAGCCAATTTGAAAGTGATTATCATAAGCCGCATAAATTCATTTCAATAGTGCCCTCTGGTTTACTTTCTGAACTTTAATTTGTTTATTATTTTCTTAACATAGAGTACGCGGCGAAGATCATGATAAATAATGACAAATATGGATAATGACCATATCCCTGTATACAGCACAAAATCGATAATTCAGAAATTCAGAAACCGAAGGCATACAAAATCAGGATAAAACAGGAACCAAAGCAAACAAACAAAAACTTCCACCATATGAAAAGAAGCAAACTCCCGATATGGGAGTGAGACCAGGTGCCCAGGAAGAGTAAGCATCTCCTGCTTGCATGCAACATCCGCCGCTTCAATTCGGTAGAACTGTCACATCCGGTTACTTCCATTTCGAAAGACATATAGTACAATCTTTGGTTGGATGTTTCAAATGGTCTATGACAAAATATCATCCACCATTCATTTACATTTTTTACACATTAAGTCGTAGTTATTGAATTGTTTGAATTTCACACAGATTCGGAAGACGGAAGACAGGTATTCTGTTTTTTGTTGTTTGTGCACTTGGAGCGTTGGGAGTTGCCCTCATAGAAGTCACAAGTATAGGTAATTCTATATGATAAATTATATATTCATTTTGTACTCTTTATAAATTAAGAAATTATATGCACATTTCTACGCTTCCTAAAATCTACCAAGGAATACATGAAACATATTTTTTTCCGGGCACGTATTGTAAATTATCTTTATGAAGAGCTATCTCATATTCTGTTTGTCAAAATGCAACTTGTAATGAGTTAAAGAAGATCCTGACGTTAATCTCAACAACATTCACAATAGAGCATCAAATTGAGCATCGACGGACCCCTAGCAAGCTAAAGGTGGGACCAGGTGCCCCGGAGGAGAAAGCATCCCCTGTTTGGCTAGCCGCAACCGCCGTCGATGTTAACGCACGACAAAAAAAAAACAATATCTAAAGATATGCCATGTCTGAGGTTATATCTATATAGAAAATGCTATGGCGACCATGTCAGGGGAAAACATTCAAAACACTAACTGTCAAACCCCTCGCGGGGAATTTTTTCAGTAAGATTTTTTTCTGTTGTAGAATCAAACTCTTGATTTGAAGAAAAAAACAAAATCACCCTTTTCGTTGTTTTCAAAATTGTTCTTTCTCCCTAATTTCAATAAGCATCACTTCTACAAAGATGGATTTTCTTCACCTAGACCCTGATTTGAAGGGACAACTACTGAATGGATTTGCTCTGACGTCAAAATTAGGTATAGCGGCTGCATGGATTTCCCTATCGGTCCTCAGTACTGAAGTTTATCCAACGGTGGTCAGGTATAGTCAATTGATATATTTCTGTCAGAAAATGAGTTTAAAGAATCAATTTTTCAGGGTAACTGTAAAGTGCGAAACGAAACAAAAACGAAACGAAACAAATCGAAACGAAAAGAGACAAATCGAAACGAAACGAAACAAATCGAAACGAAACGAAACAGATTGAAACGAAACGAAACAAAACGAAACGAAACAGATCGAAACGAAACGAAACACATCGAAACGAAACGAAACAAAACATAAAACTTAAATAAAATGAGAAAAAGAGAAAAAATCGCCAGAAACGAATATTTCAAGACAAGATCTTATTGAAGGGTCAGGGTACCACTCTCCTCCTGCCGCCTCCTCCCCGTGGGGGGAGGGGGTCGTGGGCGGTCAAGACAAATGTTTCAACTTTAAAGTGTAAATTGGTGCAATAGTGAAGTTGTTTGGGTTATTTCCTTTTTTAAACCTTGAAAAAAGAAATAGACCTGTTTAGATGAAAAACTAAGGTGAGCGAAGCGAGCCTGAAGTATTTGAAAAATGAATTGAAAATTGCGGCGAGCGAAGCGATCGGGAAAAATTTTAAGGTATATGTAGATGAATTTCGTGGTAATTTTTTAAAATGGAGATTATGTACATGAACGCATAAGAGCAAGATTATTCATATTAGAAGTAATTTCCTAATGTTTTGGCTACTGTTACCCTCCAAATCATCTGTTCCTCCTCTCGCCCCCTTTCCTCTCCTCCCGTCCCCTTCTTCCCTCCTCCCGCCCCCTTTCTCTTCCCTCCCTTTGTCCCTGTCCACACCCTAATTATTGCCTTCAACCATTCGATTTTGTGACTGGAGGGTTTTTTAAAGACGTTCAAAACGTAATATATACGGTATATATATAGCACAATTGTATTTTAAAGGAGAGTGAATGGGATGCATAACCTCGTCAAAGACGGTAAAATATTATTTAGCAGGGAGGAGTCTAGCGCTAGGAAACGGAACTGTTCCGTTATGTGTATTTGGAAATTTTATCAGAAAAATGAGAACAATTAAAAACTGGGGAGCACATTTCGTTTGAAAAAGGATAAGATTTTTTTTCCTGAAATGTGCCCTCACCCCGTTTTATGATCTCATTACGGTGTCATAGCGTGGTTTTCTATTCTTTCCCTTTTATTCCTCTTAAATACATGAATGGCATTTGACATTTACTTTTTTAATTGGCAACTTTGACTCTTTCAAGAAACCCTCTCGGCACTAGTTACAAATGTAGAACTCTTGGATCAAGGCAATATTACATGCTGATCTTGAAATATTCGTGTTTGGCGATTTTTCCTCTTTTTCTCATTTTCTTTAAGTTTTATGTTTTGTTTCGTTTCGTTTCGATCTGTTTCGTTTCGTTTCGATCTGTTTCGTTTTGTTTCGTTTCGTTTCGATCTGTTTCGTTTCGATCTGTTTCGTTTCGTTTCGATTTGTTTCGTTTCGTTTCGTTTTTGTTTCGTTTCGCACTTTACAGGTACCCGATTTTTAAAGCTGGGTCCTCGTTATACTTGCATAAATTTTACATTTTCAACATATTAATTAATAACAGGAACATTGGTTATGGGTTCCAAAACACAGCTGCCAGGGTAGGGGCTATGGTTGCACCACAAATGGTATATTTGGTAAGTCATACATGTATAATGCCATTCAATCTATTGTTTGGAGTTTTGGAGGAAAATTATATAAATTGAGATTTGCTACACTTTCTTAGAAAGAAATATATTAATACTTGTTCTCTGAAAGGGCCGAATATTTCAAAAGGACCGTGGAACGGTATGTTACAGATTTAATAGGTTTTGGTGAAAGGAAATAAGTGTGATTCATTAAGATGAAATAGGCTTTATTTTTGTAATTTCAGTTACCGTTGCCTGATTTTTTTTTCAAAAGACTCATTTCCATGTAAACGGGTATAGCGTCTTTATCATTTTATTGTATTCTCTTAATATGAATAAAAATGCACTCCATCAATCTATACTCTTCATTTAAGTGGTCTAGGAGAGCGTTAAAACAAGCCAAGAAAGGGGCATATTTTTTTACTTCAAAAGTGCTGATATTTGCAGCATGTAATATTAGATCAGCAGAGTTATCTGGAGTTCAGCTTCATTTCATCGTATCACCCTCGGTGTTTAAAAAAATGTTCAAAGTAGAGTAAGGAAATTTCTCATTTTAACAGAAAATAACATAAAAAAAAACGGTTACTATGGCAACACTTAATTCAATACTATACATGAAGTAAAGTTTCGCTCCATTCTAATTGTTTTTAATAAACCATGCAGAAAAAACTTTATTAGGTTATCAATAATTATAGACATTGTAATAAGAATTGGCCTTGGAAACATTTCAAGGTTATTCGACCTTGTGTCGAGGTCATTGTTTTGTAAATGACACAATTTTACAAACATAATGTGATTTCTATGGCAATAGAAAAACATATTTCAGAAATCAGATGATATTATTACAAACTTGATTTATACAATACAATATTTGATATATCTCTTATTCAAACGGATAAGTTGAAAAGAGACTTTCGATCTCTGAAATACTCAATTACATGCAATCATTTGAAGGAAAAAGGTGTAATAATATTGTTTTCTTACTATTTGATCAAATTGTCAATTGTAATTTTTGCAATTGTCGAGCAGACAACAGGTCTTTTGCATACACGTGTATGCAGGGGCCTCTTGTTATAGGTTTTCGCTTAAAGTTTATAAACATTTACCCTATTTATCGATATCATGTCATTTTCTTTTCATTTTTCTTGTCGGTGTACCAATGGTACCATTTGTAGAGAAAATCAGGGAAATCCATGAAATACCGTGGCCAGCCAGTTTTGGACCTTGCAGAGAATTGACCCTTCCGAACGCGGGGAAAATTTAAGAAATTACATGACTTCACAATGCAATTTTGATGTTTAACCGTGGTTCGAAGCTTGTTTGTCCGAGGTAAAAGCATTGCAACGTCACGCCATTTTTACTTTTTCCCGCAATTGGAAGGGTAAATTGATATTAAGTTGTTATACTATTCTCGCTGAGGAGATTTCATATACTAGTTTTGTTCATGTATATATATTTTTTTTTCAGAGTGATATATACCCTGGGCTACTGTATTTTCTCAGCACCGCTCTTGTTGTGATCTCTGTGATTTGTCTGTACTTTGCTGCAGAAACAAACAATGTGAAATTAAAAGACACTTTGGATTCTGAGGAAGAAAAACATGACATACATGTGGATTACACAGACAAAGAAGTACAGTTTACCAAGCTGTGACAGAAAGTGATACAGTCCTTACTCCTTCTAGGTACCTGGTCTCACTTCATGCTTGCTAGGCGCCGTCGATTCTAATTATGATGCTGCGTTGTGAGTGCAGTTGATATTGTCGCCAGGATCTTCTTCATGTCATTTTTGTGATGCTGAAACTCTAATTCACACGCGTATTTTCATATCTATTTTTTAGATTCTACACTATTTTTGAAATCAAATATTTTTCTATTTATATATCTTTTTATTTCTTTAGTTTCGTATTTTGCGTCATAAAAGAATCAGAGAATAAAAATCAGACACTGTTTCCCTATTTATAAAGTCAGAATAAAAACACAATGGCCAAACGAAACCTTATACATACGGAAGTGTTCCTACTCTATACCTTCTTGAAGAAAATTTCAAACCAATGTTCATGCACCAGACACGTGTTTCGATTATGAAATTCCCCTCAGTGATACTTCCAGTCAAATTGCTTCTCTTAAAGCAATATTAGCTTCAGTAATTGCATTTTTTTTTATTTGCTCATTTTCGTGTATGTTATTACTCATAGAAAATGATGACGGTTTGATAAAAAGGTTGATTTAGAAAACGTCGGATTAGCGCTTGAGAAGATTAGCAGTTTTCTCAATTCTTACAGCCCCAACAAAAATTCAAGGTAAAGCCCGCCCATATTCATGTGCCCTTACGTTTACCTTTCTCAGCTTGCTTTCTTTCCATGTGCAAGCTAAATTTGGTCAGTGAAAATTACCGATTCCTTCATGCACATGAATATGTGTAAAGGAAAGAAAGTATGTTTTTATTGATTCAGAGGTTAAGATGGCAAAATAAGGACAATCTATTTTCACATTACACAAGACTTTACACTGCAGATCACATAGAGCTCAATTTTCATAGATAAAAGTCGTTCATAAACTTTTCACGACTGCTCAGAATTTGACCTGATTTATCTCAACATAGCACATGTGGTCAATCGGCGGAGATCGGACTTACTTGCCGAAGTATAATTAAGCAGGCATCGTAGTCTGTATACGTATGTTTTCATGCTAAGTTTCTTTATGTAACATGTTAATTTTACCTCGGATGACTTGTGTATCATCTTTTGATAACAATTAGAAGGTATTAAGAGACTTTTTGCAAGAAAATAATTTTTAGCCGCTGACAGCTAATATTGCTTTAAGCGACCCAAATTGATTTCACTAGCGCTCTTTGGTTTTCATTTGAGAAATTAAACACGTATGTGCATGCTCTTTACAGAGTTTGAGCCTGTGCGTTATGCAACGAATTTTTAATTCAATTTTCGTCATTTTACTGCAGATTTTAGGTCATTTGTACGGAAAAGCATTCCCTGGATTCAGGAAATATCATTTTAAGATTGTTACGAACAAGAATAAAATGCCGATTTTTTTTGCAGACATCACGTCATTTCTACAAAACACGAAAATAAGGACGTTACGCCCGTTTGACCTTATTTTGTCAACTGTGTTGAATGCAGACTACCTGATTACCTGACATGTGAATCTTGTTTTGCGCCCACATCCTTTGATAAGTTAGAATGTCAAAAATTCTGTACCAAATGAGTATCGATAATAGTAATTTGAAATGAAATACATTATATTTGACAATAAAATACAAAATAAAACAGATTATTTTGTTCAACGAAATACAAACATGTTTTGTTTTTTTTTTTTTCGCTGGTATATTTTTCGATGAACTGGCAAGTGTCCGAAATAGCAAAAAATATATGTGATGACAAATTGATCAAGGGCGAAAACAAAGAATCTTTCAGGCGAAAAAGCTGGAAAGTAGTGAAGAACACAAAAAGGTTGAGCAGTAGATTCCAACCATAAAATAACTGCAACATGTGTTCTCTTCAGATGCCAAATACACGACATTCAGACAGAGACGACAAATTACAAAATGAATTTCGATATAATCAATATCTTGAGAATTTAATGTTAAAGTGAAATAATCATATGTGCCACAACACATACATTGAAGTGTTCAACACACGAGGGCTGATTGATATGTTGTGAACATCGTATTTGAGAAATAAAAACACAAACACTCAAATACACAAATTTTCGGCCCCTTAACCTTTATCAAGTGTAAAAAACGACGATCTACAACAATTCTAAGTAAAATCCATCCTTGCTTCTCTGGCGTTCATTGCAAATGTTTATGTTAGTCTATGGCGTCACAAAATTCGCTGCACATGTACATGCATGCATTTCGCGTTACCCGCGAATAGTTACAAAGTCTTTGTAATAATGATTAATCTGAGAGAAGATGGTTTTAAAGAACTAAATCATGACTCATACAAGTCATATATATACCATTGAATATAAGATATTACACATATATACATAACCTTCTTAAACATATCCAATAATTGTGAGATACAAGCGCAAATGTGATGCCTGCAAGGATACCCAGACAGACCATGTCACAGACAAACAGACAACCGTTTAGTTAAAAGTAAAGCAGGCCGAGATGATAGCAGAAAAAAGGGGGACAAACATATACAAGACTAGTGATCCCTCATATTATGGACATATATTTCTTTTAGATCGTTCATTATTACAAAGACTTTGTAACTTTTCGCGGGTAACGCGAAATGCATGTACATGTGCCGCGAATATTATTGCGTCATAGACTAACATAAGCATTTGCAATGAACGCCAGAGAAGCAAGGATGGATTTTACTTAGAACTGTTATAAATCGTCGTTTTTAACACTTGATAAAGGCCAAGGGGCCGGAAATTCGTGTATTTTAGTATTTGTGTTTTTATTTGTGACATGTATCATCCTTTCCTTCTGGAAGAAATATTTCAATCTATCGTATTTAAGAATTTCAATTTTATCAGACATTTTTTGTTTTCTACATAATCCCCTTCAGTAACTACACACGTTTGCCACCAGTGTTTAAGGGCTTCAAAGGACATTTTTCACCGTGACGAAACTCGCAATTCGTATATCGAACTTCGCACTTTAATTTTATGAATGGGTTGCCAAAAAACACGCCAGTAGTACAGGAAGTCAAATATACCAATCTTATTGAGTATAATAATCAAGAATGTAAATGACTCAGCTTATGAGTTTATACGTAAATGACAGATACTCCAATGATTCTTCAAAGTTCGAAGTGCGAAGTACGAAGTTCGGAGTACAAAAATGAAAAATGTCTTATAACACTTTTCAAGAACTCCTTATCTTGACTGGTCGGGGAAAGGTACCCACTATATGTATGACGTCATTATTGGAATGAAAGGAGGTACCAGATATAGTTACTTTCAGATTTGGGAATAGATTGAAATCTGATGGAGCAAGATTAGGGGAATAATCAAATAAAAGGCACAGCCATGAAAGGCAGCCATGGCAGTGTCAGACTTGTGAACACGAGCATTGTCCAGATGGAGTAACACACAAACTTTTAGCTAATGAGCTTTCCGCGGCGCTTAAGGTGGGTCCCTACTAGAACCGCTATAGGTTTTCCTTATAAGCGCCGCGGAAAGCTCATTCAAAATAATGGAGTTTGTCGGTGAAAAAGTAAACAACAACGAGTATATTTTGTTGAAAATTGAATAATTCGATACTATTAATAAAGAAGTAAATCATTTGCCGAAAGCGAATCAAATGCTAATTACTAATTCTCTGTTAATTTCAATTTTTCCTGCACCCCTACCCGCCTAATCGCATTTTCGTAAATTGACTATTGTTTCCCTTTTGAAAAACAACTCCGCTTTTACAGAAATTTTGTATTATGAAAATACGCCTTAGGTAGAAGTGGCGTTGTGTTCCTAAGGGGGAGGGGGGCAACATCTTATGAAAGTTTTCCCGATGATTCTAAACAAAATTAGCAAATTTATACTCAAATTCTATTCCTCTACTTGCTGGAGAGAAATTGGAATATTCATGACAAACATTTAAAATACGTCTGCCGGAAGAAAAGAAAACAGTAAGTAGAAAATTAAAACTTCAGCCATAAAAATTGAAACATTTCTTTATACCATCATTCATCAAATTGTATCTAGCAAGAATGTTTATCATCGGATTTGTTCGTGTATGAGCAAATGCTAAGTGCTACTAAGTTATTTTAATTTTCTATACAAAATAAAACTTGTCTTAAGTACGTCAAATATACGTTCGACAGGATCATTAAATACATGTACTAAAAATGCTTATTAAAGTACGGAATGGTTCATCTAGCTATAGGGGATTTTGCGCTAGCTAAGTCTGATCTTCTCTTGTCTTGTTTAGAGTTGTCCTCCAGCAGAATGACTTTTATCTTTCTGGTTAAACTTTCGCTAATCCAGAGACACAAACTGTCGGTGATATCGATTTTACATGGCTTTTCTAAAACTCCATCCTGTAACTTCAGGAATCCGATGAATCGACCACTTTTATCAAGAATGTGTACACGATTATTCACATAGTCTGTAATGTACACTTTTCCCTGTCTATCTGTGCACATGTACTGGTGTGAAATCACTATCTGAAGGTCCTTCATATTCGTATAAGAAGTCTCCATCTACTGTGCATGCGAGAACCCGTCCGGAATCCTTATGGAACCTGTAACCCTTCTTGTCTATCAGATATATGTGTTTGTTGACTTTATTTTGAGCAACATTCCACGGGCGACGCAATCCCAGGCAGCTGAAATCTGCCATAAACATACCAGATCGACTATATTTCATTACTTTGTTGTCGTTTCTGAATGAAATGATGATTTCACCATTGTGCAGTGAACATATGGAATATGGTTCTAGTCCCAAATCAAAAAGTGTAGATATTGCCTTCTCTGTATTGAATGATAATAGAAGGACGGAGTATCGTTTGTTGTCAAGAAACAGAAAGTCACCTGAGGTAGTTATAATTAGCGATGCGTCACAAAATTCGAAGTCGAAGTGTCTCTTTTCTATGAGTTTGCATGATGAATCCACCCGTTGGATTGTTTTTTCCTGTGTTGTAATCCAAACTTCGCCATTGTCTTTGCAAATTACTGTCGACGGGGAGGTACAGTTCGTACAGATAGCATGCCATTCTACAAATGTCTTAGATTGGGGATAACTTTTAGGGCGTGTCCGAACCATCCTCGGGTCTCTTTTACTTGGGTTTTCTGTTTGACTGTCTGCATTTTCATTACTCTTTACTCCCTCTAAATCAAGCTCGCCCATTATTGACCCAAGTTGATTGGTGTCTAACATTCCTTTGCGAAAGATTGGTATTGCAGTGTGAGAAATCGCTGGAGGAAAATCACTTCTGGATTTGTCAGAAGGAAGAAACTCTAGCATTAGGAGCACATCTGCTGATCGTAAAATATCCTCGTATTCGTTCATCTCTCGATTGATTCTTTCTTTATTTTCAGAGATAGATTGTCGACGTTCCCTTAGTTTCTGAAGACATTCGTTTTTGTAGTCATTTACTTTTTGTAGATTAGATAACTTTATTTTATTTACTTTGTCGCAAATGCTTTGGGCTTGTACTTCAATATCAAATTCCACTTTTCCGAACGTTTTGTACAATAATTCCTCCTGCTCGTCAACCTCAAATAAATATTTCTGCCATTTTGAACATACTTGATTTGCCTCCTCGAGTTTCGCTTGCAATATGGCTTTTTGATATGTCACTTTCTCTGCAAAATCCAAGAATGCATGCCCCCTGTGGTTTATTGCCGTCATACATTTTGTACAAACAGCAAAATTACAGGTGTCACACAAAGCCTCAAGTGCATTGCCTTTGTGACTCTGACATTTTCGATATACGGGCTTGATTCGATCGGAGTATAACACAATCGTATGATGTTTCGTGTCATCTGATATCGAATGGTTCTCTTTACACGCATTACATAATGCTAGATCACAGGTGTTACAATTGTATTCTGCAGCTGTTTTACACTCTGTACATACTACAGGCCAAAACTGGATATCTGCCATCTACAATAATAAATCATGATAGAGATGAAACTTGCATCACGGGGAATAGGTTTAACTGCTCCACACCGCAGAAAGAAATACGTGTTTGTTATGATAGTATCTATTAAGTGCTCCAAATCTTAATTTTCTTGACGAAAATTTCAAACCGATTTTAATTAAGCAGACACGTGTTTCGGTTAGTAAATTCTCATCAGTTATACATATTAAATGCCGAGGTGATTTTCAGTATCGCCCTCTACTTTTATTTCTTTTAAATTAAAATCTGAGCTTTTAATTTCCAGAGAGTGCTCGGATCCAAATTATGTTTAAGGTCGATCTATTAGAGTAGTTAAATGAAATCTATGATCAAAATGGCATTGGTGTGATGATGCTAAAATGCTCACCGCCTTTAATTTCGATGATATTTTGGGTGAAATGACAAGTTTCCGAAATAGGAGAATAAAAGTAATGATAAGGAAGACTAAGTGTTAAAATTCTATACTTTTTTTAAGGTAATTTCAAACCAATTTTAATGCAGGAAAAATGTGTTTCGGATACAAAATCAGCATCAGTATTGCTTCCAGGCTTATAGATTATCAGACACAGCCGAAATTTATTTCAGTTCCATCCTCTAGTTTTATCTTCTTTATTCAAATTTGTGGTTACCGTATTTATTAGTGTTATAGCGAAGCGAAGCAAGCAAGCTTTAATTGTAACATGTAAATACGTATAAAGTAGGGAAATGAAATAATAAGGAAGAAAAAATCCATTTTAAGGCTATCGAAAACCTTTATAAAGGGAGCCGCCATTTTCAGATATCGCGCATTACATGTACGATAAAGGGAATTGCTGTGTGTTGCATATAATTTACCCGTAACAAAAGACACACTTTTTCTCTAAATGCAAGTCAGTATGAAAGGACGAAAATATAAAAGTCCATATTAATTATGGATTAAACATATTTACCTATCAGACAGCAGAAATAATTATCCAACTTCTGTATTATGAAGGGCGAACTTCATGTCCTCATATTTGGACAACAAACATGGTTAAGATGATCTTTTCTATCAGAGCCATGTTGAACTTAAATTCTATCCGGAGATGAAATGCTTCAACTTCGTTTTGTACTTTATACTATGTGGTTCAACTGTCGAAAAGGTTCACGTAACATTGTGCAATACTTGCATTTCTTGTACGAATATGGAGACACGTCATCAAAATGATATGTTTATTCGTATTTATAGTAACGTCACGTGGGTTTTGCATCAAAATGTTAAAAAGATAAGTACATGTATGCTAGAAAATAAAAATAATTCAGCAAAGGAGTGTTTTACATCCATGGAAGTTGAACGTCTGCATGTTTTGTATAAATAATGTCCTATTCACAGGGGAAGTTTGTTCTAGAGAACTAGTTGATATTTCATAATGGATTTGGTAAACTAGTTCTTCGACCAGTTTAACAATACATTGTAGTATCATCCAGACTTATGAGCAGTCTCTACAGCAACATATCCGAAGGCGGTATTGTTATAGTCCGTAAATTATATTTCATCTATAGAATACAAACCCGTAACAAAACACAAATTATGACATTATTCAATATATATTGACCACAATTGTCAGTTTCATTCCTGTTTTCTGAAATACCTTATTTCAAAATAAAACATTTAGGTCATTGTGGGCTCAGTTTGCAGGTTAGATCAGCCGCTGCTGTACGTTGCATTGCACATAACATCACCTACATTCACATGCAGCAATGCAACACATAACATTACAACACCGTTGAATTGCATTGAATCTCATCAGAAATCATAAGGGATTGTACGTAAATAACTCAATATGCTAATATTTCACGTGTAGAATTGACAATCATTTCTCCAACTCATAGATAAAACCAATTTGTAATTAAGGTCTTACCAATCTCTGGACTATCAAAGTATTGAATAATCAATATTACAGTTAAACATGTTAAAGATGAGAAAATATTTCCCTTACAATCTTAATATCAACTTATTGATTGATATTTCTTAAATCGGTTTCTTATCTTCTTTCAAAATTATCTTTCTATTACTATTACTATTACCATCATCCCTCTTTCATGTAAGGGAATTGAATTACTTTCGTGTACTGATAAATGCATCGATTCAGTTTACAGTTATTCCTCTTTCTACGGTGTGAAAATTCCCCAACATAAAACAATAATTCACCATAAATATTGTGGGGGAGAGGCCATATGGTTATATTGTAACCGTAACTTAAACCGAAAGGAAATTATTTCATCCATAATTACATGTAATGTACATCTACATACAAAGGGCTAAGATGAAACTTAACAACATTGTTTTAATCAGAAAAGGTATTGGTACAAAAGAAAAAAAAAACATGTTATATACTAATGTTTATCATTGGTCTCGTCGGTTTATGTGTAGTCTTTGGTGTTTCATGTTTACATGTCGTGTGTCGTTTTTCCGTTTCGTGCTGTACTCGTCTTTTGTGTTTTTGCATCTGGTGTTTTGCTATTTTGCTGTTGATGCTGTAATTGGGTCTTGATGGAGATCTCCTCCCTTCACAAACTAAAAAAAAAAAAAAACAGCAAAATAGTGCTCCTCCTAATCATCACAAAGAATATATTCTAATAGGACAATATTTAAAAATCAGTTAATCATCTTATGCATCGCAAACAGTAAGAAATTAACAGTAAAGAAGTTGATAATTTATTGAGGTCAATATCGAAACTCAATACAAAGACGACAAAAGACGACTAGTGAAAATCAACTAACCAACTACCGTCAACAAAGTGAGAAATGTTACATGCACCAACGATGCACTAATTCTTATTTTGGTATCTATGATATTTGCCAGTCAGACTTGTAAAAATAATGCTCGTTTTCCAAGCTAAACTGTTTTGCTATGTATTGCTTCAAATTAGTAATAAATGAAAAAATGGGATTAGCATAAATGTATACGGCTTTAGCACTTTTAGATATTATTTTCGTTTTAGTATAAAAAAAACCAGACTTATACGGAACATATCAATATACAGTACTTAGCATAAACCAGTTTTCGTACTTTAACATATATTTCACATGAATATCAGATTTCGGGTCACCGGTTTTCCCCCAAAACTTCCTTCTTTTTTCACAAGAAATGTAAAAACCATCGAAATATTAGTCACGGAATAAGAGGGTGTTTCCAACTCGGCACATGCGATATCATTTCCATCTTAACGGAGCAAGTGCAAGTTCAAAGAAAACGAGAACACCGCTATATCTTCAAACTGATGAATGTATATTTCACATAACTCTTGCTCTAAATTTACTTACTTCCTTGATCAATTGAGGATTTTAAATGGAATGATTTAAGGTGATATCACACGTTTCGTGTTATACAACATTTATTTTCAGAAAAAAGGCATAATTCTGATTTCCTAATTTAATTCAGATGTAAGGGACAATATTAGGAGGTCACCATCCAAAATTTTGAGATTTTGAAATTGGTCAGACTTTTTAGCCATCCATTAATTGTAATGGAAATGTTCATTTTTTGGCTATATTATTTTTTCAGCCCAAGATTTTCAAATGAAACTTTACATATGATTCCCTCAACATATTGTGCAAATTCTTATAGAAAGAAATCATTCAATGACCACGTCATATGTTTCAAAATCTGACTGAATGTGTTAATTATCATGTAAAAAATTAAAAGTGCAATTCGAGTTATCTTTCTTTACGACGTGACCAAAGACCGAATCGAATCCGAGACGCATCCGAATTTATACAATCATCTTTTTGAAATGTCACAGCAGTGTTCCTTCACTCACAAAGATGTCAATATGTAAATAAACAGAGCCGAATACAGATTTTGTGAGATAACACGACAGTATGTGCACATGTGTAATGATATTACATGTACCATATGAGTAACTATATGATAAGTTTCTCTACATTCAAACACATTACTGACACCTGACTTATTTCTGAATAGAAACGACATATGTATGTAGGTAAAAAAGTCTTAACAAAATTTTCAAATACATTTGAAAGTTCAATTTCAACAAAACATTGACTAATGTTGGTCACTCTTTGCTTACCATTACTTTGCAAAGAAAAAAAAAACGTTCGTATTGATATACGACTCAGGCTCGAACCGCGGTCTTCTTGCATGGTGGGCAAGAGCTCTACCTCTGAGCTATTGGGTCGACTTGACGATTGAATGATTATAACAAAGCCAGGACGTCAAGACATTTTAAGTTACGAAAATCGGAAATCTTCAGCGTGGAGATTTCTTTAAAATTCTCGTCTAAGGGAGGCTACTGAAACGCGTGTGATATCTCGTTAAGGCATGTTATTTCTGAATGAAGGAATATCATCAATTTTATGATAACCATATGAAATGATAGTATTGATGTCGATTAATCATTTATGAAGGAAAATTAATAGGTCCGTGATGAAAATCGAGATTTATGCTTGTTTAAAAACTGGGTAAAAATGTCGCAATCATGTTACTAGTACATTTGTAAAGAAAATACAAAAAATGTTGAAATGCCCTAATTTGATTTTCATTTTAGATTTCTTTTTTTTTAATCAATAAAACAGGTTACAAACTTTGTATAAAAGTTGAATTTGGTAAAGTGTGACCTTAGGTACCAACTTCACCGATCATTTAAGGTCAGGGTGGCGACTTTTAATAGAAATGAGGAAGAAGAAAGATAGATACATTCACATGTAGAGGAGCATCTCCTATTCAGACCAATAAATCAAAATTGCCCGTCTCGTTTCTTGGCTATAAACGTGCATTTTTGGTCTATTTTAACATTTACGACATTTTTGAGAATACATGTACCACATCATAACTTTACATACCTTTGCAATGCATGAAATTTCATAAATTCATATATACTCTTATTTTTCTGGATTCTTATAGCTTTTGTATGAATTGAAGCCTATTTTGAAAAATTCTGATAGAATTAACAGATCTAAGAAGTGTATTTTCTTATAAATACGATTTTGTTGGTTGCCGTGGCAACGACTCATTATTTTTATTAATAGCTAGAAGGTCGCTAGGTACACAATTTTTTTTCTATGTACAGAGCTATGATATTGCTTTATCCTAAAGCAGTCAAACCAATATGTACCCGAATTCGTTTTTGAGCAAAATGACTGTTTCTATAATTAGCACAATAATTTGTGCAAAAAATCAACATTTTGACCCAAAAACATAGAGATTTACACAAAGTTCGAATTTCTAATTATCTCATTTTTAAAGAGTATAATGAATCGTATATATTCTAATGCTCGAATCTTTAGAAGCAGATTTCATGCGAAAATGACAATTTTTTTTTTCCTTTTTTCGGCGATTTTTCATTGAAACATATGCATTTTTTCCGAAAAATACCAATTCAGCAATGAAAATTCAACATCATTATTTTTTTCTGAAATAATGCAAGAAACTGAGCTTATACCATTTATCGCCCATGTCGGTTTCAAATTTTACGTGATATGAAAATAGAGTTATCTCCCTGTAGTCGCAACCGTAGCCTTAAAATTTTCTCAAAAAACAACGAAAATCATCTAATTTAAGTCAAAATTTCAGAGATACTTAATTTCAACGATTATTTTAAACACACAGTAACATGTGCTCCTAGGGAAGACTTTTCAAGATATTGAAGAAAAACTATATGTCCGTGTTCAAATAAGAGAGAACGGGTGCAAAGAAATAGTGTCACTTGAAAAAGTGTCGGAATTGTAAAATTTGCCTTATTTGGGGTGGAATTTAAACACTTTATAATGTTTTGGTATCCATCAGCTTTACCTTATAAAACAGTTTAAACCACTAATATTCTATACGTAAAACAAATTTCAATGGTAATTACTAACGTAAGAGAAATCCGAACAGTTAAAAAAGTACCTCCACCTCAATGTTTACAGAAATTACCGCGTAGCATTTTCTAACGCACACTTCATTCAGTGAAGTTTAAATTTTCAAACTTAGCCGCTTTAATGTGTCTATTGAATTAAAGTCATAAATAGAGTTACTGTATTAAATGATACATTGGCCATAATTAATTGAAATACCTATAAAAGTCAAGCTCAATGAGTGCCTAAACAGAAGATGCGCAAGAATGGTCCAAAATCGTGACCAATGACGCACCTTAAAACCACATATTGTTCCTCTACGATATATAATGTAACATATTGTAACCCCGCTTCCGAAATGATGAAGGCTTCGCTTTGAGTTGCTGCCACATCCTGACGGGTGGATAAGATTCTTCTATTCTCCATCACGATATTTGTTTCCCTAGTGGCGAACATGTTTCGAATAGGCATTGAAGTTGATACCCCGTAATATTCAAGTGAGAAATCTACAATGAAACGCCATCACTTTGAAGTTGGAAGGAGTAATTAGGTTTCTTAATCTCTTATCACGGAATAAAGGTTTTTATAAAGTGTTTTGTTTAGTTAACATATTCAGCAAAATAAATCGAAGATAGAAAATTATTAGTCTCCCCAAGATATCGTTTTCCTAGTTTGACATTTATATTTCATTTGCTTGTAATATAATTCTTTGTAATTCATATTTGAGTATTACGGGGTATAAACTTCAATGCACGTTCGAAACATGTCCACCACTAGCTAAAGGGAAACAATTATCGGGGTGGAGCTCAGAAGAGTCTTATCCATCCGTCAGGATGTCACCTTAAAAAGTTAACAATTTAGGACTAGCTCAGCATAGACTAAGAGTCCCCGAGGGCACATATAGCCAAGTTTAATCAACTTCGGTTGATCTTCTGTCTCTTCAACGCATTTGAAATTTTCTTTTACAAAATTTCTTTAAATTTCTAATACGTGGGTCATGTAGCATCATATCCCACCCATTCTGCTACGTCTTTTGGTACATTTTTGGACACGATAAGTTTCATACTTTGTGGCCATGTTACATTGTTTAGACTGAGGATCATTGACGAGGGTTTAGTATCCGAAACGTGCAAGTCTGGTCCATGCTGTAAATTTCATAGGTCTTAAATGATGCTATTGCATTTGAAGACGTTTAACATACATGTGCAGCCCGTCCATCTGTTTATTAATGGACATTTTCTACTTTTCCCACCGAACCGCTCTATAGATTATGATGAAACTATATAATATAGATAACTAAATGAAAACAAAGGAGGGGATCTCAAAAAACACAAGTTCCCCTTCCAAATTGTGTTAGGTGTCCAGAACAATTAAGTGACGGATCAAGTTGCCTAAGAATGTATCCGTCTTCAACATTCTGCCCAGGAATCGCTGCAGTAGTCCGTCAGCCGATTTGTTTTTAGCATGAAGATCCAACACATATAAGGAATGTAACGTTATACATTTAATGTACATTTGGATCTTCTTCTGTAATTCTAATTTCTTTAATATCAACATAAAAGAAGTACATCTCAGTTATTCAATCTCAACGTCGAGAGAGCAAGGCAAAATGATTAGAATACCTATAGGAACGATTGCGAACATTGAATGAATAATATTCTGAAGTAAGACCAAATACACGGGGAGAGTAAGCGTTTCCTGATTGCATGCAACACCCGTCGCAATAGCTCTATGAGTTTAAATAACTCAATAAATATATTTTATACACTTCCTGATACATGTGTAAATGTCATATTTTTCTAATCAAATACTTTGATATTGATTTTGTTTGAAAACTAATCTTTTTTTTTCAATTTTCATAATTTGTTTTTCTATTCCCAAATTAAAAAGGGAGGGGACAATATTTTACAAAAATTTAAAGATACAGTGTCCCTGAAATTTCTTTTATTGAAAACGTAAAATTTAGTTCGTGGGGTATAGATTGAGGAAAAAAGAAGCCATTAAAAGTTTTATTTAAAAAAAATATGCGGTAACGACCATAATATTGTCGAATTTGTAAAATTAAATCTCAATATACCTCTGTTGTAAAAACGCAATATATTGTAGGTGGCCCTAGTGAAAAGAATTAGAGCTGCGCACCCAAAATTAAAAATAACGTTTTCAAACGGTCATAACTGCGAATGTATGCGTAAGAATCGCATGAAAATTTGAATTTATACAAATGAGAATGTAAACTTTAATTTGAAAAGAAAGATTTTGCATGATAAAATTTTGTAAAATTAATTAATTTTCAGCGACACAGTACCTTTAAGACATGAAAAATTGAAGTGTTCCAAGTTGTCACCTTCTTGCACAAATTTTAGTACACCATACGCGCATTACTTATATTAACATGTAGCAAGGGACATCATCGTTAAGTCGAGAAATAATGTTAAAACTTTTAAAGTCAGAAATATTTGCCCTTGAAACATCAATTCAACAACGCTATATCACGAAGTAAAGAGATGGAAAGTAAGGGAAAATGTCAACGACAGTTGTTATTTATTAATTTCTAATAGAAAAATGCAGAGAAATGCCCAACAAAAAAATGAAAGATAAACTTAAAACTTTGCCGTCAATTAAACTTTCATTTTTCATTTTTAAAATATTTTTGCACTCATTGCAATGTACTCAAAATTAATCTCAAAACAATCGCTTTGTATCAGTGATATAAATTAATTTGTGTCACGCTTTGTACGAATAAGGTTAAAAAAAATTCGTAAATCAATAAAGTAGCGGAAAATACGTGCTCGTCTTACGACATTTGTTCACAAAACAACCATACTAGCGAACAACTGGACAGAACAAATGAACTGAATGATAACATAACCAGAAGAACGAACAAAGAAACCAAGAAGTCTTGAACGACAAAACGGAAATACGATAGATAACACAGGTGCATCCAATGTCGACTTTGACGGTCACATGCTATTCAATGGAAATTGTGTAGTTACTCGGGTACACAAAGACTTCGATTTCTTTGATGTATTAAAAAAACGCTTGCTTCGCACTTATTTCAAAGGTAACAGCATAACAATAGAAAATGCGTCAAAATCACCAAACGCTCTTTATACCGTGGATATGATCATAATTTCACCAGACGGACACCAAGCTTGGCACTTGACCAATCTACAGTCGTGTACCAGCACAATCTTAATACTTGCACTCTTACTGACTGTGACGACGGGCCCTGTCTAAACCTCTTCACAGAAAACAGTACCCCGTCCAATTGTCCACTCTGAATTTCAGTCGGACTCCTCGGGAGATAACATGCATGAGCTCGCTACAGCCAACATAACGCGGACTGTATTACGAACGCCCCCCATTTTTATATCCATTTACATATTCATCTGTATTGGATAGGCCCCTGCGTTTTTCTGGCTTATGTGTGTGGTCATCTAGCAGTGAGGAGGTTATTTTACACTATGATTGTGCGTTCTTCGAAACCTTTTTGGTAACCGGAAAAGTGGTAGGTTGTGCCCACGTAATCCGGATAACAACACCAATTGCAACTGGAGTAGCTGTTGACCTTCTTAAGTCGGCATCGGCTACCCATTGGTCTCGTTGGTTTATTTGTAGTCTTTTGTGTTTAATGTTTCTATCTCGTCTCATTGTGCTCGTCTTCTCTGTATTTTTGCATTGGGTGTTTTGATGTATTGCTGTTGGTACTGCAGCCGGGTGTGGTTGGAGATCCCCTCCCTTCCTTTCAAAGAAGACGACGAGTAACCTGGCACAGAATAAATACAAAACACTGATAGCGAAGATCCTAAGAATTAAGCGCAAGGTAAAATGACCTGTTCTCTGCTTTGGACCAATTACTTTGGAAGACAGACAAAGGAATTTAAATGTAAAATATCTCGTTGTTAATATTTTTATGAATATAACCACTAAACGTCTGTCCTTGTTTACCATGAACATTTTTCATGCACGACAATTATCGGGAGAGATTGTTTGATTGATGTACAATCTAGCACATATGTTATGTTCTTTTTATCAAAGTTCATATTTTTAATTTTCCTAATTAAATATATTCATTTGTCTAAGATATTCCTTTTTGATCTTCTTCCGATGACATGGATATTAACATAAACTGTTTTTATGGTCTTATATCTATTTTAGACAAGTATTATTGCAAGCAGGAGATGCCGACTCTACCTGGGTACCTGGTTTCACGCCCATTTGGTGAATTCGCTTCTTTTTATGTGGTGGAGGCATTTGTTTGTTCGCTTTGGTTCCTGTTTTATCCTGATTTTATTTGCTTTCGGTTTATGATTTTCTGAAATATCGATTCTGTACGTACTGTATATGACGATATGGTCATTATCCATATTTGTCATTATGCAAAAACAATATATATAAATTTGAGAGAAGAACATTAGTACTTTCTTGTCACAATAAATTTGAAATAGAATGCATGCATTCAAATTATACCAAGAAACAAACAAAAATATATAAATGAATTATGCATAAGGGGAGAACGGAGAAAATATTGAAGGTTGAAGAAAAAAGATTTATATAGAAGTTTTTATTTGACGAATGCACGAGGAAATACAAATGAACGTACGGTCAATTCCTTCATCAATCATTAAAAAACCGAGTCAATTAAAAGGCACTACTTTAACTTTTTTACTTTCATGTTCACTTATCCAAACGAGTCCAGAACTGTCAATATCGATTCGGCATGGATTTATTAGTGATGGCCCATCTATTCTTAAGAACTGCAAGAATTGCCCGTTCTTCTTGAGGATATGTACTCTGTGATTGACGTAATCAGTTATGAAAATATGTCCAGTCACGTCAGAGCATAGATCAATCGGGGCAAAATCAACATCAATTGGTCCCGTGTACTCGAAGCGAAAATCGCCACTTTCTGAAAATGAAAGAACTTTTCCGGAATCCTTGTAGTGTCCGTAGCCGGTTTTGTCTGTAAGATATATGTCTTTATTTATTCCGTTTTGAGCAACGAACCATGGACGGTTCAATTGAAGTTTGTCATACTCCATCACTTTTGACCCAAATGCACTGTACTTAATGACTTTCTTTTCCTGTCGGTAAGTGACGATTATATCTCCATTCTGAAGTTGGCACATCCCAAAGGGTTTGAAATCAAGATGAAACAAAATTGAAATGTTGCCTTCGCAAGACCATAATCGAACACAGTTTTCTTGGTCGTCTAAGAAAAGAACATCCTTTTTCGAAGTTAAGATTGCGTCACAGAATGCAAAATCCATGTTAATTTTGTTTGTGACCAGTCCTTCCTTATTGACCTGCTTAAGGTTGGACTTGGAAGTAGAAATCCATCCAAGACCTGATCCTACACAAACGATAAGCGAAGACGTCATCCAGCCGGTTTCAATGATACAAGCTTTTGTTGGGAATGATGGCAGTGAATTGCTCCTCGGACGCGGCGGTAATAAGCGTTCATATCCAATCTTCTTTCTGTCAATTGCTGACTTCCAGTTTCCTTGTCGGACCTTTTCTTTTGAAATCAAGAAACCGCCAAACATGGTTTCAATTTGGCTAATATCCACCTCTCCCGCTTTGAATAATGGAATTATGGGTTGCTGTATTTCAGGAGGCAAAATGTTTCCTTCTTTAATTGACGTTTGGTCGAATTCAAAAACACGTACTGCATCTTTTGATCTGAGAATCGTTTCATACTCTTCACAATCTTGTTCACATTTTCCTATGTTGCATTCGAGGGTTCTTCTCTGGCGATGTAACTTCTTATCACATTCGTTCTTAGCATCATGCACCTGTTGTAATTTCTTTTTCTCTATTTGCCTGACCTCATGACATATATTGTCAGCTTGTTCCTTGATTTCAGATTCGATACCTTCGAAGAATTTCTCCGTATTACTCTCTGTCTTTTTCAAATCTGTCAGCTTCGTCTGCATAATTGAGTAATAATCTTTTGTTCTTTCATAACCTGATTGTAAATCTATCCTTTTCTGATTCATCTGTACATCTAGGTCGACTAACGTATGTTGTCGGTGCCTAGGGGATGTAATACACCCTATGCAAACTGCATAACTGCATGTTTCACACCAAATAACCAAATCCTCACTTGGATGTTCTTGACAGTAATGTCTTGATGCGTTTGTTCGTGCTAAGTATGGAACTATTGCATGGTGTAATGTGTCGTCAGTTTGTACATGCTTCTCTTTACAATTAGCACATAAGGAGTTAGCACAGGTTTTACAGTAAAATTCAACAGAAGCCCCACATTCAGAACATGTAACCGCCCATTGATGCAACTGGTCGGCCATCTTTAAAGAAACAAAAAAAGTATATCTATTTATTCAAATAATACTAATACTAAAGCTTATTCATACCTGGTCCATGCAACATGCAAGATCTTTGATATAAAAAAAAACCTTCTTAGATATATAGACAATAAGTGACTCACCACTTTTGTGCTGCACAATAAGGATTTATTCCATTTTCGAATAGTCACATAGTATAATTGTTTGCTTTGTCAGTGTTAGTTTCTGTAACACATGCAACATGGCTAAATACTGATAAAAAACCTAAGCACTTGTACTTCGTTAGATCATAACAAAAATGAATTCCCCTACGATGTGATTTTCCCAAGTGAAGTTTTCCGGTGATCCGGAAACTATAAGTTCTGACCTAATTAAGGTGCTTCATGATTTGCTTGTTCTATCTGTCGTGTTAAACGGCTTCAAATCCAATAGCATCATTTAAGAACAAATAAATTTCAGCATGGACCAGACATGCATGTTTCCGGTACTTTTCAATGATCCTCAATCTAAACAAGGTATTGTAGCCAAAGTGTGAAAGTTTTTATTTCCAAAAAAGACCTGAAAGACGTAGCAGGTTGGGTGGGAAATGATGCTACAGGACTCACGTTTTAGAAATTTAAAGAAATGTTGATAACATAAATAATTTTCGAATGCGTAGAAGAAACGATCAACCGAAGTTGATCGTATCTTGCTACATGTGCCTTCGGCGACTCCTGGTCCACAAGCAGTGACACTCACCAAGTAGTACAAATATTAACTGTCTTCAAATTCAATAGCATCATTAAAGTACAGATAGATTTGCAGCAGGCATCATGATAATCATATTAGAAGCGTCGGGAAAACAAACTGTTTTACTCGACTGTGAAAATATACTAATTCATACATGAAACGCTCTTCTCTAGAGTTTCCTCTGTTCTATTGTCTTTGGAAAATTAGAGAAAAGAAAAACATGAGAATTATGTTTATCATCCTGAAGTACAAAGGCAAGACCCGTCTTATCTTTGTAGATTTGTTGTGAGTTATATAATTACCGGAAATCTGTAAAGTAAATGCAAAAGTTTAAATTCACATCACTTTGGCTAGAAGCATCACTGATGAAGATTAAATACCCGAAACACGCGTCTGGTGCATGAAAATGGGTTTGAAATTTTCTTCACGATTGTATAGCGTTGGAACGCTTTCGTATTATATAATAAACATTTTCTCACCGGCGAGTAGATAAGTTATTCTCACATTTTGGACAAGAAAATACTTCATTTCGCTTGGAAGTTGAAGCATTATACGTCCGACATTAGCATATCTGTTATATTTTTATTCATAGGGGTATAAGTACCAAAATAGATGAAAAACTGTACAAACATGAGAGAAAACATCATTTCTGCTCTTTAAAGGTTTGAATTTGACGTTACTTACGGTGTTCCTTTGGACGATGCCTCCGATTCTGTTTAATGTCAATTTTTAAACTATTATTGACACATAAAAGTAAAAGCAAAAACGACGATAAAGGTGAATGTTCAATGTCTTCAAATTCATTGGCATCATTTTAGAGCAGATCAATTTTCAGCATGGACCAGACATGCACGTTTCGGGTATTTAACCCTCGTCAGTGATCCTCAATCAAAACAATGTAATACTGCCAAAATCTGTGAAAATTATGTCCTAAATATACCGAAAGACGTAGCAAGGTGGCTGCGATACATTGTATGATGCAACAGGACCCAGGTTTTAGACATTTGAGACAATTTTGTAAACAGAAATTTTCAAAAGCGTTTCAAGAAACGATCAACCGAATTTGATCGAACTTGGCTATTTGTGCCCTCGGGGAATCCCGGTCCACCAGCAGTGACACTCACCAAGTGGTACAATATATCAATCGGTATGGGTTTCTTTGTCTCTTCCGGAATGTGGTGTTAGATCATATTAATCTCAGGGTCTTTATGAAGATTTTGGAATAAAAATCTCATCAATTTTTCTAAAGCTCCTGTAATTCATTTGTTTGAAATGTCCACGTTGATGCACGTATGCGCATTATTGAGAGCCGTTTCGTAAAGGAAAACTCTTTTAAGACATAAACCATTGCTGCACAGTCTACGTTGTAGACGGTAATTAACACTTTTCCAGACGAATGTTCATTAATTTTCATTGTGTAGCAATTATTCGATTAATGGTTGAAGTATTGATTGAATGATTGACTGAGGCGTGGACTGACTACCATGAGTAGTTTCCTTTAACAAACAATGAAGAATTATCCAACCATTGGAGATAATTTCTTGATTGACAAACAATTGCCGTGCAACAAGTGGGTAATTCTAATGCTCCTCGAGCTACTCCCTCGGAGACGGTAGAATATATCGATGTATCCCTGCAAAGTATACGCGAGCAATAGGCAGTTGTTATGAATTTAAGTGCACTTATAATCTGTTTCTTACAAAGTATAATAATATCACTGTCATTTTACTTCCTTATTGATTCAGGTCAGTGTTGCTTATCCTCCAAAATAACAATAATATTGTATCAAAATGAGTTATAGACGATCCTGACAATAATCTCATCAGCACTCACAATAGAGCACAAAATTGAGCATTGACAAACCCTTAGCAAGCTAGAGGTGGAACCAGATGCCCGGGAGGAGAAAGCATCCCTTGTTGGCTAGCCGCACCCGTAGTCGATGTTCATCAGAAGATGAATAAACTGTAATAGTCTGAACAGGTCGTTGCATTTTAGATATCTTCATATCTGCATGTTAAACGTCTTCAAATGCAATAGCATATTCTGAGAACATATACATCTGCAGCATAAACCAGACATGCACTTTGCCGGTACTTAACCCTCGTCAGTGACCCCTAATCTAAATAATGTAAAATTCATATGGCCAAAGGGTGTGAAATATCCAGAGCATGCAAAGGTTCTTGCTTATACAACGAATGTGTTCTTTTGATACTTCTGTGTATTCAGATAAGGGAGGTAAATTTATCCAGATAACGACACGATCTGCAACAAATATATACCCGACAAAAAAAGAAGCGCACATCATATTATATAGTGATTTTTTTCAATTGATCATAAAAATTTAGTTAGACATTTGGTTATAGTTTTCTTTTTTCAGCACTCGAATTACTGAGGATAAAACACGGTTCGATCAGTTTTCGCAACATATCACAATGATAGAATTGAATAAAGCGCGTTGTTTCTAGCTCCTGTTGCAAGGCCGCAGGTTTGGTATCATTCTGAAATTTTGTTGTTTGACCACTTTCGGCAAATCTTTAGTAAAAATATAGATGAATACTTGTTTCTCCATTCAAATGTAGTCAAAATATGCCGATAAATCTGAAAATTAAATGCCTTACTGGAAATATCCGTATATTGGGGTATGTTTTATAATGAAGGATATCAATATTTGGCAATTCTTATCCGAAAAGGAACACTAATTTTGTCTACAGCCATCCTTATTTATCTGTCGCAGATTTATCTTTAACATCGCATTGAAATAATCAAATGAAATACCAGAAAAGCTTAATACTAGCGTCCAAAACCATTGAAAATGCACGTAAAAATGACCTGTTAATATCGAGGTATTGTTTCTGAAAACTGTGCTTGCGAAAACAAAAAAGGTCAGATTCTAGCTGTAGTAGGGTGATTTTGTGCTTTACAACACATTTAAGGGCGAAAATGTCACACCAAGGATTTCATTTTCCTAAGAGTTGATATTTGGGATGTCTTTCGCAAATTTAGATTTTCTCTTTGATAAAGTCATTTGAAGCAATTAAATGAACATGTATTCAGGGAGAATTGTTTATAATCATTTAAAAAAACAAATCGCAATGCCTGATATATCAGTTTGGAAAGGTTAAACAGCTTTTATCATTTCTAAAAAGTGAACGGAATTCTTAAAAACCATTTTGTGACATTGCGTTTTGAACCAAGTGTCTTTATGATTGTGCTGTGTCTGATCATGAAGACGGGTTTTGTTTGACGTTTGACAGAATAAGTCACCAATAAACCTAAGATTTATGATGGTTATAAAATGAATACCTATAGACTACATTATTCATTTTTTTTTTTTTTTTTTGTTGGGTATATATAGCGAATGACCGTCCAGAGGCAGAACTGGATACATTTCATGCGTGAAATTTGAGTTTCAATGAAACGTATTTTACCCTGTTTTTTTTCTGTTATGTGAGGGAACTTTCATTCTCTTCAGCTCTTTATTTCTTTGTTAGTTGTAAGTCCAACGTATGTCACTAAATTATATAATCTGATGCTGTCCTCAATGTTCACTACATCCATCTACTATGACTCATTTCAATGTTTCATTGGCCCTACAAACAGCGATTTTTCGTTTTTGAAGGTTATTAATATTTATGAAGTTGTCTGTTATCTGCAAATACTATGTTGTGACTGTCATCGTTAATTCTTTTATTTCTTTTTTTCCCCGTCTTGAGAGCTAGGCGTCTTTCAGATAAGCTTCTCAGTCAGGGATATGTTTGTGACCGACTAACATCGTCACTTAGGAAGTTCTATGGTCGATATGGGGAACTGGTCATACACTATGATGTCCCACTCTCCAGAATGGTGGATGATATTCTGTCATAGACCATTTAAACAATCCAACCAAAGATTGTTCTCTATGTCTTCCGAAATCGAAGTTACCGGATGTGACAGTTCTACCGAATTAAGCGGCGGGTGTTGCATGCAAGCAGGAGATGCTTCCTCTTCCTGGGCACCTGGTCTCACTCTCATATCGAGAGTCCGCTTCTTTTCATGTGGTGGAGGTTATTGTTTGTTTGCTTTGGTTTTTTATTTTGATTTTGTATTATCGATTTTGTGCTGTATACAGGGATATTGTCATCATCCATATTTGTCATTTAACTCGGTGTGGTCACTACATCTTCATTATGTTTAAGATATCCGACCCATCATTCAAGTCATGTTTATTCTTTATCCGGCTTACTGAATCATAAAATAGAGATTCGTTAAAACTGACTGCACATATATCTATAACATAGAATGTCACCAATTACTTAAATTTAATACCGACATAATTAAGACTTATTGTTAAATCTGTTCTGTATAAAGTCTTTTGTGTTTGATATCTTGTTTGGTGTTCCTTCTCCCTTTTGCATCTCTTGTTGTGTATGTCGTAGGTTTGTTTTCACTTCGGATGATCCCGGCCTTTCTGTTGTGTTTATGAGGATCTCTGATAATAGTTCTCTTGTTGTATCACTTTCATTTCGAAAACAGAATTGTACGTTTTTGAAATATTACTTTCTATAATTCTCTCTATCTTTTTTCTTATTTCTTTTTGAACTTCGTACTTGTCCAATTTCTAGATCAAAGACATGTAAAACCAAAACTAAAACGTAATAAATGGGGTCGCTTGTATATCATATTCTTTATTTGATGTCTAAAGATTTGCGAACGTATGCGCTCAGCGGTCAATTCGACTTATCATATTACGATAGGATTTCGAAGTTTGTTGATTTGATCCGCATTGAAGAGTGTTTTCACTAGGAAACAGAAATATGTTCATCCATTACCTGAGCTCACTCTGATAACTTCCTAATAAACACATTTTTCTTCTAATAAGAAAGTTCATAATCAACTTGTGCAACTATAGATAAGGCTAACCGTATCTGCATGACCAAGGTATTTCAGACCCTCCATTCCCAGGTGACCTGTATGTAAGATGTTACAAAACTGCCGTTGAGCTTCAGAGTTACCCGGACCGTTGGCGATGGCAGGTCGTACCCTGTTACTAGCGTCTGCCCTGGGGGCGTTGCTATCCCCAGGGGTCGGTTCTGTGGGTGTAGGGATGTGTAACGTCCCATCTACAGAAACCCGCACCTTGTATGACTTCAACCTCCGTAACGTGCATAAGAACGAGACGATTCCGTTCAATCAGTACAAGGGTAAAGTGGTACTTCTGGTCAATGTGGCCACCTACTGAGGTCACACCAACCAGTATCACGGTCTGAATGCACTGCAGAACGAACTGAATGGGGATCTACAGGTGATTGGAGTCCCTTGTAACCAGTTCCACTATGTAAGTTAACACATTGCTGTGGTTCTTATCCTTTTCTTTGGCATCTATTTCTACACACAAGTGATTTTTTTATTTCATTAGAATGACCTCTATTTTAAAATATACTAAGTAAATGTAGGATGAATTTCATTTGAAAAGTTTTTACTTTGAATAAATGGATCTTCATTTACCAGACTACCTGACCGAGACGTAGGTAAAAATTGCAAAATAGTGACCGACAATTATTCTCTGACTTATATAACAGAGATGAGTTTATCGTTATTATTTATTGCTTGTATGCAAGAGGGGGTGGACAGGGTGAAAGGGCGGTTGAGGAAGGGGGCGGGAGGGGGAGAGGTACCCCCTGTCCACCCCCATACAAGGCATACATGTACAATACAGCCGGATGTCATTCGTCCTCTTACGTTCTCTGTGTGAAAGTAATTAGCCTGACTTTTTAACCAATGTATCCATCAATGGCTTCCCTACATTTGATTTTCAGCAAGAGCCCGGTGCCAATGGCACGGAAATCTTGAATGGAGTAAAACATGTGAGACCTGGTTCGGGATTCATCCCTGCATTTCCTCTGACTGAGAAAATAGATGTCAATGGAGCAAAGGAACATAAACTGTATACATTTTTGAAAGTAAGTTTACTCTATGTACTGTATGTCTGAATTTTAAGTCCCTTTACACAATTTACTTTTGATTTTTATGAAGATTTCAAAGGAACATGTTTCCGAAAGAAATAAATGTCAATTGTTTGACATTTAACGATAAGGAGATCTATGGTACATAAGAAAATGTAATGTTTAAGCTCTTTTGCTTACAATTCCGTTATTTCTTCTTCATTCGACATTGCAATACTTATACATGAGTGTTGAAGATCTCTTGTATTATTGTTATCACTTTACGCAATTTCTATTCCAGTCTCATTGTGACCCAGTAGATGAAAGAATTTTCTATCCTGGAATTCAGTACAGTCAGATTAATATCAGAGACATCCGATGGAATTTTGAGAAGTTCCTTATCGACAGATCAGGGTTACCTGTCAAGCGTTACGAGGTCTTTGTTGAACCCGCTGACATCCATGACGACATAATGGTTGAGGTCAAGAAACAAGTACACCACCCTGACGCCCTGGGTTAATGCCCACACCAAACACTGTATAAATTTTAGTGCTTTGCTATATCCTTTTTTTCTATTCTCATACATTCCTCTGACTCTAATGGTTTTTTTATTATATTGAGATTGTTGTTTTCTGCCAAATTGTTAACGCAAAGACTACATGACGATAGTGTCATAAACAGGAAATCTGTTGACACTGTCTAATTTCAGAAGCGGAATCGATATTGTGCATTCTGTCGATGTCGTCTTCTGAATGTCTCGTTGCTTCATCAATTTGTCAGAATCAATAAATTTCTACTACAGTATTGCTTTTTTGTTTTGTTTATTTTCGTATATTGTATTTTCGTCTTCCAATCAATTGATTGTTAGTTTAAATTAATGTAATTTAATAGTGAGATGTTTAATAAGCAATTGTTTGTGTCGCTATTTTCACTGAAGCATTGTCTTGCTAGGAATACTCTCATTTGTAAGTAATGACTCTCTTATTATTGGTGTGCACTGTAGTGCAATTCTGGTTAGTCATGTGCAAATTCCAGGAATCGAGGGTCACTTCTTATATTTCTATTTATAAATATCCGATATCTTAATATCAGACACCACATTTATTAATAATAAGCGACAATGACAAAAATATCTAAACGAATGTAAATTCTCCGTACTTTAAACTAAAAACTGACGTCATGATAGGCAACAAGAATTATAGGACGCAAATCCCTTTGCATAACGGGCGCTTTACTTAAGAATTCTTTTTTGAGTGAAATATGGATCTTATTCAAGTGTATTGTTGATCTTGTACCAATATGATCATAAGAGATTACATCGGAGACATGTTGTTTTGTCTCTGTGTATCTAAAAGTCTTCTTTCGTGCTAACGTTTTGAATAAAACCAACTTAACAATAAGTGGGAACACGTGCATAAGGGAACCAACCATAAAAGCAACGACAATACCGAATAAGATGGGGAAAAAGATCACCCAAGTTTGGGCTACAAATAATACACAAAAAGCAATCATTGTATAGATCTGCATTACTTCTGCACAACCCTTCCAATCATGAGGGGAAGACAGAGTAAAAGGGAGGAGGAAGGGGCGGGAGGAGGGAGAGAAGGGAGGAAGGATGGGTGGGAGGAGGGAGGAAGGGGTGGGAGGAGGGAAAGGGAAAGATGAAAAGGAGGGGGAGGGAGGAGGAGGGGGAAGGGTTGGGGAAGGGCTGGGAGGGGGAAAAGAGATACCCCCTGTCCGCCCCCCCCCCCCCTCATAACTAAAGCAGACTCAAACCATCACAGAATGTTGGCAATGTATGTGGAATTCCTAAATGCTTTTGCATAATCCTCTCACTTAAATGTGAATGTAAATACCTGAATGCTTATGCAATAGCAAATTTGAATTTCTCAATGTCTGATATAAACATTAAAGAAGTACCGATCAGTTATTCGGTCTCAAAGTCGAGAAGGCAAGGCAATTCCATTTCGAATTTTTATCAAATGAATCAAAAACTTTTGGAATTAAATGGCGACAATGAATGAATACCTGATTAAAAGGCAGGGAGTAATGGATGGACACCAGTACATACTCTCATCTTGGCATATTTCTCCGTTTTATCCCTGTTCATTAAGTTCTCATGTGGAATACACGTTTTCTCGGGCATCCTGCGTTTGTGATAAGCTGTGTTGAGTAAGGTTATCAGTCTTACTGACCATCTCGTCTACATCTTTACAAGTCAAAGCCTCTTTTCATTTTCTCTCTTCAACTCTTTGAGTACCTAGAGTATTTTCTATTTCCTAGATATTTATTTTTACAAAATGTCAGTTCTATCTGTTCAAATATAGAGATCAATTTCATTGATAAGCGAATGTCATAAATCTGCCTGAAGGTGCCGAAATTACAGGCTTAAAGCAAAATTACTTTATATAATGTTAAACGTCTTCAAATTCAATAGCATCATTTAAGAACAGATACATTTGCAGCATGGACCAGACATACACGTTTCGGTACTAAACCCTTGTCAGTGATCTTCAATCTAAACAATGTAATATGGCCAAAGAGTATTAAAATTATTATATCCAAAAATATACCGAAAGACGCAGCAGGATGGCTGGGATACGATGGTACAAAGAATGTGAAGTTCCAATAAAAATTTAACATTGAAACACAAAGTGCTAGACATACAAAATACGCAATTTAGAAAGCAAACAGCACTTTTAACTAGGGATGTTGTCACAAGAAATTATTTTGTTGATTTTTTTATGTTCTAAATATTTATTGCTAAACATCACGTGTCACGATGATAACACAAATAACAAAGAAGAGCATACACACATTCATCATACAAATGAAAGATCAACAATTCAATAACTAATTATGTCAAAGTTTTGGAATCACTGTTGCCTAACTAATAATATCCTAAAACTTTAATAAACTAATTCGACCCGATTAAGTCGCGTTGGGATCTGGTTCAAATCGTTTGATATTATCTAATGTCAAACCAAGTTCTTTCATAACTGCTGCTATTGGGGTTACTATGGCTGCACGACCACGTGACGTTTCAATCTGTCCAATGGCAAGTCCTAAACATTGTAAATGTTGATCTTCGTCCTTAAGGAAGACTGCTGCGCCTGAGTCACCAGACTCAAAGAAGTTCTCACCAAATCCTCTTATTTCATATTGCCCTTTCATTATCTGAGATCCAAGAGCAGTATTAGAATTAAAGAACGTTCCAGACGGGTTTATTTTAACTTGAATTCCATCTATGCAGAAATGTCCTGTCGTAAGTCCTGTACTACTTCCAGCTTTGATGACTGGATTCTCGTAATTAGCATCTGCAATTTGTTCAATGTAGGATCCCGCGTCGTAGATTGGAGGGTTTTCTAGATCGAATCCTGATAATATAAAAATTGTGATTAAAACATAAATTTTGTTAAAAAAGAAAAAAAAATCAAAGGTTTAAGAATAATCAAACATATAGTGACAAAATAAATAAAATATCTTAATGTAATCATGATGATGATGCCTCTGAGTATGATGATGAAGACGACGACGATGATGATGATGACGATGGTAACGACGACGACGACGACGACGACGATGATGATGATGATGATGATGAGGAGGAGGAGGAGGAGGAGGAGGAGGAGGAGGAGGAGGAGGAGGAGGAAAATCAATTTATAAGTGCGTTACCCGCTCTTTCCAACTGATGTATATCCCTCACAACGAACAGACCCCGAGTAGGTTCTCTGTATTTGACTGAAATCAGCGCTGCATCAACACTGACCATAGGGTTAGTGGCTGCGTTCACACTTGGTGCAAACACTGCCCTCTCGACAGAGCCAAACATCTTCTCCCTCATCGATTTATCACAGAAGAGATCACGAGGTCCTGGTTGTAAGACATTGGTGGGTCTCTCTCCACGAAGTCTCTGATACGTAAACCTTGTTTGGTACGATGTACAGTCAAATAGAACATGACAGCAGGTGAGACACTTTGTTGTACCTTCGTGCTCAATAAAAAGTCCAAGAGAACCAGTGGAATGGTATCGTTCAGTACCAATGGAGCAACCCATACAGAGAGGTTCATTTCGCCCGATAGGACAACCGAACGAATGCCCCAGAGAAAACCGTCCCTCTTCTACGGAGAAGAGTATTTCGGTATCTTTGTATGGAAACGAGGTAGGGAACGGTTTTTCGTCCACGGGAATTATGCCTTTACCAGAACATACAAGAACTATTTTGAAGTCACACTCATCTTCACCACTCACTTCGGCGGTTATTGCGTTGAGATTAGAGTGTGTTGTCCATAGCCGCGGCGCTATGTAGTTTATGCAGTGTTTTATGTTCTTTAGCTGTTCTTTTGACGCACGAATGTGACCATGTGGTTTCTCTTCTTTCGGACTAGAATTACTTCTGCTGGATTCGTTATAAAGAATGTTTTCATTTCTGATTTCTACTCCAACACCGTAGAATGTGTCTTTGAGTCTTTGCACAACCTTGGAAGTGTAACCTAGAAAGACAACATTTTTCTCTTTCGGTCGAAACCCTATTATAAACTTAGCGAATGGGTACGTCTCTTCGACTAGACTCAGAAGTCTTGTGAAGATATTCTTTCTTGTCCATGAATATTCGCTATAAAACGACAGTTGAATCAAACGTTTCAGAACGTCTTCGTCTGAGCACTGAGTTAGCAGGTGATGGAACATTCGCTCGTTGTGGTATAACGCTGCTATAGAGAGCGGGTTCAGGTAACGTAAGAACTTTGGTGGATCATTCAGGACGGCCCTAAATACAGTCTGGATTCCGTCTTGTGTACTAGTGGTCCCGGTACCACTTGATACTCTACTTGTCATCACAGTGGCGCTGTGTTTGACGAACTCTATCCCCGGCTCCACCTTCTTACCAATCAAGGCTTCCAACTTTATCATGGGTAACTTATCTGAAAAAAGTAAAGGGAAAATTGAATTAATATGAATATATATTTAAGATGCTTGAAGAATATACAATTCCCTCAGCACTGATACCTTGCCTTTCAAGATATTTATACCGGGTACCACCAAGCAAGCTAAGATTCTTAAGGACCCACCCAAGGCCATGACAAATACATCAATATATACACCTTAAAACTGCAATCGTTGTCAAATTTAATTAGTTGTTATTCGAAGGGAAGAATACAAGCCGAATGAAAAGGCGAGAAATGCAAGAATGTGCAAGGATTCAGAGAGACTGTTGTGAGCCTAGAATTCTAGCCGAGCCATCCCCTTATCCAAGCCACTTCCACGATTTAATCCTTTAGAATAAAAATGAAGCCGGCATGCATGTGCGATGAATCCTCAACATATTATTGAAACATGTATACAAACGTACCTGTAAGTTCATCTTCAGGAGAATTTTCACCATCGTCTGAATTGTCTCCATGTCGAACGAACTTCGGTATAGTGTCTGGAAAATGAACATTATGAACAGATGATAAAACATTGTCTATATAAAACTAAAGGAAACATGAATCTTTGTTCAATATGTGTAATAGCGAGCGAGGGCCTTTGCGAGAGAAGCTCGCCCTTATGGTAACGCGTACAATATGCTGAATGAGAATTTACAACTACAGTGCTTTCAAAAACTATCGTCCCTCTCTCAGTCGCTGTGGAGATTACTGTTGGATATCGCCATTTACATCTTTTTCGACATTCAAGTGAACGTATATGCCATTCTCAAACTTTGTTTACAGGATAAATTTGCTCACGAAATAGCATGAACAACGCATCGTTATTGCGGAATATAAAGCCGCCATTTTCGTCAGATTTGTCACGTGATGCTAAACTGGAGGATTCGCTCCTATTGCTTTTCTCGTCCCGGGAGGTTTCGTACTGAAAGTAGTTGAAATAGGTTTGGTTTTTTCCTTTTGGTCGATATGCAAAGAGTAATATATTTTCATACATTTGTATAACCTTTTTCTTATAAAATTAAAATGGCTTAAAATGAACAAAAATTACAAGTAGGAAATATTTGAACTAATAATATTTGCCGATCAAGTTCAAAATAACAAATATTTCTGTTTCCACTTGCCTTACCGGCTACCCCCTTTTTGCCGTCATCTTACACAAAGTTTAAATATAATTAACTATTATAATTTAAGATAAGAGAAAATAAAAAAAGATGTTTTAGGTTTGTTATCATCATATTTAGCCCCCCCCCCCCCCCCCTTAAAAATTTCATCTGCTGGTCTAGACCAAAAGAACTAATACTTCCGTGTTTGCAGTCGTCCTCAGTTATCAAACAGAATGTTTTACAAATCTTGTAAGATAAGATAAACTGTCATAGTCAAAAATGCAAGAATTTATTTTATTTATTTTATTTAATCATATTTATATTCTCTCCGCTCGCACAAAAAGGCTTTGTCTTGATTCATATTATCTATAATTAATCTTTATGAAGAGAGCACATGAGCCCCCCCCCCCCCCCCCCCCCCCCCAATTCTTTTCCTCGAAACTCCGTTTGGTTTCAAAAATTGGTGGTAGTCAGGAAATAGTAAGAGGTATGCATCGGTCATAATTTCTTACCCTGCATTTCCTCTGGGTGACATTTCCTCAACTCTATCTCTTCTAGCGTCTCTCTGAGGATTTTACGGTTTTCGGGTGACAACCTCTGAAATATCTCGTCTATAGAAAATATCCTGGACACCTTCATACTGGGACGGCGTGCGCACACTGCTGCGTATGCAGCTTTGACAGCTTCTTCCGGTTCCAGTGAGGAGAAAGGGGAGTCACTCAGGATAAAGTACACTATCATATTTTCTTTGTATTTCATTTTTCGTATGGTATGCAGGACCTGAAAGAGATCATTATGCCTTACATTATACTCTTATAAATAAATAAATAAATAAATAAATAAATAAATAAATAAATAAATAAATAAATAAATAAATAAATAAAACATGAATGCAGCTAAATGTTTAAACTCGTTAATACGTGGAAAGTTTTGTTTACCAAAGCCAAAATAAATATCAAGAATTGCTCTACATATACATGTAGTATAGTTTTCTTTACTGAACCTCCATTGAAAGTCATTATTATTTCAGAATGTACAAGTATACAAATTTCACTCAAATCTTAGTTTGTTTGTTTGTTTTTTCTTGATACATGATTATGACTTTCCTATATTTCACTCGTATTAATATATGCATTTTAGTAAGTGTTATGCATCTTTTTGTTATAAATCAATCAATTTAGTATTGTTCCAATTATTTTTATGAAAATCGAGTTCTACCTCTCTTGTAGGAACGATAACTTCTGTACTTCCTTTTATTAGGTACTGTATTGAAATCGGCAGTAAAACAAAGTTCATATCTGAAATATAAATGAATATTATATATCATAAAATATGATCGATCATATATGAATGAATGAACAGAATAAATAGATCTTACAATATAACACTCAAATATGAGGTGAATAAAAGGATAAAAAGTTAAAATTTAATGCTTAATGAAATTAAATAACTATAGTGATACAAATGGTAAAAGGATATGAAAAAAAGTAAAGGAAGGGATCAAGAAATAATCCTTTAGATATTTTACAACAAATAGAATTAATGTTAATTGATTAATTTTGCCATTCAATTCGACCATTTTTTAGCATTGTACATATTTTAACATACATGTTATTAACTTCAATATTTCGCGCGTCTCACACGTTGTTCCTATTCGGTTATTTTTACAAAAATAATCGAATAGGAGCAACTTGTGGGACGGGCGAAATTTTGAAGCTAACATGCTATAAGCCCTATCGTATTCATCCCGCCATGCGTGTGACAATGAATACAGTTATGGTCGAAACATATAAAGGATCTTTGTAATCCATTATGTTAGAGAAAATCAAATATGAATGCAATATACTTACATATTCGAATAAAAAAAAGTTTATGTTTATTTTCAATTTAAGTAAGATTTTAACATATAAGGGAAGATAACTCTTACCATTAAAAGGATAAGCCTGCAATGCTTCGTCCTCTTGTACCAACTCTATTGTTCGTGGTAATGGTTTATCACCTGAAAAAATTATAAATTATGGATATCAGTTACATTTGTACTTTAACAATTACATTTGGTACTTGCTTACCTCTTATATTAATCAAAATTGTAATGTATATTTATGATTATATCTATGAAAAATAATAAATGATAGAAATAGATAAATTAAAGTATGAAAAAAAAACCATTCAAATGCGAATTTACATGTATACATATACATGAATAAAACATAAATCAACTTGTATATGAATCTAATGTGTAAAATCTACATGATAACAAATCACATCAAATCTTCAAATAGAAGCCATGCTATTATTTCCATTTTATGATTAGAAATGAACGAAGATTGACTCGTAAATAATGTAGCCAAAAAAAAAAAAAGGAAATAGAAAAAAAGATAAGGGAAAAGGTGAAGAAAAGAAAAATCTAAACAAAAAAAAAAAAAGAATGAATGAAAGGAGGGAAAATGCTTTACCCTTTTGCTCTGGAATCTCTGATACAATACCTACAATAGAGTGAAGACGAAATATTATCACAAGTCAGCAAAAGACATGTTATACAATTGATAATTTTAAAGGGTTTGATTAACAATGATGCACTATGCGATTTTCAAAGGCAGATATATTTGTAGAGGAAAAGAAACACAGGTAAAATACATCTTATCTCATATCATATCTTATTTAGTAGCAGTTTTATATCAAAGAAAATATATTTTGATAATTTCAGTTACTCGATATAAGAGCATTTCATACAGTCAGTGGAGAAAGGCGGTTGTACACCTACTCCTTCCTTAACTATTCATCGGGGAATTTCTTTTAAGGAAAAAATATGTTCATTCATATTCATTTTCTAAGGACAGAAACCTTCATCAAAGATCTAGCGGATCTAGATGAGGGTTCGGGGTGTCAGAACCCCATTCTCCCACCCCCTCGGGAATTTGTTACATAATGATTTAATCTGTTTTACGTATAACTTTTTTTTCAAAACATTATGATGGAATTGAACCCCCCCCCCTCTTTCGACGATTTCGACATCCTCCTCTGGAAAATTTATAGATACATGTATACTTATGGAACTATTTATATAAATTAGTTTAACATCAAAAATAGTATAATCTTCATACATGTACATGTGAAATGAACAACCTGCTCGAAGCAGTCGACACACCCTTCTCTCCGACCCATCAAGCATAATCATGGAAGGCGTTTTAATAAAACATGTAGGTTCCAGGCAGATTCGGTATCTCCTACAAGTACTTTTGAATTATATAAATTTGCATTGTAATACTTACACCCCATGATTACTGATGGACGGCACTAGTCAAACAGGTGGCCTCATTTTGAAGGGAAATGTGTACTACTAGTATCTGCGAATAAAAAAATCTTTACATGAACATCTTCTATACTAAGCTCTTATGTAAAGATAGCTACATGACGACATATCAATGACAAAATTGTTGCTACATAGCAATTTTGTATCTTTCTTAATGATATACAATAAACAATCACTTCTCATAAATGAGCATTCTAATACTAATATAAAATCATAATTCAAACATGCATATAAAGCATGGTAACTAATGTTTGATTTTTACGAGCCTCAGAAGTACCCTATACTTGACCTTCATTTATTTTCGAGAGACATTATCGGTATATATATACACCCTGGCCTCCAACTAGCAGAACTACGTGTAAAAAGGGGATGGTGGTTCCTTGGAATTCATCAACATTTCTTATTTTCTCCATGAGTAATTTCTCAAAATGAAAGGGTGGACGACCCCCCCTCCCACCTAACATCGGCCGGATTGAAGCCCCCCCCCCCTTTCATGGAACATGTCTTAAATTGATTTTTAAGCTAACACCCCCCCCCCCCCCTTCCCCCATCTTCAAACAAGCGATAATGCCATAGTTGTACTGGTAGGACGTCTCTCTCTCACTTTGAGAGACATTTGAGTATTCAGTAGATAAAACAAATGCACTTTAATATTCAACAAAACCTTCCCCGCTTCCAAATAAATTAAATGAGTTAATGAACACCCCCCCCCCCCCTCTTTTTTTTCGTCTTCTCCTTCAGTACTTTTAGGTTTTCTTGCTAATGATCTGTTAATTAATAAGGTTACAATTTAATGATATTTGCAATCTCCTTAAAGATTATGAATAAAGATAAATAAATAAGATTTACTTATACATACTTACATCTTTATTCAATTGATCATTTCTCCAAGGGCAACAAATCCGTATACCTCCATATTGATTAAAGGCTGCAAAGACCATCGCAGAGTGTAGTGTAGATCTATATGTTTGACACTGTTCATAACTACACATTTAATTGTTATCTTGATTATAAAACAAAGACTTAACAACAGTATTATAGGTAGGATCTAATTAGCTGACAACTCTGTACAGTAGCGAATACCGTATCTTTTCTGATCGAGGAAGGGGGAGGGGGTGTTCAACCATAGCTTTAACAAATTAATGCACGATGTGATTAGGAGAGATAAACAAGTCATAACCAAATCAAACGTTTACGTCAAGAAAAGATCGCTCAAATTATATTCTGATCTCAGAAGGATTCTGTAAATGCCCATTGCCTCAGTTTACCCCTTTTGGATCCGCGCACTCGGCACCGTTCTCGTCTGACGCCCACTAAATGCACGCTTAAATTTTCGACAAATCAACCCTGCATGATTCTCCGTCTGTCTTTTAATTAAAAGATGTATTTAAAAGCCCAAGTACAAACAATTTGAAGAGTTGACCCATGTAATTATGTGGATTTTAAATATTGTTCTAGATTTAAATTCTAATAATTTATTCCAAACTTCAGTTCAATATAACGTGGGGTGTACAGTAAATACCATGTCTGTTCGTCCGGCGTTACGAAGAATTTCTTCATTTATGAGAGATATGGCTTTCCATAATTAAACCTCGTACATTTACCAGAACAAGTTCTACATTTTGATATCTATACCGAGTCATTTCTCCTAGTTACCTTGATCATGTTGACCTTTAATTCAAAGCTTATGTCATATGTAAGTCGACCTTGTATGAGAGTATCCAATCAGAACGGTGTCTGCCCAGTATCACATCGTCAATGGATCTGATTCGAAAAAATAGAAATAGTTGTAGTTCAAAGTGAATGCTAGCATATGTAGGTACATGTATGTCAAAGTCGAGTGGTACGGGTACGGGAAAATCGCTGAGCGAATCTGTCCTGCATGTCTGCCTTAAAGTTAATATAACGCTTCGGTTAAACATATTTAATTTGAACGTCCTTACACGGAAACTGAAAGTCCAGGGCTTTAAAAAAGGTCAATCACAACCCATCTGAAACTGTATCTCGCTACAATGTATTCACAAACCAGTGTCTACAACTACAGCCATGAAAGGTTCGGAAATGAAAATGCAATATGCAAGTCCAAGGGAGATGATTCTTGTTAATTAAGAAATGAATCTTATATTTTTTCTGTTGATACAGGTATCACCCGAAAAATTGGACAGAAAACTGCATCAATGCGCGTAGCGCGCTGATGCAAAAGTTTTCTGTCCAATTTTTCGGGTGATACCTGCATCAACAGAAAAAATATAAGATTCATTTCTTATCATTTAATTATTATCTGTTTATGGATTCTTGGATCTAAAAACATTCAATCACCGCACTATATTTCGTAAGTCGGAGGGTTTCGCAGTGATACGTCTGCCAAAACAAGTTATGGCTGTGATGTCTCCGGACTTGTTTATCCGGAATTGGTTTTTGACTTTAGTATGGCCTCCAAAAAGTTTGATGCTTCCTGTGTTGATTGATTCGTTGTTTGTAGTTTTATACTGATTACAATACATTTTTGATGAGCCAAAGAGTAAGTTTGCACTTATTTACATATTGTAGAATCTGTTGTTATCTATCTTTGTAAATGTAAAGCAGTATTTTTGTACTTTTCTTTGTTGAACGATAAAGGTCAAGGGTCAGCTAAGCCCAGCTGTATTATCGATCGTGGCACACTGTGAAATAACGATTGTGTTCTTCACGAATACTTACCTGGTTCACTCATTTGTGTAATCTGTGACTGTAATTTTTTGTGTAATCATCTATAATCATTTTCTATCATCAAAGTAACTATTTCTAAACCTTTCCTGTAATTTTTCTATATTTTGTATGCTTCTGTAAAACTTTACCAACACTTTGTTTACAAAAAGGGCATAATGTAAATATAAAGATTATTTCAGGATACTTTGTACTTTATTCTGAGAGTCATTTTATTGATTGTATGTTGATTATAAGCATTGTTTCTTGATTGTAATTGTTTTTTATGTTATTTCAGTCTTTTACCCTCACTGGAGGAGGCAATAAATCATCATCCAAGATCGAGTTGTTTGATAAACTGCACAGTAAAAGATCTGACTATCATCAGCAGTCATCAACATGAGTATTCATTCAGACCCAGGTGTGAGGCGTTCCTTGAGAACCAGGACACTGACCCTACCAGCACATGAGATGTACAAGCTGAAGTGCGATAAACATTATGCAGATCTATTGGAGATAAAGAATGATCTCGATTCTTGTGTTTTGGAAATTGATAAGGCCAAACAACATAAAGGAACTTTAGAGGCTTTAGAAAAACTACTAACTAGTGTCATTACTGCTTATATAAAGGCATCTGATAGATTTGCAGAATTCTTAACATCAGTACGTACTACAGAAAGCAAAAGCGAATTAACATATTTTGAGTCGCAGAGAGACAGGTTTCACTCAAAAGCCAACGCCGCTCATAACAAACTAAGGAACTTCTTGTCGTCAATAGAGGACTGTGACAAAAAGAGTAGAAAATCGTCGAGTTCACTAACGTCGTCCCATTCGAGTACACGGTCATCGGCATCTTCCATCCTAAAACGAAAGGAAGCTAAATTGGAAGCGCAACGTGCAAGGTTACGACATCTCGATGAAGAACTTGAATTGGAAGCGAGACTCGAAAAAGTCAGGGCTAAAAAAGAATTTGATATGATTGCAAGTGAAGTTAACGCTTTGAGGGAACCACCTGAGTTACCTAATATAGTTCCGAGCGTGTCTAGTGAACAACGTACTCGAGAATATGTTGACAGTATTAGTCAAGATATGTGCACAACTCGTCCTGCAGATATGTGCAATGACAAACATGTACCGGTAGTTGACCCGAATATTAGTGAACAATCAGCTAATCTTATGTCTGATTTAAGGCCGCCAGCTAGCTTTCCGATTGCAAATTCTGTGCTTGACCCTACAGTGCAACCGTTCGCACCTAGGCAGGAATCAGTGCAAAACACTGCACTTGTTGACACTTTCACGAAACATCTTGTGAAGAGGGACCTTATTATGTCACGCCTATCTAAATATGACGACTACCCTATGATGTACGTTTCGTGGAAAGCCAGTTTTCAAACTATCATGAAAGAAATTGGAGCATCCGCTACTGAGGAACTCGAACTTCTGTGTCAAAAACTAGGACCCGAGTCTACTAAGCAGGCAAAAACTATTAAGGCATGTAATTCGAACAACCCGAGTGTTGCCATATCGAAAATATGGGAAAGACTAGATAAAAGGTTTGGTGCTCCTGAATTAGTAGAAAGATATCTACACAACAGGATTAAGGACTTTCCTGATATTACTACCGACAAATATCATTTGTTGTATGATCTCCTAGATCTCGCGTCCGAGATAGCTTCTATTAAGAGTCAGTCGAAATTCAGTTCTATCTTCGCTCATTTCGACTCTAGAACTGGCGTACAGGGACTTGCAGAAAAGTTACCGTGGAATCTAAAGGAGAAGTGGACTACCGAGGCCACTAAATATAAACAGTCAAATCATGTGATGTTCCCACCATTCTCGTTTTTCGTAAAATTTCTGGAAAACATGGCAGATATGAAAAATGATCCAGCATTTCACTTTGAGAGAAAGGGTACTCAGCGTAACCTTGGTCGCCAGCAAGGACAGCTTAATAAGCAAAACCAAGGTAAACCGGGTTTGCAGACACCGATAGTAAGTGCCAAGAAAACTGAAACTACTGATGCATCATCCGAATCCGCAAACTCTGTTATCTGCATACTTCACAAAAATGGGAAGCACACTTTGAATGACTGTTATCCGTTTCGACAAAAGCCGATTGCTGAACGCAAGAAACTGATCTTGACTAGTGGCATATGCTTCAAGTGTTGTAGTGGCAAGAAACACCGAGCTAAAAACTGTAAAACTGATGTGACATGCAGCATTTGTAAGGAGAAAACCCACCCTACGGCTCTTCATGAGAACATGGAATCCGTCCGACAAACTGTTCCGCCAAAAACTGATATTGTTAACACGAAGATGCACGAAGGGGAGACGACTCCAAAAACTGTTGTCACTTCGTGTATTCAGGTTCCGGGCGTGAGTAAATCATGCGCTAAGATAGTTCCGGTTCGTATTTTTCACGCGTCTGATCCACACAAGGTGATGTTGTCGTACGCGACCGTAGACGATCAAAGTAATCAAACGCTGGCTACCTCATCCTTATTTGACTATTTTAATGTGCGCACTCCGGATGTTCGTTATACACTGGTATCTTGTTCGGGATCCGTGTCTGCTGCAGGGAGAATGGATGAAGGGTTTATAGTACAGTCCCTTGACGGAACTTGTGAATTTGCGATACCTCGCTTAGTCGAATGTAACGAACTGCCCAATAATAGGAATGAAATTCCTTCGAGTGAAGTAGCTAAACAGTACCCACACTTGCAGTGCATATCTACGCTCGTTCCGCCTATTAATGATGGGGTTGGAATGGATCTGCTGATTGGACGTGATATTGTACGTGCTCATATAGTGCAAGATCAGTTAGTAGGGGAAGGTGATCAGCCTTTTGGACAGAAGCTACCATTAGGATGGGTGATTGTAGGTCAGATATGTTTAGGCGGAGCGCACATTCCTGATGTGAAAAGTTACAAAACTTTCATCTTTGGTAATGGTCGTCATTCGAACTTCGAACCGTGTGATAGTGAGATGACTATTCACCAAGACCAGATATTTAGTAAGACTGACCAAGATGAGAAGCTCGGACTTTCCGTAGAAGACCGACAGTTTTTAGACATTATGGAATCTTCGTTCCATCAGGATAGTGACGGACATTGGGTCGCACCACTTCCGTTCAAGAGTAACAGAACTATCTTACAGAATAACAGACCGCAAGCCTTGCGTCGTGCAAAGTCACTTGACTCTAGTTTGCGTAATGATCCTGTGAAATGTGAACATGTGATAGACTTCATGCAGAAGCTATTTGATAAGGGTCATATTGAGAAAGCTCCCGACTTACCTGTAGATTCAGAAAGATGGTACTTACCCATGTTCGGTATCTATCATCCCAGAAAACCTGGCTCGATCCGAGTTGTTTTCGATTCTTCAGCTCAGTTCCAAGGAACTTCGTTAAATGATGTTCTAATTAAAGGACCTGACCTAGCAAACAACCTTCAAGGTATTTTGATGCGATTTCGCAAGGAAAGATTCGCAGTATTAGCAGATGTTGAGCAAATGTTCCACAATTTTCGTGTGACGGAAGATCACCGTAACTACCTCAGGTTTTTGTGGCATGTCAACAATGACATCGAAGAACCATTAACAGAATTTCGAATGACAGCGCATGTCTTCGGCAATAGGATATCCCCTGCCGTAGCGAACTATGGGATACGAAGAAGTGTGTTGTCCGCAGAGCCTGATGTGCAGGAATATGTTTGCCACAATTTCTATGTAGACGATGGACTTATGAGCTTCACTAGCGTTGAAAAAGCGGTTGATCTTGTGAAAAGAACTCAGCATGCGTTATATGATGGAGGAAGGTTACGCCTGCACAAAGTTGCGTCAAATTCTACTGAGGTCCTTGCACAATTTCCCAAAGAAGACCTTGCGAAGGATTTGAAGAATCTTGACTTTGGGCATGATAGCCTACCCGAGCAAAGAAGCCTAGGAATAGCATGGGATATTATGACGGACTCATTCGTTTTTCGTGTAAACCCAGAGTCTAAGCCGTTCACCAGGAGAGGTGTATTATCTGTAATAAACAGCTTGTTCGACCCGATAGGAATTACTGCTCCAGTTACATTGGAGGGAAAACTTTTGCTTCGAGAGGCAATGACATTTACTTGTGATTGGGACGAGCCCCTTCCAGATATGTTTAGACTACATTTCGAAAAATGGGTCTATGAACTCAACTCGTTACAGAACTTTTCTGTACCTCGTATGTATTGCGATTTATCCGTTGAGGAATCATTACGCGTCGAGATCCATGTCTTCTCGGATGCCTCTAGAGATGCTGTGGCTGCTGTTGCTTTCATAAAGGTGTTCTCAGGAGATCGAAGTGAAGTTGGATTCTTGCTAGGAAAAGCTAAAGTGGCTCCCGCACATGGCCATACAATACCAAGACTTGAATTGTGTGCGGCAGTCCTGGCTGTCGAAATCGCAGAAATAGCGAGAGAACAGCTATGTATGCAGAAGGATGTATTCACGTTCTACACGGATAGCCAAGTGGTCCTTGGTTATATTTCGAATGACTCAAAACGCTTCCATGTCTACGTGGCGAATCGAGTGAGCAGAATTCGATCATTTTGTGGACCTGAATACTGGAGACATGTCACTTCGGATCAAAATCCCGCAGACGTGGCGACACGTGGTTGTAGTGCACTAAACTTACCTAATAGCATCTGGATCACAGGACCATCTTTCCTCGCGCATGGAAAATCTCTGGATCCATCTCAGACATATGATCTTGTAGATCCTGAGACAGATCAGGAAGTTCGCAAGAATGTTGTGAGCTTGAAAACTGCTTTTTTGCTGCCAAAGTTTTGGTGTGGACGCTTTGAAAGGATTTCCAAGTGGACTGGATTGGTTAGAGGGATTATGGTCATAAAGCGTATGTTAGCAAGGAGGGCTTCAAAGGAAGTAAATGAGCTGGATCTCAAAGAGAATGTCCAGAACTTCATCATAAAGCAAGTGCAACTGGAAAGGTACCCAGATGACATCCATGCCATAAGTAATGGTAAAGGTCCACCAAGAAACAGTACTCTTCTGTCTTTGAATCCCGTAATGGACCAGAACGGTATCCTTCGTGTTGGTGGTCGTGTTAGTCAAAGCAACATGATCTTAGATGGTAATGTAGCAACCAAACCAATTATCATCCCTAAGGACCATCACATTGGATTGCTATTGGTGCGTCACTTTCATGGTCAGGTACACCATCAGGGCAGGCATATCACAGAAGGAGCTATTAGATCAGCGGGTTACTGGATCGTTGGATGCCGCCGTTTGGTAAACTCAGTCATTCAGTCATGTTTAGAATGTAGGAAGCTTCGTGGGAAGTTGGGATGGACGCAGATGGCAGAACTTCCGCACGACAGATTGGAACCGGGACCTCCGTTCTCTTTCGTGGGCGTGGACGTCTTTGGCCCTTGGCCAGTCGTGGTTAGACGTACCACGCGTGGAGTCACCACCACATCTAAGCGCTGGGGTGTTCTCTTCACATGTCTTGTCTCCAGAGCAGTCCATGTAGAGCTTGTTGAAGAGATGAGTAGTAATGCGTTCATCAACGCATTACGGAGATTCTTAGCGATTCGTGGGCCTGTCAGACAGTTCCGTTCGGACAGAGGCTCTAACTTTATTGGAGCTGTGAAGGAACTAGGCATTAATGCATCTTTCATTGAAGATGGACCAGTAAAGCAATTTCTGACCCAAAATGGATCATCATGGATATTCAATCCACCGTACGCGCATCACTTTGGAGGAGCGTGGGAGCGCATGATCGGTGTATGTAGAAGAATTCTAGATGCCATTCTTCTAGAGAACAGATCAAAGGACCTAACCCATGAAACTTTATCTACGTTCATGGCTGAAGCTTGTGCGATTATGAATGGAAGGCCTTTGGTACCTGTGTCGACCGACCCTGAGTCACCATCAATTCTTACACCGTCTCAGATTTTGATACATAAAGTTTCAAATTATGCAGGAAACCTTGATGTTACCGACTTTGGACGCAAAGATGCCATGAAGAGCCAATGGAAGCTGGTACAACATCTTGCAGACAACTTCTGGCGTCGTTGGCAAGCAGAATACATGCACTCATTGCAAGTTCGTCAAAAGTGGCAACTACCTGGAGAAACATTCAAAGAGCGCGACGTAGTTCTAGTGAAGGACGATGACTGTCGTAGAAATCAGTGGCCTCTAGGAGTCATTGAAGAAGTCTATCCGAGCAAAGACTCTATGGTCCGTAAAGTGAAAGTTTCGATTGTACGCGGTAACTCTCGTGTGTCATATGTTAGACCGATATCAGAGCTTGTTCGTTTAGTAGAATTTCAGTGACATTGCTATTGTAATGTTTATATTTGCTTTGTAAAGCAGGAACACTCTATTGTCATTCCATAACAAATGTTTATGATATGTTCAGATATAATTGTTGAAATGAAACTCATTGTTTTTGAGTTCAGTGTTTAAAGTGAGAAATATATTTTTGAATCACTTTTTGTATTGATTTTCTAGAAGTAAAGCTTAATTGTAACTTGTAATATGTAAAATCCTTTAAATTTTTGTGCTGATATTTTTGTGTAAGACTTCTGGCGATTTCCTGTAGAAATCGGAAGGGGAGTGTGATGTCTCCGGACTTGTTTATCCGGAATTGGTTTTTGACTTTAGTATGGCCTCCAAAAAGTTTGATGCTTCCTGTGTTGATTGATTCGTTGTTTGTAGTTTTATACTGATTACAATACATTTTTGATGAGCCAAAGAGTAAGTTTGCACTTATTTACATATTGTAGAATCTGTTGTTATCTATCTTTGTAAATGTAAAGCAGTATTTTTGTACTTTTCTTTGTTGAACGATAAAGGTCAAGGGTCAGCTAAGCCCAGCTGTATTATCGATCGTGGCACACTGTGAAATAACGATTGTGTTCTTCACGAATACTTACCTGGTTCACTCATTTGTGTAATCTGTGACTGTAATTTTTTGTGTAATCATCTATAATCATTTTCTATCATCAAAGTAACTATTTCTAAACCTTTCCTGTAATTTTTCTATATTTTGTATGCTTCTGTAAAACTTTACCAACACTTTGTTTACAAAAAGGGCATAATGTAAATATAAAGATTATTTCAGGATACTTTGTACTTTATTCTGAGAGTCATTTTATTGATTGTATGTTGATTATAAGCATTGTTTCTTGATTGTAATTGTTTTTTATGTTATTTCAGTCTTTTACCCTCACTGGAGGAGGCAATAAATCATCATCCAAGATCGAGTTGTTTGATAAACTGCACAATGGCAGCCGCCATGATTCAAACAGCGAACGATCGTCTCTCTATATCTTTGGAATAAGGACCAGTTTGAGCAAATTCTACATGCACTGTTAATTTTTGAGTAAGTAGGAAAGAAATGGTACCCTTGAAATGATAAGCAAACATCAACAAATTGTATTTTCAGCAACGACTTCATTCGTGTTTTAGGGAACCCCCGGTTCTAAAAATAGTGCTATAAATAGACTTCCGTGAAAAATTGTGTTGATCGATGTATCAACAAAATTTCTCAGCCAATCAAAATCTTCGTTTCTTGAAAATGACAATGGAAATTAAATGATTAGTCCATCACAACCAATCTCGAACTTTATCTGTATCACACTAAGATGTATTCACGTACTAAATATCAGTCCATTATCTGACAAAACAGAGAAGAAAAAGCCCGGAAAACAGAAAATAATATTAAATTTGCTGAGTCCAAGGACCATAACTCTCAATCAATACCAAACTCAAGCTTGAAGATATATTCACATACAAAGAATGAGATCAATATATGCAACGAAAGCGAAAAAAAAGTTTTGAAAACTAAAGTGTGACAGACAGACGGACAGACAGACGGACAGACAGACGGGGTGGAAACTATATATAAGTCCCCTCCGGAGGTCCGTTAGGGAATTAATGAAATCTACAGATAACATATATTCGTTTATTACATGTATAACAATTTATTTCAACAGAAGCATGCAGCATTTGATAATCTACAAATCTTTAAAATACAAATTTCGGACGGACAGCAAGGTGTATATGTATGTATACATGTATATACTAGATGTTCTGATTTACGAGTTTTATATAATTATATACATGTATGCACGTGATTGTCTGAATTCTAGTTTGATGAAGTATAATTCTTTTAAAACACATTCTTGGCGATATAAGATCATTCTTATTCGATGAATGAAAGAAATAGATTTTGTGAGAAATGTGGCGTTTCGTCTTTTCTTAAATGCCAATAACACTTCACATATAATCAACATCGTGAGGCGATTGCTCAATATGACTGTCAGCAAATCTACATGTACATGTAAAACATGTACTAAGTAATGTTGGCTACTCACGAAAACATACTTAAAGAAGGAACAAAAACTGTGTGTCGACTCTTTCAACTTAACGATTCTTTTTCAGCAATATTAATTTTTTATATTTGCCAGTAGACATGATATCTCACTGTACAGCAATCCAAAAATACCTCCTTTGTAACTGCAACAGTGATTTATATGAATTCTATTCAAAGTCCTTAAAGTCTGTAAGGGCCACGCCCAAAGCGAACATATCACGGACTTGTTTGTATCCGTCTGGCGACATTTTGATTTTGGCCAGTTCCTCCTTGTTCATGTAAGTTTCTATATCCGGTTCCAGCGGACATTTGAGAACTGCCGCTAATCTTGGCCAGTTCCAATCACGCAGTCCCGGATTGGTGAAGTCCACAAAATTAACAGCCCTCAGGATATTAGGCATCTTACACCTCCCGTTAAAAACAGGCACTACTTTTTTACTCCGCGCACCTGTAATGATATACCCCGGTATATAAAACACTTGAAATATTCATTAATTTCTACGCCAAAGTTTTCCGAAAAAAAAGAAAATGTTCTTGTCATTTGTTTTCTTTTTTTAAGAATCTGTATCGTTCTGTTTCATCAGTCAAGATTTATCAGACTAAAATAATGTTTTAGCACATGTATTATAAAAACTTCTACATGAAAGCATTAATCTAGACTAAGTCTTCATACGTGTATTATAAAACTGAATCAGTATACATACGTCACTGTCAAATTAGCATTTAAAGGAGAACTTCAAACGGATGTACGATATTTCTTGATCCGATATGCCATCGGATGAAATATCATAAGTTACATTGTAACAAGATAGTCTTGTTTAAATGAAATTCTTAAGTTCATGTTCCTTGATTATTTCAGATATATGTGTTTCATTATTAGTGAATTGATTTGTTTTAGAGAGATAGACTTAAAGTAGACACACTTATTACCTGGAGAGAGACATTGAGCGAACTTGAGCTGGAAATCTGCCGCGGGACTTTGTAGGAAACTCGGAGACAGAATTACAAGGGCTCGTTTGCACCTAAAAAATTATGCATCAAAATCATAACCAAGCAAAGCGAGATAACTCTGATTTAATGTTAATACATTTTGTATTTATTTCCTTTGCATATACGAATTGATTCCTCGTTTGTTTGTTTACCTATTTGCTATTATTTCAGCAGTGACTTCGTAGCGGGCAGTTCCCGGTAAATCGTCCCTGAATGGAATAAATAGTTTTAGTCCGTACTCCGGCCCCTCAAGGCGGTCCGCTAACTCCTTCACAAAGTTAAGGTCTGCTTGACCATTGGGATTGTATATAACAAAACCATCGTAGTATAATTTGTCTATGCTGCCTATTGAAAAAAAAACAAACAAACAAACAAACATGGAATTAGTGTATAAAAAATAACGAAAACGTTACATGAACTGTCAAAAAACAACACATGTGCATGACAAAGGTTCGTGTAATGCTTTCTGCCGTCGGTTACTTCATTTCAACAGTTTCTCCTTACATAAGAGTTCCATATTGTGGTGTTAAAATATGATAAAGAAGCTCCGAAAAAAAAAAAAAAAAAAAAAAAAAAAAAAAAAAAAAAAAAAAAAAAAAACTGTTCACGCATACTTTTGTAACATCTTTCAAACATGAAATAGTCTTTTTCATAATAGATTCGTGCGATAGAATTTGTCGGTATTTGCCAAATGCACAGAATGACGGGAGACGGGGTGGTACATGTTCGCTCGTCACCCCAAAAAATGTATGAACATGATTTTAAGGCATTAGGGGTATAATACTCTACTTCCGGTAGTTTTAATAACAGAAAAAATAAATACCACGAAGTTGACCGCAGACACACGACTTCGGCAATGTTCGGGACCATACATTTTTATGGTGAGTTGATTGAAACATTAAAAAGATATCAAACATTAAAAATATGTGAGATATGGAAGTTCACAATTTCTAGTTTTTCGACGATATTTTCATTATACTCCTTATACCTTAAGGGGCAAAGCTTCCTCGATTCAATACTTAAACATGTTAAATAAAGCAAAGTTTTATTTAAAGAATTGTATGATATAGTAGTAAGTATAACTCTCCTACCACAAGCTTGTCTGGGATCTAAGGCCTCCTCCTTCGTCAATATAGAGGATTTGATTTCCCGTTTATATAGAGTAACTTCATTCCCACATGACACTGAAAAAGTAGCAAATTTTGTGAAAATTATTGGACTAATAATTAGCTGTATTTTAGACTGAATTATTATCATACTATTAGCTTCTGAGAAAAAGAATTCATTCAGATATACCAATCGAAAGAGGAAACTTGGGGCTAGGTACATCAAGGTCGAATCGGTTTCAAACAGGTAGAATTTCATTTACTTATTCATTTTGATCGATCAATCGATTTTTTAGTCTGAAAATAACTCAAATGAAATTGCTTTAACTTTGATCTATCTATGTATCTTTAAATCCTAATATTTCGTCTGGTAATAATGAAGCGTTTTTCCCCTAACATTACTGGATTCACTATTTTTGAATAATTACAAATGATTTAGAAATAAACCTTCTTTGCTCTGCACCGGATCCAGGTCTTCGTGACATCTCTTGTATTTCTGCACATCTTGCACTGAAAGAAGAATGAAAGATTGTGACATTTATTTCCATATACTCAACAGGATTGATGCAAAATCATACAACTTGTAGCTAAATATGTCATAATATTTTCCAGATTCCATAACCAAAATCAGATCAGTTTCACAGCATACCTTGTACATTGTATCATCTTCACTTGGCCTTTGTAGAATATTAATTTTGTAATTTTATCATGTATTGCTTTTATTGTTGTTGTTGTGGGTTATTTTGTCTACTACCTTTCCTTTTTTGTAATTGTATGTTTGTATTTGTACGATTGTATTTTTTAAAATCTATAATTTTGGGTTCTATATATGCATAGCACTTACTCACTTATCTGTTAACATATATTTGTTGGTCTGAAATAACTTTTTTCAAATTTCATGATTTTTTAAAAGTGAAATACATGTACATCATACCGATTTGTTGCCTACATTCATCAATGACGTCAGGGCGACCAATTCTCTCCAAATGTGAAATCAACACGTCAACATACGGGTCCCGATCCTGCCTCGTTCCCCACTCATGAAGGAACTCTAGCGTGGGTTTTCTCTGACTCTGCAATCGTTTGATCTCTTCATATTGGAAGCCAGCACATTCGGCAAGCCCCGTATAGTCATTACAAAAATCACCAGTCACAAATCCTTCGGGATCGAGAAACGACGCCATTTTGTTCCTGACAGCCATGTTTAGCGCGTGCAGGGGAACACCTTTGCAGACGTCCTTGATGCTACTATTGTCTGACATTGTGAATTTAGTTGGCAAACGGCTAAATTTAGAAGTCAATAAATGCTATCGGTGATTTAAGGTACGTGTAACTACGGGTTCGATGACAGGAACATAGCCATTGTTCACCGTAAGAATGAAATTAGGGTTGTCTGTAGCGTTAATCAGAACAAATCATCCACACACCTACAAGAGAAGTATAATTAAATAATTAATATTTCTTCATTCAATTGTGATTATAGAACGGAAATGGATAATATACGTTTTTCATATTTCTTAAAGATAAAATGGCCCGACCAGGACTCGGTTGCAGCAGCCATAGCAAAACAACGAAACCTCACGTCAACAAACTAGTCCAAAATGAAAGACGATTCGTATGGCGAAAAAAAAAATCAACCATTATTGAAATTTAATGAATTTTAAGACTTTTTATGTTGTCTTACATTTTGCTGAAATACTCAAAAGATTCAAAATTCAAGGTCGAAAAAGGAAGAGGGTAGTCTGATAGTCCTGAAAACTGATTATGTATAGACAATAAGGTACATGCAGAGGTGAAGAATATTTTACCTTTAAATGGATAAATTTTTTAAATGATTGTCTACATTTTGTATCAGAAATAGATTTCGAAAACAGTTCCATCCAATAATGAAATCCGGAGCTTTAAATACAGTCTTATTAAATTGCACGAAATACACATTTGCGGAGAAATAAACGTCGCTCTCGCCCTTGTATAGTTCACTCGATCATACATGTATTTAGTGTTTTAAAAAAATGTTAAAGAGGGAAATTAAAATAATTTGCCATATTTTATTGTTTTACAAAATCGATCCTGAAGGAAATGCACCCCTTCCTTTTTATACCCCGCCATATAATGGTGGGGGTATATAGTGATGCACTTCTCCGTCCGTGTATGCGTCGGTCCGTGCGTGCGTGCGTCAGTCCCACCTGTGGTTTCCGGACATTTAAAGGAAAACTATTTCAGATAATCAATTCATTTCTTGCATATAGCTTTTACACCAAGAAATACAGGTCAAGCTCGAATATGGGCCATGTCCCTCAATTTTGTGCAGAGTTATGCCCCTTGAAACTTAGAAAAATTCAAAATTGTATGGTTTCCAGACATTTAAAGGAAAACTGATACAAAGAATCAATTTATTTCTTGCATATACCTTTTACACCAAGAAATACAGGTAAACAGAGTTATGCCCCTAATTGTTACAGATAATAAATTCATTTCTTGAATGTAGCTATAATAACCTTTTTGGGTTTTTTCGCCTCTTGGTTAGTGTCCCTCCGGAGATACAGAACCCCCACTTTGCTAAACAAATTGTACCCTGTATATATACCTCCGGTATACAAGGAGTTCGTCCCATATCTCCGGGGGGGGGGGCAATGTTCAAAGTAAATTTTCTATTTGTTTATTTGTGAAAAAAGGCATGTTTTTATCCAAATATTTACAATATTACGCGAAAAAAAATCTCAAATCACTTCACATTCTGATTGGATTGCGTATAAGTATTATTTTACAAAAAAAAAAAAAAAATCTTGAAATTTACATTTTCACAAGTTCAACTTTTCACTGCAGATGCCACGTCTTAAGTTATCAAATTCTTAAAAAGACTATGTACTCAGTTTGACTCATTGAGAAGTTTATTTTATATATTCAACTGAAATATTGACCAATAAAGTGTTCTTGAGAGATAAAACAATTTCATTTTCAATTGCTGAAAAAAGGGTTCTGATAAATTTTGAACGTTTGTTTGCGTTTCAATTTGTGAATCAAACAAATGAATCATGATGAAACAAAGACATTGTATTGTAATTATCTCGGTCTTTAATTATTGAGGTCCGGATTTCACCGAGTTACATAGGTTACAAGAATATTCGCACCAAAGCTTTTTCGCGCTGGGTAATTTTGACACCGGGTATTAGGTAAATCTTCATTAAGAGTATAAATACATTTTTTTAAGTGAGGGACATAAACAAAACAAAAAAAACAAAAAACAAAAAAAAAAGCAAAAAACAAAAACAAAAAACAAAAAACAAAAAACTCAAATCGGTGACTAACATATATGGTTGCATATATACTTTATCTGATTCTGAATGTAAAATAAAAAAAAATTAAGATAATAAAGTCACAGTCCCTAATCATCGAACTTTAATGTGTATGAAATCATTGTGAAAATCCTGGGTGTGGAGGAAGATAGACCTGTATGTACATGTGTATACAAACGTACAAGTTTCCGTTCATGTCCGTCCTATAGTCAAGAGTTTAGTTTCCAAAGTAATTATTTCCGGTTTCAATATTTGTTTAAAGTACTCGTAAACATTACCTAGCCCCAAATGATAGTCGTAAAGGAATGCATCTCCACAAGTACATGCAAGACAAGATTTGAAAGCTCAGCCCAACCCAAAATTTCAATTATTACTAATTATCAATTCTCTACTTACCTTATTTTTCATAACCACGTTTCCTTCCCTCAATCTACTTCTAACTATCACGGTCTATCTTCTATTAAAGGAGGAAGTATTTTGAGAAGTTGATTCATATTTGTGATATTTGTACACGACCGAATGCATTATTGACATTATTTAAAACTTCCTGTTTTATTTTTAGATTCGACCCTTTGTGTGTGTAAAAGCTGGATTTCCATAAGCTCTTAAATCGCCAATCGATAGGACGGTTTAAAGATAAAATCGCATGGCTACCTGTGTTCTTACTTCGAAACATTTAAATTTCAATTGTATCCGAAACTCAGGTGACCCTGTAAAATGTACGTAGTCAGGTATTTCCAAATATAATATAACTTCCCCATGTTCCCCTTGCTCTATTTTTTGAAATGTTATTCTTCTGTTATAATGAGTTTGTTGGATACCTCATTACGTCTCCCCTCCCCCCAACGGGAAGGAGACATATTGGTTTTGCCTTCGTCGTCCGTCTGTTCGTCTGTCCGTCCGTCAGTCTGTCTATCACACATCGTGTCCGGGCTGTATCTCCTGAACCGTTTGCTCGATCACTTCATAGTTTAGTATGTTGTTGCTTAAGACCCGAAGGTTTCACATCACCTTGACCCAAGGTCATGTGACCAAGGTCAAGGTCACTTAGTGCATTTTTAATGAATTATGCATACATTCCTGTCCGGGCTATCTCTTGAACTATTTTCCGGATCCCTTTCATATTTTTGTATGTTGTTGCTCATGACCCGAAGATTTCACTTCACCTTGACCGAAGGTCATGTGATCAAAGTCAAGGTCATTTGGTGCATTTTTAATGAAATAATGCATACATTATTATCTGGGCTATATCTCTTGAACCGTTTGCCCGATCACTTTCATATTTTTGTATGTTGTTGCTTATGACCTGAAGATTTCACTTCACCTTAACCAAAGGTCATGTGATCAAAGTCAAGGTCATTTGGTGCATTTTTAATGAAATAATGCGTACATTATTATCTGGGCTATATCTCTTGAACCGTTTGCCCGATCACTTTCATATTTTTGTATGTTGTTGCTTATGACCTGAAGATTTCACTTCACCTTAACCAAAGGTCATGTGATCAAAGTCAAGGTCATTTGGTGCATTTTTAATGAAATAATGCGTACATTATTATCTGGGCTATATCTCTTGAACCGTTTGCCCGATCACTTTCATATTTTTGTATGTTGTTGCTTATGACCCGAAGGTTTCACATCACCTTGACCCTAGGTCATGTGACCAAGGTCACTTCGTGCATTTTTAATGGAATTGTGCATACATTCCTTTTTCTTGAACCGTTTACCCGATTAGTTTCATATTTTAGTATGTTGTTGCTTATGACCCGAAAGCGTCACATCAACTTGACCCAAGGTCATGTGACCAAGGTCAAGGTCACTTACTGTCCTGTTCACTAAATCCAGAGCACCCTGTTTTCCCGGTATTCTCTAAAATATGATACTATCATCTTCAAAAAAGATACAAGTTTTATAGTACTCCTTTAGTCGTAACAGAAAATACCATTGTTATGGTTGTACGTCAATTAAGTTAGAAATAGGACGGAAAATAAAAAGTCTACGGGGATTTTGTATAGGATAAAGACTGAGTTGAGGTCTGTATGAAGGTTAGATGCCCAAGGAGAGAACAGGGTGGTGTTTAAAGACCGAGGCCGAAGGCCGAGGTCTTTAAACACCACCCTGTTCTCTCCGAGGGCATCTAACCTTCATACAGACCTCAACGAGGTCTTTATCCGACTTACAAACCGCAGATTTTCTTAAATTTTCAGAAAAATAAAAATCCGAATATTTAATACACCCCTGGTTTTCAAAATGAAACTGACCATGCAAATTATCGGGTGGACGGTAACGATTATCAGGCCATAGTAGAAAATAGTTTGTTGTACATCCCGATAATTTTCTGAAAGGTACCCTCACCACCCTGTTTTCGGTCAGAGAAGAAAATAACGGGTAAACAATGAGTTCTTTTTCCATTAAGGTTTTTGAATAGGTAATTAAATTTAAGGAAAGGTTTTCTAATCGAGTAAGGACAATATTTCTTTATTTTGTCAGTCAAGTTCCTCAATATACATTTATTTGGAGAGCATTTAGAATCGCTATGGGGATCTAGATTGATTTGAGATAGCATTTTGAGCTTTCATGGATAGAAGAACCTGCTCACATTTCTCATTAAAGGATTCTTTTGCGGATTTGAAACACAATATTATCTATACTATGGCCGAATACTCTTAATAATCAAAACAATCCACACCCGCGACTGAAATAATTTTCTTTTCTCCGCCCCTCATTGTTTTTTATTGACCTCCACACTTCACTGAACTTTCATAAAACCTCGTATATTTAGAATCGTCCGCGGTCTTTATGAAATAAAATGACCGATGAATAACAAAAGAATCACATTTGAAGGTTTGTAACTATAGTAAAATCACTGAAAATGCATGCCGTCGAGAGCTTTGACGTCACTGTTTACTATTGTTAGTTTAGTTTAAACATATTTTATTCAATAAATAATTATTGAAAAGGATTGGGCTACAAGTTTTGAAAACATTAGAAACGGCCCTTTCCTATCAAATACAATGTAGCACAGATGCATGTCATAAGAGGATGATATGTACTATTGTTGACACGGAGAACAATATGGCGGCGGCTTGAAATTAACATGGAAATTTCCTGTAGACATTTTATTTTTCAAATTGCGGTTTAAAGGCAGTTGATAGGGTAAGTTGAAGTTAATTTCCAGTTACGACCAAAGGAGGTAAATTCACGGAAACTGTAATTTGTAGGAAAATTCTTCAGGTGACAGAATAAATCGCCGAAACAGGGTGCCCTGGATTTAGTGAACAGGACAGTAGTGCATTTTTTAATGAAATTTTACATACATTCCTTTTCGGGCTATAACGCTTGAACCTTTAACCTGATCACTTTTATATTTTAGTATGTTACATGTAATTCATATGACCCGAATGTTTCTCATCACCTTAACCCAAGGTCATGTGACAAAGGCCAAGGTCACTTACTACATTTTTTTTTTTTTTTTTTTTTTTTCAGTGCTCAGTATTTTGGCTCTATTTATTAAAGTACTTGTGCTGTGCATTCTGTGCAATTAGTCATATTAGAGTATTAGTTTCCTTCGAGCCATTTCATCATCGCACCTTTTGTTTTTTGGGTTTTTTTTTTTTTTTTTTCTCTCACTTTTTTTCAATCATTTTACTTTATTTAATTCAATCTCATTTACAATTTTTTGAAATGGATATAATGTATATTAATTATAGTAAATATTCAAAGAATGTTAAATATGTTAGTATTAGTATCGTTTGGCAAGGAGTATGGAATTTGTTTTCTACCACTTCAAGTACAATTCTTTTAAAAAAGTATACTTTTTCTGATTATTTTTAGATTGCATGTTTAAAAATATTTGATTTTTTATGTAGTGCATTATTCTATTTATCATTCTACTAGTATCGATTTGCTTGTTGTTGAATTTAATATCATTTCTTTCAATCCATATCATCCATTTCAATGAAAATAAACAAAAATTAAGAAATATCTTTATCGATTTAGGCTTTAACTCATTTGTGTATCCAAATAGTACACAAAACTTATTAAATGTTATATTTGAGTTTGTCTCAGTGTTTTACTACATTTTTAATTTTGTACATACATTCCTGTTCAGGCTTTATCCCTTGGACCGCTTACTGGATTGCTTTCACGTTTTAGTATGTTTTTGCTCATGACAAAAACGTTTCACCTTGACCCATGGTCATTTGGTCAAGGTCAAAGTTACTATGTACATTTTAATGAAATTGTACATGCTATCCCGTTGGGGCTATATCTCTTTTGACTATTTATCAGATCACTGTCATATTTTAGTACGTTGTTGCTTATCACCTAAAGGTTTCACATCATGTTGACTCAAGGTCATTTGACCAAGGTCAAGGTCAATTAGTATATCTTAAATGAAATTGTATTTGTTACGTTTATTATGTCCAGGCTTAATCTTTTGAACGGATCGGATCACTTCATATTTTAGTATGATGGTGCTGATGACTAAAAGGATTCATATCCCCTTGATCTAAGGTCATATGACCAAGGTCAAAGTCAAGTATTTCATTTCTTAATGAAATTGTAAATGCTATTGAGTCTGGGCTATATCTATGGACTCGTATACTGGATCACTCTGATACTTTAGTATGCGCATGCTGTTGCTCAACCGTTTCGATGGGAATCCTCACGATTTTTCTCATGTGCCCAAGGTCAAGATAATTCAGTTCTTTTTAATGAAACTGTAGTACTAATCTTTTCTGGGCTATATCTCCAGAACCCTTCATACATGTACCATTGTTTTCATATTTTAGTATGTTGTTTCTCAGGACTAAATGTTTTTATCACATTGTCCCAAGGTCACATGATTAAGGTCACTTCTTACTTTGGTAATGAAATTGTATATGCTATATAAATCATGTCCAGGCTGAAATTGTCTATGCTTTTCATGTTTAGGCTTTATATTTTGAACCGTGTTTCCAATCACTACTAAGTAATTCAGGTTTTTTGTTGCTCATGATCCATACAATTTTAGGTTTCAGATCACCAGTGACCAAAGTCAATTTCACTAAATATGCTTAAATGAAATGGTATATACTAATCATGTTTGGGCTTTACCTCAAACAATATAATGAATCACTTTCATGTTTTAGTATGATGTTGCCCATGACTCAAAGATTCCACATCATCTTGGCCTAAGGTCATAGTAACTAAGAGGGAGGGGGGGAGACATCTGTTTTTTCTCTGAAAAACATTTTATTTATTTTCTTTTTTTTTCCCTTTATGTCAGATAGCAAGTATATGTATCATATCAAAAGTGTAAATATTTGTTGACAAAAAGAAAAAAAAAATAGAGGGGGGGGGGGGGGTTGTACAGATAAACTGCGTTTAGCAATATACTGGTATGAATCTCCCCTATTAAATCTAAAGCGACCGATGTATCCATTGTGCATCCGATTTTGAGTCATTCAGGCAATCATCATCATCATCATCATCATCATGCTTTCATTGTAACAGATACATATAAATGGAAGGTTCAATTATACAATGTACATGTATGTAACTGATGAACTTTCTAATATACATGAACGAGGCTCTCATAAATACAACATTATGGGAAAATGTGTAACAGCATTTTAAAGCGACACAATATATACTTCTTTTTATTTTGATATTCTAAAAACACAGAGTGAGATCTGCTAAACTTTTAAATTTACATAAATATCACTTAAAAATAGTAGGCCAATTTGACCTCATATAGGTTCTAGATAGGAAGCGTCACTGGAATCTGAAGCATGCGCACTATGCCTGTTCTGCTCATTTCCGCCATCCATTAACATTGGCGGGAGACGTTCCAGTGCAAAAGACTCCGGATCGTGATACATGTATTTGTCCTCTGTTGTTTCTATTGATTGAGTACGTCTCTTCCTTTTACACCAAAAGATAACAATCGAAATGGATGAAAAAACAGCTATTAACAGAGCAACAATAGTTATCTCCATTTCAAAACCTGCAACAACAAAAAAATGTTTATCACAGGTGTAGGGTTGCTCCGTATTTGTAAATCTCATATTAATTAATTGCATATTTCCCTCTTTTTGGTCTTTTTTTTTCTCCGAAAACACCGACAACGTATAATCAATGTAATATGATCATAGACTAAAATCACTTTTGGTTGAAGCATCACTGATGTGGATCAAGTATCCGAAATACGCGCCCGGTGCATGATAAATTGGAACAGGTTTGAAATTTTCTTTAAGAAGGTATATAATTGGAGAGGGGTGAAAGGGAGGCGGGAGGAGGGGGCGGGAGATGCGAGAAGGGAGAGGGAGGAGGGACGGAAGGGGACATATGGGAGTGAGGGGGGAGGGGGCGGAAGGAGGGAGGAAGGGGGCGCTTCCATATTATTATAAATAATAAACTCTTCTGAAAATTACAATTTCATCATATGAACACATACATGTACCTTGCTTTCGATCGCGCCTCTTTTCGTTTATCATACATGTACTCTGCTTCATGTAGATCTCAGCTGTGACTTCGGCACCGCTATTGTTTGAGATTGATAGTAGTTTTTCTTCAAATTTATTCGTACCCAACAGTGAATTACGAGCTCTATATGGATTGGAAGTTCCTCGATCTAGTAATGTTTCTGTAGTCATCAATACTTTCGTGATACTTGAGGATTTCTGTAAGTCGGAGACAGATTTTTGGAATTGAAGATATTGATTTGGATCCACTGAAATGAAAGAAAAAATAAACGCAACATTAAAATCATCATTTATGTAAATTTGGTAATTGATACATGTAGTACTACATGACATGTAACTGTTGTATATTGCCATGCGGGACGATAATATCATTTCCGAAGAAACTGGGTTCTCGTCAGGGAACAAGGTTTGTCTATTTCTTTTACAATAGAAACTAAACCCGATGATGGAATTTTAGCATCATATATTAGAATCTTTGGTTGATCGTTTATTTACTTTTTCAGGAACAATAAAAAAGGCTTCCAATTTATATTTGTTTATTTCTAACGAGTGTCATGTGACCGCCTAGATAATGTCATAGTGAACTTTATTCCCACATTGTACTACTTAGCGAAGTATCAAAGGATGTATTTACTTCGTATTATATACGTGTAGTCAATAAGAATGTACAAACTGTGAAATATTTGAAGAATGACCCATTATGCATATAAAAGTCAGAAAAGTGAAATTCAATGTAGTCTTTACTATTTCATATATTACTGTCCCTTCATAGACAAATAATTTGCATGCATATTCATTTATTTTGGATTTAAAAGCGCAATCTGGAAGGGAGGGGGCACCCATCCCTTTAGAATTTGCCAAAAATCCAAATTTTCCCTGTTTTGAGGGTTTTTTTCTCAAAAAAAGCTAGCTGGACCCCAACGCTTCTACTGTCCTGTTCACTAATTCCAGAGCACCCTGTTTCCCCGGTTTTCTCTAAAATATGATAATGTCATCTTCCAAAAAGATATCAATTTAATAGAACTCCTTGGGTCGTAACAGAAAATACCATTCTTTTGGCTGTGCTTCAGCTAAGTTAGAAATAGGACGGAAAATAAAAAGTCTACGGGGATTTTCTATAGTGAAATCGCTGAAAATGTGTGACGTCGGAGGCTTTGACGTCACTGTTTACTATTGTTTACACGGAGAACAATATGGCGGCGGCTTGAAATTAACATGGGAATTTCCCGTAGACATTTTATTTTTTCATATTGCGGTTTGAAGGCAGCTGATAGGGTAAGTTGAAGTTAATTTCCAGTTACGACTAAAGGTGGTCAATTCTCGGAAACAATAATTTATAGCAAAATTCTTCAGACGACAGAATAAATCGCTCAAACAGGGTGCTCTGGAATTAGTGAACAAGACAATAATTCAACAATTCAATAAGGAAAAAAAAACCCATGTTGAATTTGACAATGCAAGAATTATAAAATACAGAAGATGATTATTCTTTCAAAATATTTGAACTCTTCTTAAATTTCTATTTATTTTGGCTTTCAATGGTAATAATTATGTACTAGATATACTCTCCGCCTAAACATGACCATCAATAAGGTAATTCTTACTCCTCCACTTCAGCATGAAACCAGACCCTTCTACTGTAGCATCCGAATAAAACGTTATCTTAACCTGTTTACTCTGTGATGAAAATGTTTGATTGAAAAAGTTAAATCCACATCTCCTATAGGATGGAAATATTGCACCTTCTACCTGTTCCAAAATACAAACATGAATCACGCACATGCGCAAGTTATTAAAATGCTTAAATATAAAATGAGGGCGATGAATTTTGTTGAGGCATTGCACAATCATTCAAATATCAAAATTCAGATAATGTATTCTATTGTAATAACTTAGCACACCATACGAGCATTTTGAAAAAAAAAATTTTTCTCATACTCTCGACAAAAAAAGAGGGAAGAAACATAACCTAAAAAGTAATCAAATGAAAGCTTTGCTACAAATCACCAGCAAAGATAACAACCTATTGGTTGAAATTATCAATAATGAAGTAAATGTTCAAACGTAATAAGCTATTGTAACATATGCTTATTTCAACAAATTTTCTCCCACTTGAGACTGAGAACTATCAAATTTCCCTGGGGTGAGATAAAACGATATCACCCTCTGACGTCATCGATCTCACCCTCTGACGTCATCGCGTCCATCGCGACGTTATGGAAGTAAGGCAAACTGGTGATTATAACAGATACTCTAGATATTTGATAACGTGGGAGAAAAACAATCACACACCACCATGAAGGAGAGATGGCTAATTCTCCACCCTCGTGTAAAAATTTTGCTTGTCCATGACTCGGCAAGCCTCGTCATGGACTTGCAAAATTTGTACCCTCGGGTTGAGAAATCGCCATCTCTCCCTCATGGTGTTGTAAGATTTTATTAATCTCTCGTCAGTGATATGTGAGACCGAAACAAAGTGAATATTAGCTATTTTCGAAAACCAGAGTTACTTCCCATTTGAGATGGTATCTGACGTAGACTGATTATGACGTCATCAAATGCTTTGGAAATACATGTAGTCCTAGAATTCTGGGAAATGGCTGTGTAAAATCGACAGCACCATACCATTTTCATGACGTCATAATGGCTTTACGTCAGATACTGTCTGTAAGGGGGAAAATGTATTCCACAAAGACTCAATAAGAAAACCGAAGTTCTGATGATGACCTAAAATACATTCAAAAGAAAGGAAGGGGATCCCCAACAACACTCGGTTGATGCACCCACTACAAAACATCAAAACGCACCATGCAAAAGCACAGAAAGATACGCAACAGGGAGCAGTGGCACCAGATACAACATAGAGACACGGAAAACGATAAAAACTATACATAAACCAACAAGTCCAAAAATAAAGACGGCTACAAAATATAGGGACAGAGCTATATGTCATCAGGGAAAACAATGTTAAAAACAACAGAGTTATCTTAAAAGATTGTAAAATATAAATCTAGAAATACAATATAAAACACTAACGAACACGCACATAAAATCACTTTTGAAAGAATACAAAAAGTTGTCTATGACATAACCTGTAAGAAATCTTGACATGGGTATCCAGGACGTGTCCGAATGTCAAAGGCCGATAATTCGAAGTCAATTCTAACACCAGGTTGAGCTAAGATGGTCCATGTACAAAAGGTATTCGGTCGGTACGAGAAGGGGTAATTGGGTGACGTGATATTTCCAACTGTTCCATTGAATAATCCACCACAATGATTCTCTTGTATCGTTCCTGCTGAAATTTGGTAGATATTTTGCTTATTTGCTTGCTAGGGGTCCGTCGATATTCAATTTGGTGTTCTATTGTGAGTGCTGTTGAGATTATCGTCAGGATCTTCTTTAACTCATATACAAAAAGAGGAAGTAAACCTCGTTTGCAAATTTCTCTAACTTTGATAAACTATATAACCTAAAGATTTCTTTGAAATTTTCAAAAAAAAAAATCTTTTAGCCTCTTTTTAAATTCGGATCTATTCTGCAGATGTTCCACAAAGACTCTCTCTATTTTGCTTACGAAAATTCTGACTCACATCAAAGACGGTCTTCAGAAGTATTCTGCTACGGCATACTCTAGAAGTGAGTCATGTGGATCCTCAAAAACTCATAAGAGTTAAAGAAGATCCTGACGATAATCTCAATAGGACTCACAATAGAGCACGAAATTGAGCGTCGACGGACCCCTAGCAAGCGTAAGGTGGGATCAGGTGCCCGGGAGGATTAAGCATCCCCTGTTTGGCTAGTCGCACCCGCCGTCGATTTTCACGCACAAAAAAGAAAGCAATATCTTAAATACATGCACTGTCTGAGGTTATGTCTATATAGAAAGTACTATGGAGATCATGTCAGAGAAGATGTTCAAAACACTTACTGTCGAGAACTGTTAGACTATCTCAAATCTCCGACTTTCAACCACATATTAAGCATCAAATCTTTCAATTTTTCCACTCTGTACACTTCCATTTCTCACCAAAAACTTGGATGGCTTCCATTATGTAAAACGCTTTTGTCCCCAAAAGTGACAATTGCAGGTACAAATATTTTGTTTTAGGATGTTTAGTAACATATTTTGTCAAGGAACAATCTGATTCGGAATACAAGTACACAGAAGATGATGTCATCAATATGCTGGATTATTTTATAGACAATATTGTTGTTGTTGTTGTTGTTGGAGACCAAAGATGTCAATAAACTGTTGAAATTTCAATGGGCATTAACTGTGCCCCTCTCCAAGCTGATATATTTCTTTATTCGTACCGGGCAAAACTTGAAATAGTCTATACTTTCAAACAGAAAAAAGAAAAAAAATCGCAGTTCAAAAGGTCTTTCGTTGATGATGCACTCTCAATTAATAACTTAACAATTCAGGTTTACCTTGGCGCCATCTATCCAATTGAATTGAAAATCAAAGAACAACCAAAAGCAGTACCTCGGTCTTCTACCTAGACATACTGCTATCGATAAGTGACAACGGTCATTCGAAAACCTCTCTTAATGACAAACGTGACAGAATTTAATTTTACCATCACAAACTTCCCCTTTATGTGCAGCATCGTACATTCCCTCTTCGTAGACCTATTGCTTATTCATGTTATAACTGTACAAATGTACAAGAACATGTTCTGAGTACGAAAACTTCACGTTGAGGACAAAAAGGCTCGCCAGTTAGCTGCTTGCTCAAAGTTATTTAAGGGAAAAGCTTGAGATGTCACTGTGGAAGTTCCATTGTCACTATAAAGAACTAATTTCATTCGGGTGTTTGTTTTTGCCTTGTTAATGGAGCTCTACATATCTATGTCTGGGTCTTTGACTCCTTAACTGCGATTGACACTCCTTCAATGGTATACTTCAACAGTATACATTACTGAGGGACTTTTTTCTGTGGTTACTAGATAAACTTAATAAGAAATCAAAGGTAGGTTGAATTTAAATAAAAAATGCGTCAGAATCATCAATCGCCTTATGTTTACCTTGGAAATGATCCTTGTGTCTTGACCCATCTTTAGCTTTGTATCAGCGCTTTCTTTAGGGCTGCACGCTGATTTACTGTGTCCAAACCTTGTAAGAGACGTCAGGGCCTTTATCACTTGTTCTATCTAAATGTTAGTCAGACTCCTAGGGAGATTACGTGCATTATTGCGCTCAAGACAACAGAACAAGGATTTATGCTTTTGGTATCCATTTACATATTCATCTGTTTGTTATTTGGGCACTGTGTTAAGCTTTCTTGTTTTTGTCATTATCTTACAGTATGGGGTCTATCAGATTTTTGTTTGATAACCCAGGGATTGATAACCGAGGGTTTGACAACCGAGGGATGAGCGGATAATCAAACAACTGCTGCTAACGTGGCATGGACAGTTCCGAGTCGGCGTATGTTTGTGCGTAGGCTTTTGTATGTAATGTCATCTGTTTAATGTTTAATGTCGTCTGTTAAGTGTTTGATGTCGTCTGTGGTGTTTTTACTTCCTTGTCCGTTTTGTATCCTTTTTTTTATAAAGAAGGTAAAGAGTTGGAACACCTTTGTTATTTTTGTGCTTGTCCACTTTGTCTTTTCGAAATAACCTGTTTGCCATGGGAACTATAGCCGATACATTTTGGAGAATTCCTCTTTTCTTCGCATTCAGCTTTTTAAGGAATTTTTTTTACATTTATTTTGCATTTATATGATAAAAAGAGACATATCTGATATAAATGTCGCAACGGAACCGGATGTTAAATCTAAGTTTTCCGAGGTATATATACGTGTTGTATAGGGGCGACGTGGTAATGGCAAAAAAATACTTCCGGCAGTACTGAAAATTTCAATTTTTATCGGTTTACCTAAACAAAAATAGCAAACAAGTAAATACATTGTACGAAGTTTTCAGAGGAAAATGTTATCAATCATGCAATCTGAGAATATTCCTCTGTGACGAAAATAATAAAGAACCATTTTCAATCTATTCAGTGTGAAAAGCTACATAGCTTTCCTTTGTCTCAGTTCATTATCTCGATTCATTATCTCAGTTCATTACCTCGATTCATTATTTCAGTTCTACTTCAACTACATTCCTCATCAAAAGTAGGCATGTCGACATGTCGATCATAAATACTTTAAAAGAAAGGGAGGGATATCAAACATTTATTTGCAGCAACCAGAAAAAGCACCAAAACAAGCCCTACGAAAGCACATAGTAGACAAACACAGCACGAGACACAAAAGAGACGCTTGATTATTTTTCGCATAACCCTCTTATCTGGTAACCTAATTATTGTGTACAATAAGCATCTCATTGTTAGATGACCACATAAACAAGGCGGCAAAATGCAGGGACCCGATCAACACACAAATGAAGATGCAAATCGATATAGAAATACACATAAAGCAACGAGACAAATTGACAATCGGTGCCGACTTAAAACGGCCATCTGCAACGTGGTTATTTGGAATATTTTTCGCATAACCCTCTTTTCTGGTAACCTAGAGGTCTCGAAGAACCTTAGCTGTTGTGTAAAATAAGCTTCTCATTGTAAGATGACCACACAAGCAAGGCAGCAATATGTAGAGATCCGAGCAACACACAAATGAAAATGTTAATCTAAATAAAAAAGAAAGAATGTAAGAAATACAGTCCGCGCTGTACTCGCTGTAACGATCTAATGCATGTTATCACCCGTTGAGACTGACTGTCATTCAGATAGCACAGGTGGTCGCGGCCCTTTCTTCTCTAAAGAATTTTGGAAATGGAATGGTCCCCGTTGTCACAGTCAGTCAGAGTTCAATTCATTCTTAAAGCAGAAATTTATTTCACGTACCTGACAATAACGAAACGTAGATATTCAATGCGAAAACGATAAAATGCTCCATGATATTCTAATTAATATCACACCAGTTTTGAATTCTTCAATTGTAATTATTGTGACATTAGACCTAGGATATCGTACTTTTTATTCTTCTTAACATCTGAGATAATACTTTCATATTCGCATCAACATCCTGTTGGGAATATCGCTTTATGGTGAATATTAGACTAGCAATTATAATGTAGAGGTAATGTTCTAAAACTGATTTCGATCGAAATAAATAAGACTTCCTCAATTTATTTGATAACATTTTGTAAAAAAAAAAACAGTTGTACTAGGAGATGCATGTAGCGGAATGTGCTTCGTCGAATCAAACAATAATCCCATAGGTCAAATATGAATACATATAAAGTGATATATTAATGATATTATGGAGTCAAGCTATAACACTTTATTGAAATTGGCTTTCATAGGAGAGAGAACCACATGAGAACACCGCATTACACACTAGTTTTCTTTAAACACTGGGGGTTTTTGTAGAGCAGGGGAAGGATTACTTAAAATCAGTCTCACTTCGGAATGTTGTTCATTCAGGGGTTCGATGGGAATTCTCACCATTTAGCCTTGTATTCTCGACTTTGAGACTAAATACCTGTTAGGTACTTCTTTAATGTTTATCATGCATAGTCCTTAAATGCAGTCCTACATCGGTTTTTTTTCTGTATTGAAAAAGTCATTATGTTCCGATTTTTCCTCTTACGACATTCATCTTATGCAACGGAAGCCGCAACCGGGTGTTGTTGGGGTTCCCCCTTTCTCTTATTAACTTAAAATGCTTTTTTTTTAAATCAACACAATAATCTTAAGCACTTGATGAAAAAAATTTCCACAAATTGCAACCAGACCCGGATGCACAATACAAAAGCTATCCAATGCACAAACACAGAGCAAAAAGGAACAACAAGAGACAAAAAAGGGACAAATAAGTTTAAAAAGATCCTGATAATAATCTGAACATCACTCACAATACGGCACACATTTGAGCATCGACGGACCCCCTTTCAAGCCAGAAGGGGACCAGGTTGCCGGGACGAGTAAGCATCCCATGTTGGCTAGCCGCACCCGCCGTCGATGTTCACGCACGAAAATGAAAACAATATCTTAAAAACATGCACTGTCTGTGGTTATGTCTATATAAAAAGTGCTATGGCGACCATGTCAGGGAAAATATTCAAAACACTTACCGTCACTCTTTTTTACGAGCTCCACACTGCAAAGGGCATATGTGTGATACAAATGAGTTAGAGAAGATCCTGATGATAATCTCAACGGCACTCACAATAGGGCACAAAAATTGAGTATCGACGGACCCCTAGCAAGCTAGAGGTGGGACCAGGTTCCCGGGAGCAGTAAATAGGAACACCACATACAACATTTAAGCATTAAATTCAAACGACTACATATAAACCAACGAGACATAAGAGACATCAACCATTTATGTTCATATCAAATCATTAATATGGCTTTTATATTTATGAGAGACATTTTACATTTATGTCAATAAGTCGATCGCTCTGACTGCACATAGGCTTTTTTCATAAGAAAAGAAAGGGGAAGAGAGGGGGAGAAGAGAGAGGAAGTAAGAAATAGAAAATGAATGACTTTGTAATTGATGATTTAAAATGACCTCCTTAAAGGACTGATATTATTATGGTACATCATACATATAGGGAAGAAGTTTAATATAGAGAAATACAAAGAGTAAACATTTAGTAGCAAAAATGAAAGATAGTAGCTATACATAATGTGGCGAAATACGAAATTTTACTCAAGACAGCATTGATTATTGTAAAATGTTCGGTTATTATATGCATTTTTTTTGAAATACATTTTTTTTGTAGGACAATTTTAATTTTTTCATCAAAAGTGAGAAAAAAATCTTAATCCTGTCGTAGTTTCTTTGAAGTTTTGATGTACATATTTTGGACCTTTTCTTATGCACCTTGTACTCGTTTGAATTAGAGAAATACATTGTAAAAGGTCTTTGTTTTTAAAGAAGTCAATGATATGAATCGTGCACCCTTTTTCTGTGAATAAATCTAAAATATTCCATATCTGTGTATTATAAAAGCTTGGAATGTTTATACTATAGTTTGCATTCTCGATTTCCATATTTAGTACTAATAAACATCAAAGAAGTACCTAAGCATTATTGAGTCTCAAAGTCGAGAAGGCAAAGTAAAATCGTGAGAATTCCCATCGAAACGGTTGCGAACCTCGGAATGAACAACATTCCAAAGAGAGACCAGGTGCTCGGGGAGAGTCAGCGTCTCCTGATTGCATACAACACCCGTCGCAACATCTCCGTGGAAGCCTGTCACATTCGGTGATTGTCTCGATGTACATTTTGATGTACAGTTCAGGTAAGTATGTCTTGTTTGGTGATGACGACAGCCACTCAATCACAATGTAGAATGTCGCTGATCTTTCTGGATAGGGGGATCTGATATGCTTTTATAATATCCCCGTAGCGATCAAAGAACTTTTGCAACGATAATTTCAGCCGTTTTGTGATATAACCCTGAACAAGTAGCTTATATGCAAGCCGTCTGGCTCTAATGATGAAATCTTCATATTTGGAACATGCCCTGGCGTACCGTATCAGCTGAGAAACAAAAACGCCATATTAAGCAGGTACTCCGGTTTCCTCATGCTCCGTGGACCCCCTCACGCCTACATCTGAGCCAACGTGAGACATTAATGTACATGTAAGTTGTATAACTTGTTTGTTAAACGTTTTGAAATAGATAAATTTTTAATTTTTAATATGATAGTGGAAGTTAGAGTACGAAATGATAATAAACTAGCTTTATACAATATCTGGATTTCTCGTAGTGCTCCGGTTTCCTCCTGCTCCTTTGACTCCCTCAAGCCAACATCTGAGTCAACGTGAGACATTTATATAAGTTGTATAACTTGTTTGTTAAACGTTTTGAAATAAATAAAGTTTAAATTTTTTTTATATAATAGTGGTAGTTAGAGTACGAGATGATAATAAACTAGCTTTATACAAATTCTGGATTTCTCGTAGAGCACGTCATGTATTGTCCTACAATGCAATCCCACATCCTGATTATTAATTACGAAATGAAAAAAAGTATGATACGACAAAATTTTAATTACAGCCACGGTCAATTCTGCAATAAATCTTGTTTCAAAATAAGGAACTTCTATGTTTTTCCTCAAAAGAAGGTACTAAATTCTTTTCAAATTTTGATTTACATGACCATAAGATATTCGTTCCAGCTAAAATGGATGACACGTTTTTTAACAAAAGGATTTTATGTTGCCATGCATCGGGTCATAAATTTCCATATAAGTACATGTATATATCTGTATTATAAATAACTAAATGTTTATATCAACGTCCGCATCCTAGATTTCCATATTTAGTACTAAATCAGAAATTCAGACCTCAGTTGTTATAGATTGTTTCTTCATCGTTTGTAATGTACTTCATTGACTTATCATGACAAGCTATCGGCCACAATGACGTTACAGGTTCCAAATAGGAAGCGTCACTGCAACTTGAATTATGGGTACTACTTTCATCTGCGTCACTTCCTGGGTTCAAAATACTTGAAGACAGTCGGTACAGTCCGAGAGATTCGGGGTCATGGTATTTGTACTTGTCATCTATATCTTCCACTGCAGCAGATACAGAAATTTCGGATACTCTTTTCCTTTTGAGATATATCAGTCCGACCAAGGCAAATAACACCAATAGGATTACCAGCACAATAAGTGATATCTCCAATATAGATACTGAAAGAAAAAAAATCCTCCGATTGAATATATTTCTTTAAATTTGCAAACCACAAAATGCCATAAAAATAATGAATTATCAACACTCAATCGATACTATGTTGTCATAAACGCGTTACAATGGCGATGATGAAGAAGCCTGTCTTTAAAATTAAACTTAAGTGTTTTGAATACTTTCCCTGACATGGTCGCCACAGTACTTTCTAAATACATAAAACACAGACAGTACATGTATTATTTATATATTGTTTTCATTTTCGTGCATGAACATCGACGGCGGATGCGGCTAGCCAACAGGGAATGCTTACTCCTCCCGGGCACCAGGTCACACCTCTAGCTGGCTAGAGGTCCGTCAGTGCTCAATGTGGTGCTCTATTGTGAGTGCTGTTTGGATTATCGTCAGGATCTTCTTTAACTCATTAACATTCCGAAGAGCCAGCTACTATACGAACAGAGTTATGCCAGACGATAAGACGATATTTCCCACCATCAATGTCTTGATTATCAAGCTTAGGAAGTCCATTGAGGAGAGAAATTTAAATAAGCTTTTAAAAGCGTTCTTTCCAATCCTGAATTTATATATATTTGTATTTTATGCCATACTGAGTTTCATGAATGAATATGTTTAAACTATTATCAAGCAGAGCACTTTTCCTAGATTTGTTCCTAAACATGTTGATTTAAAATTAAATCTAATAAGCTCATTTGTGTAGGTATGTAGAACACATACATCGATTTGGGGTTTCTTTCCATTTGTGCTCGATTATTGATGTGTCCAAGTATTGTCTCCCCTTTTTGTTATCCTTGCTCAGCGTGTTAATTTCGGTACTGCTTTGCATCGAGGGCACCGAGCCTTTCCTTTTGTTTCCCTCATGGCGTTTTGAGAAATCAGTAACCTTAGTTATAAGCGTTCCTCTGCTACTCATTGAACTGATATTTTCGGTTGATGTTTTCCATTTTGTCGTCTTATCGGTAGAAGTAATTGTCGGTGTCTCCCTCTCAGATAGAGATTTTTGGTACAGGAACATTTGGTAAGAATCCACTGAATCAAAAAAGATAAATATACTATCTATATTAATTTAAAAAAAGCAATCCATGCTTGTGTCCTCTGCGAAGCGGATTATTATTATTTTCTTTTAAAAGTAGGTCAAATATCAAGGGTAAGGTCACTAGGTCAAACATTATGGAATGTTTAGAAAGGTCTTTTCATAAGGAATATACAAGTAAAATAACAAAGCCCTTTCACTAACCAATCAAAAGATATGGGAAATCTGATATTTTTTAAAAAGTTGGTCAAATATCTAGGTCAAGGTCATGAGGTCAAAAATTATGGTATGTGTAGAAAGGTATTGTCACAAGAAATACACATGTGAAATATCAAAGCCCTATCACTTACTAATCAAAATATATAGCCTATCTTAGATTTTTTGAAAAGAAGGTCAAATACATTGTATCTAGATGAAGGTCATGAGGTTAACAATTATGGTATGTGTAGAATAGTCTTCTCACAAGGAATACACATGTGAAATATCAAAGCCCTATCAGTTACCAATCAAAAGATATAGCCAATCTTAGATTTTTTGAAAAGTAGGTCAAATATCTAGGTCAAGGTCACGAGATCAAAAATTATGTTATGTGTAGAAAGGTCTTGTCACAAGGAATACACATGTGAAATACCAAAGCCCTATCACTTGCCATTCAAACGTTATGGAATGTGACACCCAAGTGTGACAGACGGACAACGGACAAAGTGATCCCTACGTGTCGCTATGCTTCGCAGGCGACACAAAAATATAACCCACCGATGATGTTTTTATACTTCTTTTTAGACGACTAGCACTTTTTTCGTCTCCCTCTAGGTCTTTGTGCATTTTATTAATTAGATGTAGTTAAAACATGTCGATTGTAGTGTCACTCAGACAGAGTGGCATCTTTGAAACATATATTTATTACCATATCATTAAGAAATACATACACCATACGCCATGGTTTTACAGAGCGTTTTTTTAAAATCTAAGAATGATAATACAACACCATTAAAAAGATAGATAACAAAAGATAGTTATGGTAGGCAAATACATATTTATAGTCACTGTACTTACACCTCCAGGAGAGCTTAAATCCGGAGCCTTGCCCACTGGAGTCTGTATGGAATGTTACATTAACTTCATTACTTTTTGATGTCAGTGTTTCTGTGAAGAAGTTAAGGCCACATCTTCTGTAGGGTGTCAGAACTCCTCCGCTAATCTGAAATACACATACTTAATACAAACAAAACGAAAATAATAGCCACACATACTGATGGAACATTGTTGATTCAAACATTGAACTTTTCTGCAATTCATAAGGGAAAATAGAGATTTTCAGCTAAACGTCAGCTTACGTATATCATGTATTTCTTAATTCGACAAAATTCAGGGTATTTCCCCGATGACATATCTCTGTCCTTAGCTAATGCTTTGGCAAACTATAAAGGTCAAGTTCAGACTCATTCTCTTCATAATTTTACATTATTTGATTTTTCTCGTTTTCGGTCTTAATCGTCCCTGATGAGACATATTGAAAAAAAAATCAACAAAACAGCAAAAAAGGGGGAAAAGATAAAAGAATAAAGAAATGAAAGAAAATTTTAAAAATTGAACGTAACGAAAACCAAATCTGATTCAAGAGTTATTATTTGCGGGACTGCAAATTAGTTGAACTTCGCGATTGATATAGTTTATTTTCTTTATTTGCATAAAATGCTGCTCTCTTTTGATAAGAAATGTCAAGTACATACTGTCCTAAAGTTTACCTGTAAGAAATCAGAGCATGGATAACCAGGGAGCGCCCATATTTCAAAGGCAGATAACTCCATGTCAATTTCCACTCCCATTGGAGCCCGAATCACCCATTTGCAGTCTAGGCCAGGTGGGTACGAGGATGGGTAATTGGGCGAGGTGATAGTCCCTGATACATCAACAAAGGTTCGTCCACATGTGTGCCGTTTTTCTGGAACTGTAATGACCATTATCACTATGAAAATACCCATGGGGTGGGTGTCGTTGTTAATTACCGGTCATTTGCCAGCATATCTTTGATCATTTCTACATACTAATTACTTTCCAATTGGGCAGAGATCTGACACAAAGCTTTTGTAATGTTTTCAGATTACATGGTATATAAAACACAACTATGATTCTTATTTAGGTATATATTTTATTGGATAATAGTGTTTTAATCATGCAGGGTTCCGTGTCCCCGTGGCCAATGAAACATATGCATTAATTAACTTTTGAAACCAAAGGGGAGAAGTGCATATGTCTGTTTTCTTTTTGCGTTGATACTCTTTTCACTTTACCCCTAATATTACTTAAATTTCATCTGTTTAGGTGAGTATATGTGAAGTACATCAGGGGGAACATTCTTTCATAAAATTCATAACAACATTTGGGAACAGATTAATTTGCAGCATGGACCAAACATGCACGTCTCTGGAAGTTAACCCTCGTCGGTGATCCTCAATCCAAACGATGAAATATGACCAAAGACTGAAAATTATATCCAAAACATACCGAAAGACAGAGCATAATGGTTGGGATATGATGCTACAGGACCTGCTTTTCAGAAATTCAAGAAAATTTTGTGAACAGGAATTGTCGAATGCGTTTGAAGAAAAGATCAACCGAAGTTGATCGGACTTGGCTACATGTGCCCTCGGGGACTCCTAGTCCACCAGCAGTGACCCTCAACAAGTTGTATATTGTACAAATGTTACAAGTCTTCAAATTTATAGCATCATTTCCGAAAAGATAAATTTGCAGCAAAACTTACCAATGCTTTTAACAATCTTTACAAGAAGAACTAAAAGATGAAGCCCTATAATTGTATCCATGAAAATCATTTGTCTTTCATCAATTCCCACGATCTTGCTTGGGTTGATTATAATTTTGTTTCAAAACGTTTTATTTCATGCTTGTTGGTGTAGTATGTGATGTCGTCAAAGGATATTGATACTCTCCTTATTCCTCAACACGTTTCACTTAAACAGGAAATTTAGATGGATTTAGAAAAGCATGCTATTCACGCCTTGATAATGATTTCACATGCTTTTTTTCTGCAAGTTAAGAGGAAATATGAATTCAAAACAAATTTACTCTAATTACGTAAAATGCACATATATTCAAGTGTTATATCTGAGCATTATATGGAGTGTCTTCTTAAATATAGATTTGTTCAGCACGCATGTTTTTGTCTGCCTGTATGTAAATTAATGAAATATAGACCACAGCAAATAACTAGATTGCATCATAACATTTTCGTTGGTTACTGTCCAAGTTCAGACAAAGAAAAGTTGACAATGAGCCATTGACGACATCGCTACAAGTCATAGCTTTCTATTATTTTGGAGAAAAAATGGTATTAAGTTTACCTACAAGTATCATGGTATATGGAGGGGTTGTGCACACAAAATTCGGTCAAACAACAATTTCCATTTAAGAATACTTCCATAAATAGATTGTTGCAAAACAAAGGAACAACTACTTCCGTATCGCTTAGAATACTCATTTAGTAATCGATTTTCTGACTTACTTTGAGGAATGTACTAAAACTAATTTTTATATAAAATAATATATATATATAATGTAACACGTACATTAAAGAAGATCCTGACAGAAACTCACAAAAGAGCACAAAATTGAGCATCGACGGACCCCTTGCAAGATTGATGTGGGAAATACATTTGCACATTTACCTCTCATGCACATGAAATTATAAGAGGGAATTTCAAAAAGATATAAAGAAGATTATTCAAATCCAATTCTATAGACTTCAAATATAAGGGCTGTACAAGAGTTGCTTTCATGCTTCAGTAAACATAGGTAATTGGAAGAATGAACCATTTATAATGAGACAGGACTATAATTCATCTTCTTTTTGATGTCATAAAAAGTGGGTTACAATTACTTTGAAATTTGAGACGATTAAAAAAAAGTGAAAAAGAAGGAAATTAAACTTCCATAACTTGCAATCGTATGAAAACTATTTAACTTCCTTTTCATCGAATAATTTATTAAAAATCTATACATGAGACATAATGACGTGTAACAGTACTTTTTTCTCCTCATATGCAAATCAAGCAATAACATAAGTACGTTCATTCAAACTGATCTCCAGATTTTGTTGCCACAAAAAGAACAAACATGTAACTCATTGTAAATCTTAAGTAAGTAATACAATGGCTGATTGATATGTTGTGAGCCTTGGTTTTCTGGAATGCAGAAGGTATTCTGCTGATAGATTATCTTCAAAAAAGGACAAACAAGCAATGGCACATATCATGCTTCACGTCTTACACAGTTACTCTGATAAATATTAATCTTAAGCGCCGCGGAAAGCTCACTAGTTAAAGGTGTTTTTTACCATCAGGACAATGCACCTGTTCACAAGTCTGTCACTGCCATGAATGCCATTCATGATTGTGGCTTTAATTTGATTGAGCATCCGCCTTATTCACCTATTCCAAAAACTGAAAGCAGCTATTTCTGGTACCCACTTTCAGTCCGACGATGACGTCATACTTGTAGAGTATGGCTACCTGACCTACGATAAGGAGTTCTTTAAAAGTGGTATTGATGCCTTAAACACCGGTGGCAAAAGTGCATAGATACTGAAGGGTATTATGTAGAAAAATAATGCTAAATGTCTGATAAGATTCAAATGGTTCAATACGAGGCTCACAACATATCAATCAGCCCCCGTACAAATAAGACTCGGTTGCAATACCAACAGCAAAGTACCATTGGATGCTATTGATGTTACAATATCGTCTTGTTGGATATCAACAATATACTTTGTATGTAAAGCAAAGCCTACGTTACCTTGTTAAAATCCTTAATGGTAATGCCATTGGAAATGATCATAAAAACGGAGTTTATAATAGAGATAACATAAACATCAAAGAAGTACCTTACATTTATTCAGTCTCAAAGTCGAGAAGGCAAGGCCGAATCGTGAGAATTCCCATCGGGACAGCTGCGAACCCCGGAATGAACAACATTCCGAAGTGAGACCAGGTACCCGGCGATAGTCGGCGTCTCCTGATTGCATGCAACACCCGTCGCAACAGCTCCATGGAAACCTGTCAAACTCGGTGATTGTATCATTTTTATGTACATATCAGGTAATTATGTCTTGTTTGGTGATGACTACAGCCATTCAATCACAATGTAGAGTGTCTATGATCATTCAGGAAAGGGGATATCATATGCTTTTATTACATCCCTGTAGCGACCCTCGATGATGATTTCAGTCGTTGTGTAATATAACCCTGAAAAAAAGTTAATTACTTGCAAGCCGTCTGGCTCTAACGGTGAAATCCTCATATTTGGAACATGCCTTGGGGTACCGTATCAGTTGAGAAACAAAAACGCCATTTTATTTGAATGATTAAGAACGGTTACCTCACTACATGTATTTTTTATTGATAAAAGAAAATACAGTACCTGTTTTTACAGTTCAGCGTCCATTATATAATAGCGGAAGACGCAACTCGTTCATAGTGTGATTGAACGGACATAACCATGATTCGTCTCACGGAAAAATAGCACGACTTCCTAAACAAATGCGTTTTGATTTATCCTAAATATGATATATTTTGAGATGTAACGGACGATGCGGTGCCAATTGACATCATCTATAGCCTAAAATACAATATTATTTCAATGTTGTATATCATAAGTAGAAGTATTGAGTAATGAAGTGGGTTCTGATAATAATTCTTCGTCAGATGTCTGACAGGATTGTCAATAATGTGAATTCGTATGAATATAGTTCGTTACTAATATTTCAAATTGACCTGAAGTTTTGTTCAAGAATGTATTTCAAAAGAGTTGATACACTTTCGTATTACGAGTACGTATATGATTAGATTTTGAGAATGAGGACGAAGACGCAAAATTGACATCAGTACTGAACAATAGTAATACCGTATAACTAGACATTTTTGCAAGTATCAAATTTTGTGATTTTATGGTATATTAGGATCATTTCTTTATGTTCGTGAGTACATTTTTTTTCGCGATACCTCAATTAAAAACGAATATGAACACATGATGTCGCATACTTTACCTTTCTTAATTGCATTAATTATATATACCCATCAAAAAAAAAAAAAGAAACGCACCACTTAATCTTCATTCTATAAAATGAATTATGTAATCTATAGATATTCTATTCTTTTCCATCATAAATCGTATGTATACGAGTGACTTATTCTGTCAAAGGCCAAACAAATTCGTCTTCATAATCAGACATAGCACAACGATAAAAACACTTGGTTCAAAACGCAATGTCACAAAATGGATTCTAAGAATTTTGGAAATGATAAAAGTTGTTTAACATATCCCAACTGATATATCAGGCATTGCGATATGTTTTTTTAAATGATGATAGACATCTTTTCCCTGAATACAAATTTATTTTATTCCTTCAAATGAAGTCATCAAAGAAAAAATTTAAATTTGATAAAAACATCCCAATTATCAACTCTTTCGAAAATGAAGTCCATGGTGTGATATTTTCGCCCTTAAATGTGTCGCAAAGCACACAATTACCCTACTACAGCTGGAATATGACCTTTTTTGCAACACAGTTTTCAAAAACAATACATCGATCGTGACAGGTCATTTTTACGTGCATTTTCAATGGTTTTGGACGTTAGTTTTAGGTTTTTCTTGTATTTCATTTGATTATTTCAATGCGATGTTAAAAATATATCTGCAACAGATAAAGAAGAATGGCTGAAGACAAAATTAGTGTTCCTTTTGGATCGAAATTGCCAAATATTGATATACTTTATTGTAAAACATACCCCAGCATGCAGTCGGACTCCTCGGGTGAAAACATATATGAGCTCGCTACAGCCGGCAGAGAACGGACTGTATTACGCACGTCCTCTTTTTATATCCATTTACATATTCATCTGTGTGCTTGGACCCCTTTGTTTTACGGTCTTGTTTGTGTGTGGTCATCTAATAGTGAGGAGGTTGTTTTACATCATAATTGTGCGTTCTTCGAGACCTCTGGGAAATCGGAATAGTGGGAGGGTTGTGCGCACGTAATCCAGGATAACCACACCGTCTCCTATTTATGTGACAGATGGCCGTCATAAGTCGGCACCGATTGCCCATTGGTCTCGTTGGTTTATGTGTAGTCTTTTATTTTTCATATTTCTATGGTGTTAGTTTGTGTTCCTTGTCTCTTTTGCGTATCTTTCTGTAGGTTTCTGTTCTGTGTCTTTTGCATGGATGTTTTGGGATTTTGCTATGGGTGCTGCAACCTAGTGTTGTAGGAGATCCCCCCTTTCCCAATAAACGGATATTTCCATTAAACATTTAATTTTCAGATTTATTGGCACATTTTGACTACATTTGAATGGAGAAATCAGTATTCAGCTATACTGAATGCTACTGAAAATTTGCTGAAAGTGGTCAAACAGCAAATTTTCAGAAGGATGCCAAACCTGCGGCCATGCAGCAGGAGCTAGCTAGAAACAACGCGCTTTATTCAGGACTACCATTGTGATATAATGCGAAAATATGATCGAAACGTGTTTTACCCTCTGTAATTCAAGTGCTGGAATAAGAAAACTATAATTAAATGTAACTGAATTTTTTTGATGAATTAAAATAAAACTCACAATTGTATATGATGTGCGTTTCATATTTTATAGTTTAGTTCTATCATTAGAATACACTCAGTTCACTTCTCCTAACGTTTATTCAGAAACAAATACAGAATGGCACATGTACAATAAGAACAAAATGTAACTGTTATGCAAATATGTTTTCGCGATTTCAAATCGCTTGCAAATATAGCGAAAAGTATAGTCTCGCAAAAATTTCTGGTTAAACGGTAACTGATTACGCTTTCTTCTTCAGTTTTGTTCGTACCCTGTGTTACAGCCTATGTGAGACACATAAGTTGTCTCACCAGCTACATCATCCAATCAGTAAACGTAATATACCGATCAGCAAACGACCAATCAGAGATATCGTACTAATGACGCGTATGGCTTTTGAAAATAATTCCGGTAAATGACAATGAAACGGTGACAAAGCTTCAGTTTGACGAACGAGAGCTATCATGTAATTTTGCAGACAAACTATTGTTAAATTCCATTTATCGGTAAGAAAATCACGAACGTTTTCTAGTCCACCAATGTATTCGACTGGTAAGCATTTTGTCTCGACAATGCGTAGAAACCGTTGTCAAGGTGTAAGGACAACAGTGTAGCTACATAGAAGTGAAGAAGAAATAGATTATTTCATATTCTATTGAGTGAGACATAAAATTTACTCTCATGGTGGAAATTTTTCATATCTTCCCTCGCTACACTCCACTCGGGAAAAGATGAACTTTCCGTAACTCGTCTAAATTTATATGTCTCACTCAGTAGATCGTCATAAAACCTATTATTCTTTGCATGGTAAATACACAAAAGAAAACTTAATGGCGCTTCTAAAATACATTTACTTCGGAATTTATTCAAGTATCACTGATAATGATTAGCCTTTCTAAACATGTTTCCGTTGCATGGACATTGGTTTGTCATTTCCTTCGAGAAGGTAAAGACTTTGAACACTTCGGAATCCATATTATTGATATAAATAAAACAACAAACTAATGCCAAATAATATAGAACTAAATATACATGTACATGTAAGATAGACTTAAATATTGCCAGCTAATATGAATAGATCTTTGAAGGAATTAGGGATTACCATGCGTGTGTTTTACAAAATTGACAGGGTATTGGCAAATCCCCTGTCAGAAATTGAGTGCGGTAAAACGGATATTTCTGTCAGGGGATTCGCCGATACCCTGTCAGTTTTTTTGTAAAACATCAGTATGGCAACCCTATTCTAATGCTTTGGTCAGTAAGAAGGTAGAAAACGTCAGCTTTTAACGACGTTGCCATAGCAACACATGACGTCATAGCAAAAACTGCAGTGACACGTGAATCACGTTGCAGTTTTTTAATCACTCGACCAATCAGAATGTGCGTTACAAACGGAGTACATTAAAATACAAAGTAAAATGTACATGTGATACAGATGACAGGAAACGTCACTTCAACTTGAATTATAAAGTTTTTTATCTTCGTAAAATGCGCGAAGACAGTTTACACTATGCGAGTGACTAGGAAACATGATTTTGAACTTGTCATCGATATTTTCTTTTTATTTTTTTTTTACTGAAATGAGAAACTTCAACTGCTTTTTTTTAGAATTCATTCCCTAAATCTTAAATGATTTTAAAAAGAAAATCTTAGAAATTAATATTCAATAACTACCAAGCGTAGGAACCCCTATATTAATCTTTACTGTATGCATGTATGATCAAGAACTTCAAAAGTATGGAATCTTAAGTGTTTTGTCTCATATGAATATCAGCCAACACAGAAGCAAGCTCTTTCACAGTAAGATCTAGATGCAAAATATTGAGCTTATTAATATCAAAATGACTCGGTCGCAGTACAAGCGACAAAGCATCGAGGGTGCTTAGGATATTTCAACATAGTTTTGTTGGTAATAACTTCCTTTCTTTCAATAATACGAACTTTAAGGATCATCTACATGAAATATTTCATCATGAATTATAAATCGAGATAACAGATGATAATCGTACTTTAATATACTTCTATCTTTCGACACAAACAGCCATTGGAACATCTCACTATATGACTGGCGTGATGATTTCAGCTTCTACATAACTATTTTTTTTCATGAGTAGCAAGATTCCGTCTTCTCCTGCTAGTGAGTGACGTTTTTGTTTCTCGGCAGATACGGTACGCCAGGGCATGTTCCAAATATGTCGATTTCATCGTTAGAGCCAGAAGCAAACTACATGTTCAAGGTTATATTACACAATCGCTTAAATCATCATTAAGGGAGTCCTTTGGTCGTTACGGTGATTTAATAAAAACAGATTAGATGCCACTTTCCACAATGATCAGTGACACCTGGATTGCGATTGAATGCTTCTCATCATCACGAAACAAGAAATATTTACTTGATATGTACATTAAGGAACTTGTGGTCTTTTATGTTTCATGTTTTTGTGGTGTGAGTTAATGTTCCTTGTTACTTTTGCGTTTCTTTCTGTGGGTGTCTGCTCTGTGTTTTCGCATTGGATGTGTTGGGCGTTTGCTGTGGGTAGTGCAATTTTAAACGTCTTCAGATTCAATAGCATCGTGCATCATTTAGAACAGATGAATTTGCAGCATGGACCAGAAATGCACGTTTCGGGGTACTTAACCCTCGTCAGTGATCCATAAAAAGGTCAAAGAATATGAAAATTATGGTGTTAAAAATAAAGAGTTGTTGAGGATCCCCTCCTTTCTTTCTTCAATATGTGCATTGAGACAATCACCGACTTTTTGATAAGTTTTTAATGGAGCTGTTGCGACGAGTTCTGCATAAAATCAGAAACAGCAGCTGCTGAATCTTCCTGGCACCTGGTCTCACATCGGAATGTTTTTCATTCCGAGTTTCGCAACCGTTCCGATTGAATTTCTAATTATTGCCTTGATTTCTTGACTTTGAGACTGAATAACTGATACGTACTTCTTTGACGATTATGTACGTACACTGAAATTAAAGACCACTTAAGATTTTTAAAATCCTGATGGGAAATGACATGAAATATGTTATAAAACGGGATATGGTATGGTGATATACTCATTTTGATTTGATTAATTTGTTCGATTTATAAAAGACATCACCCTTTTAACGATTAAGAGACAATTATTAAATTACAGATAATGCGAATCGCTCAGACTATGCCTTAAAGGATATCACCAACACTCGTCTTACGATGAAAAGGCACGACTTTCTATAAAATGTCTATATATTTATGCTAAATTCAATATATTTTCAGATGTGACGGACGATCTGGTGCCAAGAAACATCATTTAAAGCCTCAAAAACAATATACTGTTAACATTCCATAATCTCAAATCGGAAGTTTAGTAGGAGTATTGAGTAATGAAGTGGGCATTGATGGTAAGTTTTCGTAAGAAGTCTATCAGGGTTGTCATTTAAGATATATAAATGATATGAATTCATCTTGATTAAAAATGAGAACAGGATAGATCTACTTGTTAGGTACCGGTTATCTGGACGTAAGTGAATATTTTGTCTTTGCTTTAATGACTATAACAATAAAATCCATATCATAATGCTTTTCTTCACAAGGAACTTTTCACAGGGAACTATGTGACAAGAAATCTTGATACATTTCTTTAATAAATTTTATAAGCGTTTTCATTTTATCTTTAATTTTGTGATACTTTTGTGACCAAATAACATCGTCACTGAAGAAGTTCTACCATCGATATGGGGAACTCGTCATTCACAATGATGTCCCATATTCCAGAATGATGAATGACATTCTTTCTTAAACTATTTGAACAATACAGCCACAAGAATAGTCTTTCAAAATGGAAGTAACCGGGTGTGACATTTCTGCCGAATTGAAGCGATGGGTGTTGCATACAAGCAGGAGATGTTGACTTTCCCTGGGCACCTGGTCTCACTCCCATAATAATAGGAGTTCGCTTTTTGTAATGTCGTGGATGTTTTTGTTTGTTTTCTTTGGTTCCTGTTTTATTCTGATTTCGTATGCCTTCATTTATGATTTTAAAATTTATCGATTTGTACTGTGTATTGGAATAAAGGTAGTACTATCCATATTTGTCCTCTTGAAAAGAAACTCTGTTTCGTAAGTTAAACAACATACAACACATTCACGAGTAACGGTATTTGATTGCTGTTAGATACTCCTTGAGGAGTCATTTTTTTTAACTGCAGATAAACGAAAATCATATGGAAAGAATGCTCGTCCGTCGGTATTAAGCTTTGCATTAAGTACCCCAGATAGCATGAGAGCATTCTAAGTTAAACATAAATATCTACATCTAATCTATTGTATCTAGTGATATACATGCACAATAGCAGAAAATGATGATGATTTACTACTTTCGAATTAACCTAGAGTCAGTACTTGAAAAAGCTAACAGTTTTTATCGGTTAAATCCTCTTTTGTTTGGTTATTATAAAAGAAAGTCAATATTTGATTGCAGCACTTTTTTTAGTCTCCTACTGGCAACGCCGAAGGGAAGTCGGTCTGTCTGTCAGTCAGTTTGTCCGTCCGTCTGTCCATATTTTTGTTTTCCAGACGTTTGGTTTTGAATAGTTACAGAGCAAGTTTAACTTTTGTCACGCTTGACCTATTTTTTTTAGGAGTTATGCTCCTTGACGATATGCAAAATTCAGTTTTTGTCAGTTTTCCGGACTTTTCTCTGCTACAAATAGAGATATTCTAGTGAAATTTTATACACAGGTAAGTTTTCGATATTGACTGAGCAAGTTTGAATTTGATAATGCTTGACCGTTTTTTTTTGACGCGTTATGTCCCTTGATGGCTCGCAAAATTCAAAGGGTTTTTTCTTCGTTTTCCTTAGCTTTGTCTGCAACTGATAGAGATATTCAGGTGAAATTTGATACACAGGTTATGATTGGTGGTGAAAGAGGACGTTTGCAAAATGCAGTTTTCCAGACTTTTGTTTTGTAAAAAATAGACATTTTATACATACCTTGGTCTTGGATAGATGCAGAGTAAGTTTGACTTAGGGTTACGCATCACCTTTTTTTAGGAGTTCTGTCCCATGATGCATAAAACAGTTTTCTGGACTTCTTTCTGCAACACATACAGTTTGATAGATGACATGGCCTTGGAAAGTTTATACACAGCAAGTTTGACTTATTGGGGACGTCTCGCTAAAATTGAAATAGAAAACTTATCACCTAAAATCGTTTTCTTCGACTTTCAGTGTACTATTGTTTGGGCAGACACATAACTTACAATGTTATTAACGAGAGACCAAGTATGAATGTTTTTATCTGAAAAATAAAAATCGATAAAGGAAATAAAACCTCCGTTTTCGCATTTCTGAAGTGAGCTTCATGGATAGTTAGTTTAAATTTACGTTTAATTGAGGAGTCCTAGGCAAAGTTGCAGGAACTATATTTATGCCGGTAGGGGACTTATATCATAATATTTCCCAAATCTTTCCTGATCGAATCTGATGTGAGTTATCGTAATATCATGCAATCCGGTGTCCGTTCATCATAAACGTTTCAGATTGTCGACTTCTTTCTAATAACCACTGAAGGGATTTTGATGGGTGTTTTGGGGTTTTGCTGCGGGTGCTGCAACCTGGTGTTGTTGGAGATCCCCTCCTTTGTTTGATAGGAATGAAGTACTTATGGGTCCTCACAATTTTTGTTGTCTGTCGTTCTGTTCCGTCAACAGGTTGTGCAACGAAAGACAAATTAGTCACGGGTTTCCCTCCTTAGAGGTACTCCGTATTCAGAACCAAGGCACATATCGACAAACAGAAAGCATAATGGTGATAAAGAAATATGTCTTAAAATGATTGTAAAAGTTACTTTTATTTCAATCCGACGTCAAATTTTTTAAACGTTTTCTGCCTTTTTTTTTTGGACTTTGTCAGAAATGAGCTTTTCTTAAACTTCTTCTTTGAATAACTCTGTTAATACGAAACATTCATGTCATTTACATACCAACAAGCCGATGTGATTTTTTATTGATTTTTGCTGAACAGTTTTCTGATAAGTCACGGTTTTCCAAGCTTGGTTGAAGTAGAATATTAATTAGCTGTCCTGGCGGCCACGTAGAGCCGCGATTGTTATAAGATGGGCTAAAACAAAATGAAGCAACAAAAAGGGTTGTTCATGTTAGTTATCCACAAGAATTGACTCTTGATAAGACAAACGTTACAAACACAGTAACCCCATTTTTGGACCTTAATATCAAAATTGTTAATGGAGAGATTCATACAAGTGTGTATGACAAAAGATATCATTTTGGATTCAACATAGTAAATTTCCTCTAGCTTGGCGGTGATGTTCCTAGATCACCGTCCTCTCTAGATTTCAAAGCTCATCCGGTATCCTAAAGCATGTACTGATGTTTTGGATTTTCATAATAGAAATTTACCAATTACCAAGAAACATTTATGAAAAGGTTTTCGCTTTCACAAACTAGTAGAGACTTTCTTGAAATTTTACACTCCCTATGAAATTCTGACCAATACCGACAACAGAGTATATCACTTTGGGTATTTCACAAACTGCATTTTATGGTGACATACATGTAATTAACAAGATAAGAAGGATCAAAGATAGACGACATAACCATCGAAAATGCATCAGAATCATCACACGCCTTTCATACAGTTGATATGATCCTTATGTCCCCAGACTGACGCTAGGTTTGGTACTTCACCAATATACAGTCTTATACCAACGCATTCTTAAAACTTGCATCCTGACTAACTGTGACGAGGAGACTCCATGACGGGCCCTGTCCAAACCCTTTAGAGAAGACAGGGCCCCGACCACCTGTCCTCTCTGAATGTCAGTCGGACTCCTCGGGTGATAAAATACATGAGCTCGCTTCGGCCAGCAGAGCACGTATTGTATTACATACGCCCTCTTTTTATATACATTTACATATTCATCTGTGTTGCTTGGGCCCCTACGTTTTGCGGTCTTGTTTGTGTGTGGTCATCTGACAGTGAGGAGATTGTTTTACACCACAATTGTACGTTCTTCGAGACCCCTGAGAAATCGGGAAAGTGGGAGGGTTGTGCCCACGTTATCCAGGATAAACATACCTTCTGCTATTTTCGTGGCAGTTGGCCGTCCTAAGTCGGCACCGCTTGCCCATTGGTCTCGTTTTATGTGTAGTCCTTTGTGTTTGATGTTTCTTGTGCGTTGACGTTCCTTTTCCCTGTTGTGTCTCTTTCTCTTGTCTTCTCTGTGTTTTTGCATTGGGTGCTGTAGGTGCTGCAACCTGGTGCTGTTGGAGATCATATCCTTTGTTTCATGCTACTGGGGTCGGAGAAAGGGAATGCAGACATTCCTAATTTAGATGTAGATTGTTTTCGACCATGAGTATGATCCAGTTGATTCGGAAAAAGTGTCGTCCATCTTTAATAAAGTTCATTAGGATCATGTAGCCGTAGATACGTTCAGGTCGTTGGATTAGGGGAATGGAAGAATGTTAATAGAATGAGGTACGCCGGCAGGTAAGTTGATGGATGTAAAAGGTATGGCCAGCCTTTGCAACTTATAGATCGTGTTTATGAAAACAAATGTGACTTGATATTATTTGTAAACCGTCAGTTCCCAGAATGTCAGCTGGTGAACGATGTCTCCGAACAGTCTCGAAACACTGAACAAATAAAGGGGGAAAGCATCGGATGCAGTAAGAACTGAATGGTTCTTATCACATAATATCCTACATAAAGGTAGAAAATACTTCTAAAATACACTTGTCGAATCTGCGTGTTGTCATCGGTGGCCGACATTCGGAGCCGCACCACTCATGATAAAATTTAATTTTTCGCAACCATATTCATATTTTTTAAATTGGATATCAAGATGAAACAAAGACGTATCCGTTATGATTATTTTTACTTATTTTTGAAAATAAGAGTATATTGCATATTTTGTGTACTACAAGGTAGCTAATACGCTAGTGCAAATTTAGAACTACTTCTCAACTTTCGGTTGCCGTATGCTGTTCTGTAAGCTGTTCTGACATTGTTCTTCCGCCCTCGGATAAAAGAAGAAATATGTATAATACAGAGACGTCCAGTTGGATTCGTTTCATAAAAATTGTATGCGTATAAATATAACATTGTTATTCATATTTTGTGCTGCACAGAATTCTTACAATAACCAAATGTTTTGCACACACCAATGCAAACGTAAAATGTGTAAAACAATTCTTACTTTAATGAACAACAGGGGTGTAACAATATATCGATATATTGCGATATTTTATAAATTTGTATCGTGTCGCGATGCGTATCGCAATATATCGCGCTCGTATAGATGAAATAAAAGAACCATTGAATCACATTGATTTTAATCAATTTCATTAAAAGAAGATACCAATCGTCTACATCGCTCACAATCGAAAATGATGATGACAAATGGAAATAAGAATTCAATTACTTATGTGACATTGTGTTCTTTCAAACAAATTATATTGGCAATGAAAAAATCAATCGGAAAAATAAATAGTATGTCCAAACATAAATAGGAACCTAATTTTTCATTTAAAATGACAAAAAATGAAAAGAAACACTATATCGCAAGATATCGCAATACAGCAAATGAAATATCGCAATATATCGCGATGCACTTCTAGCGTATCAATTCACGCATAATGAACAATAACGATACTAATTAAATTCTACTCTTATTTTACAGGAAGGACGTGGAATCTCATAGAGAAAGATGAATGCCTCAGTGATAGATGCAAAAGCAAACGATCTGTTAAAGAATATACTAGATGCACATTTTAAGAGTGAACGTTCAAATGCTTTGCTCTATAGGCTAGGTAGCTTTTACAGAGGTGCATCAATGTATATCTTTAGCTACATTCAGCCTATGTTAATGATAGTTTTTGCCATCATCCTCTTATTAACTTTCGTTGTGTCCTACAAACGAAGTATGTTAGGTGCATTTCAAGCAATTCTGTTGCTTTCTAATTTCGTAGACATACTCGGCCCTCTTCTGAATGCTCCTATAACACTTATTTTTTCTTTCTTTTCGGATGTAAACATTCCTATGCCATATCCCGCTTGTTTGATAAATTACCATCTAAATGGACCGTTAAGGACAGTCTTTCACATCACTGCTCAGTATTTGCATTTACTTATAGGCATTAATAGACTGGTTGCAGTTTACAAACCGTTTAAACTACGGTTTTGGTTTTCAAAGAAGCGTACTGTTGTGTATTGTTCAAGCATCATATCCGTTGGGGTCATGCTTGGTGCCTTTACCATTGTCTCAAAACCAAACAATGGTACCAAGAAGTGGGTGGACGATATTTGGCTCAACGGGAAATTTGACATTTACACTGTGTGTTTCTTTGACGAATTGTTCCAGCAATCATCACTGCAAATTAATTTGGATCTTGTACTAATGTCCCTTGCTTGCCTACCAGCCCTTGTTATGATTGTCATGAACGTTGCATTGGTGAAAAAACTTCGAAATATTAAGAATAAAAGGAGTACACTAAATGAGGTTCCAGGTCAGAATGACTCTGCAGACAAACGGACTGATGCCATGAACAGAATTGCAGTATTAGTTACTCTGTCTTTTATTTTGTGCGAACTACCAACCATCGCAATAAAGATATATACATGGGTTGCCGCGCTACAAACAAGATTATATGGAATTGTGAGCATGAGCAGTTATGATAACACAGCAGAACAAGCTGCAGCCATCGGTTTTGAGTTTCTGTTTCCGATTGATCTTTTTTTGTATATAACACTTAGTAGAAAATTACGCAAAGAAATCAAACAATCATTTTTGAGCTGTTGTGAATGTCGAAAGTAACCAAAAAATAATATCTGTACAGGTACATACATTTGTATAGGCACATATGTACGTTGTGCAAGTAATAAAGTGCATATACTATCAAAGATAGTTTTTCTGAATGAAAATAATGCAAATCCAATATCTTGATTTTCTCTTATTTCGGACATGAAACTCTTTTCCCAATCTTGTACAATGTACATCCATAGGTCGATCCAATCATATATATCGATGTCGTGCTCTGAATATTTGACCAAAACTTAAATGGATTTTGCTCATTTCATCGCCATATCAATTTTGTCATTCAGATAGTGGCTCAACACGACCACCATTTTGGTATAGAGGCCCAAATACTTCCTCTACGACTTCCCAATATCACAAATCATGGACACTTAATGTTGACTTTAAAATCCTCATTACGTTGACACGATAAATCTTAACAACATAATTATATCCCCAAAACATTAATATTCTGTCGTCGTTGATAATTCAAATTTCATACTTTTTATGATACAATTATCATACTTGGTTAAACTTTACATATTCTTCAATTTATCAGAAAGTTTGTACCCCTCTGTGAGATTCACCTGCAATCTCTGTGAGATTCACCTGCAATCTCTGTGAGATTCACCTGCAATCTCTGTGAGATTCACCTGTAATCTCTGTGAGATTCACCTGCAATCTCCGTGAGATTCACCTGCAATGTTTAAGAAGTACACAGTGCGCAGATATCATTTTGGTCATTTTGGTCATTCTTTTAGTAAAGCAGAATCTCTAGATCTAGTGTTTTTTTTTTTTTCTTTCGTCAAATACATGCCAGATAAGAAACAAATTAAAATTTAAAAAAAAAGATGAATGAATCAGAAATGGATGATATAGAACTGCCATTTTTTTTAGACCAAACGTAATTAAACATCATTTTAAATGACATCTACACTAGGCCTGTGTTTTCCAAAAAAAGGTTTTTTCAAAACTAAAATAAAAAAAAAATCTTTTGTTTTTCATTTCTCCTTTTCTGAACTCAATTTTACACTCTCATGTTAGGAAGCACCTCCTATTCCTAAGGTAGAATGTACCACTGGTTCAAAATCGAGGAAATTTTAGCATGAATAGCCCATATTTACTTTTCATATTATTGCATATAGGTTAAAAATATGTAGTTAGAGATGATTTAAGAATGTAATAATTAGATTTTTTTTAAATTTGTAGAGGATAAAGATTTCCTTACAGTCAAGGGTATATTTGAACAATTTTTAATAAATGTTTCAAATATAATGTGCACGAAGATGACCAATAGAATTTATCATAGGGAGAATATAAGCTCTCACGGCAGGAGGTACGGGCTACCTTAATTTAAAAAGCAATTAAGTTCCATACTAAAATACTATGTAAATGGCAATTGTGACTTAATTGCAATAGATAGAGAAAAAAATGTCATAATTTGTGTTTTGTTACGGGTATGCAAAAGACAGCAAGTGCATTTATCGTATATGTAATGCGCGTTAGCATTTGCAGTGTGGTGTATGCCCACAACAAAACATAAATCATGATAATTATTCTATATATATGCATCACAATTGTCTTTTTTATTCATGTTTTCTGAAATCGCTTTTTTAGGTAAAAAGGTGACGTTTAAATTCAGTTTACCGCGGGTTCAGTTTTCAGGTTTAAACTGCCGTCGTGGAATGTTTCTTTTAAAGATCTTATGCATGGTGACACCACGAGCGTTAGCATGCAGAAATGGAGCACACATTCGTATCAATAGTTGCATCAAAGGGAATTACGTAGGTTGTGCATATACATTTTTATACTAATTTCTAAACAGTCCTCAGTATTTGACCATGACTTGTAAGTGTTCATCATTAAATTACTTATTGAATTTCTATGTGTGTGTCGTTACTTAATTGAGTATTTTCATGGTATACGACCTCAAACTATTCGATACAGAAAAACGTACTTCACTTCATATATGCATTATTAAAACAAAAGTTGTCATGTTTTAAGTAAGACCTTTACATTGAGATTAAGAAGATCCTGACAATAATCTCAACAGCATTCACAATAGAGCACTAAATTGAGCATCGACGGACCCCTAGTAAGCTAGAGGTGGGACCAGGTACCCGGGAGGAGTAAGCATCCCCTGTTTGGCTAGCCGCACCAGCCGTCCATGTTCGTGCACGAAAATGAAAACAACATATGCAAAACGTGCACTGTCCGAGGTCATATCTATATAGAAATTGCTATGGCGACCATCCCAGGGGAAATTCATACTGTCAAACCCCTCGCGGGGAACTTTTTTACGAACTTCACAAAACAAATGGCATCATGTGACACTACCATCTCTAACATAATAGAAAGTAGTAGTACATGGCTTTCCTGCCGAAATAAATTAAAACAGATAAATGAAGATTCAATGCTATTCCTCTATTTCGCCGTGAAATTCGATTAAAAGGAAGCGGACGAAATGGTGAAACGTCCAAAATGTCAACGAATGGGTCTTGAGAAAAACCATAACGTCATGCGATAGCTTATGTGTTTCTTGCGCTCATTCCATGCTTCCTGTAACTTTAGAAACATATTTTAGATTACAACCTTCAACAGAACATTTTGTTTTTCTTTTTAATTAATCGGTTCTTACTTTTTTCAACATGGCTTGAGTGTCATGTGTTAACTGCTTAACGGATAAGACATGCTTACTCTGTATTGTATGTTTTATTTTGTATTTTTCATTAACACGCCCAATGCATTCTAGATACTGATCGTGGGTGTTGTGTTGACTTATGTTCACTCAAATGTATTATCTTTCATTGGTTCATCATCCATTACATGTATGACACTATGATTATATAACGATAATGAAAAATAAAGCATAAGATTGTAACTTTTATTTTGGTTTAACCTACATATTTTGTTAAGTAAATATGTAGTTTATTAAAACCTTGTATGATATTTGAAACGTTAGATTGATCAAATTGATACATGCATATGGTTTGTTTGATTTGCATTAGTGTATCACTTTCGTTTCGTCTTATGACCACCATCATGGTTCTTCCCACTGATATTTATTACTGATGACACACTAATTGTTGAAATGCCCATATGGTGCAACGGAATTTTACAATAGAAAATATACTTCAATATTTACATTTTGTACGTTTATATCTCTGCTACTTTACTGTTTGTTCTCAAGCAAATCAATATCCTACTTTCACAGTGTCCCGTTTGAAATATATATTTTTATAAATTATCTGTCATCCATTTCATATTTTATTCAAAAACTAAGCGGTAAATCCATGAAGGCATAGATGTGTCAATAGCTGGCACCTTGGTATACATTTATAAGGTGGCATACATGTACTTCTGCCTCCTACATGCAAGATATTTCAAAGATATTAATCCAACATGCCTATTAATATGTTCACATGCAAACTAAATATGTTGACAACATAATTTTGTTGACATACAACATAATTTGTCAACATGCAAGATAAATATATCAACATGCAAGATAATTATGTTGAAATGCAAGATAGTTAAGATGCATAAGTCGCATGTCGACATAAATAGGTTGCATGTCGACATAAATAAATTGCATGTCGACATAAATAATTTGCATGTCGACATAATCTGAAGAAAAATATCTCTCATGCAAGGAGCAGAAGTATGCCACCATACATTTATGCTATTATGTTTATCTAAGAATCTCGATCTACATATTTTAATTGATTGGATTTCCCCTTTTCCGGCCCCGGGTAACACTTATGAGACATTGCCTTGTTGTACTGCGCATATGGTGCAATGCCATTTTTACAACACAACACATTTTTTAACATTGAAGGCGTTAAAGGAAGGAACCGCGTCACTTATTCAACTTTTTTCTCTTGTTTTTTTTTCTCACACAAATGCCATAGTTTTTATCGTTTTTATTTCATCAATATTAAAAAAAATGGAGATGTAATATTCGATTCTTTAGGCCCTGCTACTGCACAGAACGTTAAATGCGAAATTTGCATTTGTACCGTTCCACACGCAACTTCTTGACCTAGCTAAATAGGGTGCAATAGAATATTACGAAAGAATATATATTTCAATATGATAATTTCAAGCACTTTTTGGATATCTATTTGGTTGACACAGTACAAGATCGATAAATAAAAAAAAACCCTAAACCGAAAGCATACAAAATCAGGATAAAACAGGAACCAAAGCAAACAAAGAAAACATGCGCCACAAGGAAATAATCGAAACGTCAATATGTGAGTGAGACCAGGTGTCATAGGACAGAATCAGCATATCCTGCTTGCATGCAACACCCGTCGCTTCAATTCGGCAGAAATATAACATCCGGTTACTTCCATTTCGGAGGATACGAGTATATTCTGTGGTTGGATGGCTCAAATGGTCTAAGACAGAATATTTACACCATTCTGGACAATGGGGCATCATAGTGTATGACGAGTTCCCGTATCGACCGTAGAGCTTCCTCAGTGACGATATTAGTCGATGACAAACGTATCCCTGACTGAGAAGCTTTTTTAAAAGACGCCTAGCTTTCAGAACAAAATCTGTATATTTGGTACTTGCTCTGGCATAACTCATCTGAGATATCAACAAGCCATAAGCAGGCGATGAAGGGATGTTCCTACTCAGAAAAGGAAAGTTTTTTACTTTGAAAGTGAAGTCGTCACGTTTGTTAAACAAAGTTCAAGATGATAAAATACAATGGATGGAAAATATGAAAAACATCTGAAATAGCTGTGGACTTTCTATTATTGGCTATCTCAGTCCTTTCCGAGCTAAAAATGGTTAAAAATCTGAAAGATCAATTCAATATCCAAACTTCAAGACTCTCCCCTCAATTAAAGATGCCCTGACTCGTAATCCGGACGTGGTAATCACTACTTACTAATCGAAAAAGGACGATGACTCAACATCAGTAGAGAAGATAGAATTTGTGACCTATGTGAGACTGGCGGACTTTTGTAAATTCCAGACGTGTAATCACTACATTTTTTTTACAACTTACATGCCGAGTTTGATTACTTTTGTAAATTCCGGACGTGTAATCACTGTTACCAATCGAAAAAGGACGATGGCTTAACATCAGTAGATAAAATAGAATTAATTTTGTGACCTATGTGAGACTGACGGACTTGGAGACGAATTCCACTATTTACTTGAATGTCCTGCATTGAATTCTCTTCATCGCTTTATATAACTCGAGGACCTTATATTCTTAAATTTAACACAACAATGAATTCACAGCCGCTGCGACAGTCGATTTTATGAAAATCATGCTATTTCATTTGAAGAATTTCTAAAGAGAATCCTGCGTAATTGGTTGAATATAGTATCTGTATGTCATCGATTAATGAGTATCAATATTCAACGTAGACACTCATTGTTCCATTATATTTAACCTTTTTTCTTTTCCTCTTCGTCTTTGTAACTTTAGTATATTTATGCATATTTTCCTATCATTCCTGTCCAAATGTTGAATATCTGTATCATAACTTATGTCTTAACGGAATATCACACGCGTTTCAGTAGCCTCCCTTAGACGAGAATTTTAAAGAAATCTCCGCGCTGAAGGTTTCCGATTTTCGAAACTTAAAATGCCATGATGTTCTGGTACTGTAATAATCACTCAATCGGCAAGTCCATCCAGTAGCTCAGAGGTAGAGTTCTCGTCCACCATGCAGGAAGACCGTGGTTTGAGTCTGAATAAGAGGGACATATTTTTCAGATTTTCATTTGTATGTAGACACCGTCGTTTTTTTTTTTTTCTTTGCAAAGTAATGGTAAGCTTAGAGTGACCAGCAATAGTCAAATTGTTGCTGGAATTGAACTTATTTGGAAATTTTGTTACTTTTACATACATACATATGTCATATCTATTTAGAAATAATTATATCTATCAGGTTTTTGAGAAGTGTTTGCATGTAGAGACATTTTATCTTTCACAATATTTATATGAATGTATCCATATGCATATGTTCATATCATTACACAAAACTAGCCAAGTTCGATCAATTTTGGTTGATCGTTTCTTCAACGCATTCTAAAATTTCTGATATCAAAATTTCTTGAAATTTCTAAAACGTTCGTCCTGTAGCATCGTATCCCACCCATCCTGCTAGGTCTTTCGATACGCTTTTTCGATATAGTAACTTTCATACTTTTTTGGCATATTACATTGTTTAGATTTGAGGATCACTGACGAGGGTTGAGTAACCGAAACGTGCATGTCTGGTCCATGTTGCCAATTTATCTGTTCTTAAATGATGCTATTCAACTTGAAGACGTTTACATTTATACCACTTGGTGAGTGTCACTGCTGGTGGACCAGGAGTCCCCGAGGGCACATGTAGCCAAGTTCGATCAATTTCGGTTGATCGTTTCTTCAACGCATTCTAAAATTTCTGTTATCAAAATTTCTTGAAATTTCTAAAACGTTCGTCCTGTAGCATCATATCCCACCCATCCTGCTACGTCTTTCGGTACGCTTTAAGCACTTGAAGACGTTTACATTTGATATCCTTATTACATATTGCACATGTAATCATTGTAATAGTGCGAGTGCTGCTGTGATATTTTACAAAGTTGGAAAATCTTTATGCCAGTCAGATGTCTGTAAAGTGTTTGAATGTAGAGAAACTTATAATACATCTTGCCCATATGGTAATATCATTGCATATATACACAGTCATACTGTCGTATTATTACACAAAATCTGAACATTGCTGTATTCGGCTCTATTTCTTTACATATTGAAATCATTGAGAGCTGTAGTATTTCTAAAAAGTTGGTTGCTTCTGTCTTTGTTTATACAGTAAAGATAGATAACTCTAATTGGATTTTTTTTTATTTTTTACATGATAAAATACTCATTCAGTCAGATTTTGCAACATATGACGTGGTTATTGAATTATTTCTTTCTATAAGAATTTACACAATATGATAAAGGAATCATATGTGAAGTTTCTTTTGAAAATCTTGGGCTGAAAAAATATAAAGCCGAGAAATGAGTACTACCATTACAATCAATGGATGCCTAAAAGTCTGATCAGTTTCAAAATCTCATAATTTTGGATGGTGACCTCCTTATATTGTCTCTTACATCTGAATGATATTAGGTAATCAAAATTATGCTTTTTTTCTGAAAATAAATCTTGTAAAACATGAAACGTGTGATATCACCTTTATACCATTGTATCAACAAAGGTTATAAAAAATGAAGTATATATATGACATTGATTGAGGTGTTCATGTTACTATCGGCGTCGTAGGACAGAATCATATCCAAAAAGGATACTGAATTATTTGTCTCTGTAGTTCTTTGACTTCAAGCTCCGATGGATAAATTTTCCGAGGGTAATCCGCGAATTTTGGATTGTTGATGGACAGCACACCGTCTGTGAGTCACATCTAAGTATATTTTCCCTTCAGAGACCAAATATTGATATTAAATTTAAATTAAAATTAAGTGAAAGGAATCAACAAGGGTTTTTTTTTTCTTTAATTGTCTATTTTGACCTTGACCTTTGATTGCAATTCGTTGTTTTGTTAAAAAAATACATTTTTGTACAACTTATATGCCAAGTTTGATGACCTTTTGTAAATTCCGGATGTGTAATCACTATTACCAATCGAAAAAGGACGATGGATTATCATCAGTAGAGAAAATAGAATTTGTGACCTATGTGAGACTCACGGACTAGTGAATTTGAAGACGTTTCAAAATAGACCCTAAAATTCAAAGTTTGTTGAATATAAGAAGTAAACTGTGAGACCTCAGGTGTCAATAACATTTTTCTATCATAACAAATAAAGACCTTGACTTTTGACTTCTGACCTTAAAAAAATCAATAGGTGTCGTCTTCAACGTACATGTAAAGATTGAGGCCGATTGGACGTTAAAATTTTACGATCGCAATAAAGTTGCGCGAGGGGATATAAACAAAACAAAAAATGCGAAACCATTATGGGTAAACCAAATGGACAAGAAAGATGCAACCCCGAAATTGATATCCCCTCCTTTCTTTCACTTATGACATAACACAAAATATTATATACCCGACAAAAAAAGGTGGGAATCTCCAACAACACCTACTTGCAGCACCAACAGCAAACCCCCAGAACACCCACTGTAAAACACAAACAAGACAAGCACGGAAGGAGACTCAATGGTACAAGCAATGTCAAATCTCAGAGAAATACAAACACAAATGACTTTATATAAACCATCGAAATCAAAGGGCAATCGGTGCCGACCTAGGACTGCCATGTGCCAAGCAAGTGTCAGACAGTGTTGTTATCCTGGATTACGTGCGCACAACCATCCAACTTTTCCGATTTCTCAGAGGTCTCGGATGTCTCGAAGAATGCACAGTTGTGGTGTAAAATAACCTCCTCACTGTATGATGCACATACAAACAATCAGCATGACCTAAGGGCCCAAGAAACACTGATGGATACATGTAAGTAAATGGATATAAAAAACTGAAGGCATACGAAATACAGTCCATGCTCTGCCGGCTGTAGCGAGCTCATGAATGTGATGACCCGAAGAATCCGACTGACATTCAGAGAGGACAGGTGGTCGGGGCCTTGTCTTCTCTAAAGAGGTTTTGGCAGGGTCCGTCATGGAGTCATGTCGTCACAGTCAGTCAGAGTGCAATTCTTGAGAATGCGCTGGTACAAGTCTGTAGATTTATCCAATACCAAGCTAAGTGTTCGTCTGGTGACAGAAGGATTATATCCACGGTATAAAAGGCGTTTGATGATTCTAACACAATTGTGGTGGTTATTCTGTCTACCTTTGATCCTTCTTATTTTGTTGATCATGTCACAATGCAATGCAGGTTGCGAAATACCCAAAGTAATATACTCTGTTGGTTGTATGGGTCGGAATTTCAAAAGAAGTTGACAATATTTTTTGTAACATTTCCAGAAAGTCTTTACTAGTTTGTGAAAACGAAAACCTTGACCTAAAAGTTTATTGGTAATTTGTAAATCTCTACTATGAAAATCTAAAACATCAGTACATTCTCAAGCATACCGGATGAGCGGCGAACTGTAGGTAATATTTGACGGTAATCAAATAATATCATCGTCAAGCCAGGGAAAAGAAACGCACCACATAATCCTCATTTAATTTATATAAAATGTATGATGTAATGTATAGGTATTTTATTTATTTCCATCATAAATCATACGTGAACGATTGACTTACTCTGTCAATTGTCAAACGAATCTCAAAAGAAACTCACCATTTAATCATCATTTTTCATCTCTTTTGAAATTGAAGTCCGTGGTTTGATATGTTGCGCCTTTAAATGTGCCACAAAGCACAAAACTACCCTACTATATCAAGTATCTGACTTTTTCAGACAGATTTCAGAAATAATGCCTCGATCTTTACAGGTCATTTTAACGTGCATTTTCAATGGTTTTGGACGTGAAATTTAAGCCATTCTGGTATTTACTTGATTATTCCAATACCATGTCAAAGATAAATCTGCAATAGATAAATAAGAATGGCTGAAGACAAAATTAGTGTTCCTTTGGTATCATAATTAAAAAATAATGGTATCCTTTATTGTAATAGAAATACCCATATATACAGAAAATTGCACTAAGTCATTTAATTTTCATATTCATTGACATATTTTGACTACCATTGAATAGAAAACCAGCATTCATCAATATTTTACAGATAATTTGCTGAATGTCGTCAACCAAGAAAATCTCAGAAGGATATCAAACCTGCTGCCATGTAACAGGAGCTAGAAATAACAAGCTCTATTCAACATTATCATTGTGATATGTTGCGAAAAAATGATCGAAATGTGTTTTATTCTCAATAATTCGAAAGCTGGAAAAAGAAAACAATAATTAAATGTCTAACTAAATATTTATGATCGATTGAAAACAAAATGACAAATATGAAAAAAAAAAAACATATCTATCAAGAATGACAAATATGGAAAAACCATATCCCTGTAAAGAAGTACAAAATCGTTAATCGAAAAATCATCAAACCAAATGCATACAAAACCAGGATAAAACCAGAACTAATGAAAAGAAATAGAAATAAAACAAATCTACCATATGAAGAGAATTGAACTCCCTATGAAGGAGTGAGATCAGGTGCCCAGGGAGAGTGAGCATCTCCTGCTTGCATGCAACATCCGCCACTTCAATTCGGTAGAAAGGTCATAATTGGTTATTCTCCCATTTGCCCCCATGTAGGATAGAGTTTGTCCATAGCGACGCGTCATGTAGGGTCACTGTATCCCACATGCACCTCGCGTGACTTTTGACGTCGGCTGTATAGGTCGTATCCATTCTTTTAGAATAAACCATTTTTGAGGGCGCTGAAAACGAATATTCATTTATTTTTCGAATTCGATAAAGTTGACGATTTCATGATTTCATGGAATTTCAAGAAAGGCCCCTAGAATTTGAGGCAAGCCTCGTTCCCTGACCAGAAACCAGACCCCTCGGGTGAGCTTTTCTCATCCCACATGACAGCATATTGTTGATAGTTATAGAAAGGTCACAATCGTTAACTCCAACAAAGAAGTATAGATTGGCATGTCATGGCACAAAAGGTCTACGTCAATATATCATTTATGACTCTGGACTAGGGGACATCATATTTTGCTACTATACAATATGATTCGTGTTTCTTCTGTTGTCGAGTATATAAACCAACGAATCCATTTTAGCAATCTATGCCAATTTAGGACGGCTATATCACGGTTGGTAATCTCTCAACTCAGAACATTCGATTCTTCTGTATTTTTGTGCAATACAGATCATTTATTAGATAAAGGGGAATATGATGTTTAAGAGTTAAAGAAGGCCTTAGATATGAGTTTTATCCAAAATCAGGTGAAAAATAGCTTTCTTTATTTCACAAACACGATCGACGTTCTTCTTTCACTTTCTTCTACATGAATCACGCCGATCTTTTATCAGCTTTATAGAAGACAATATTTCTCTTATTTTTGATAACAATCATAGCTAAGGAATCCTAATATTGCATCACATTCACCTTTTTGTGATAAATAATCTATTTAACACGATTGATTAAAGATAATTTTACATACTAATACAAAACTTAATGTTCTGCGACGCGAGATTAACCATCGTGTATCTGCAACGTTTCATGTTGGAGGAAATATAATTTAATCCTGATTTCGTCTGCACAACTGCTCCACATATCCTGTCATCAAGTGATCTCGAGGAATGCTAAATTGCTTATATACGCATGTTTATGGACGCCTTGTCACTGTAAGATGACCACATAAACGAAACAGTTAAGGGGACGACACTTTAATCTTGAGGGGGGGGGGGCTGGCAGTTTTTGGAAATAAATATTCTGACCCAGAAAATGTTGAAGATAAATATTCAGACCAAGAAAATGTTGAAAATAAATAATCTGACCCTCTTCGTTGCAGAAACAAATATTCTGGCCCACAAATTTGTTCAAAATCCATGATAACAATTATAATTTTCAGCTCGCTTCGCTCGTCATTCCCTGAAACATTTTTCAGCTTGCCTCACTAGCAACAAGACCAAAATTTCTAAGGTCGCTTCGCTCGCCTTACAGGGGTTGTCTTCCACCATTACTTTGACATTTCGCGTAATCGTAGACCCCCCCCCCCCCCGCCACTACTGATATTTTTCACTATGGACTACCTAATGTGATGTCATACTATGTATTTGGTATCAATAGATTCAGAATGATTTAAATAATTAATCTATAGAACATTTGATAATAAAATTCAATATACTAACCTCATTACCTGTGCTGAAATGACATATAAATGGGGTGAAATGTGATGCAAAAAGTACCATATTGGCCCATGATTTGGACAAATTTTCACCAAGTTGCTTGATTTTTTCCCAGAACTTTCAATCAATAGTCTGAAAGATATATTCTTACCCTAAATCATATGGAAAATCTGAGGGGCTGTGCAGCTGGTTCTCGCGAAATCACTGTCGAATCGGCTTGAATTATCTTTGGCGCGGGGAAATTCCGCCTAAATTCACGTTGTCCATCGCACTTAGCAGTGTTTATATAGGATACGAAACTAAGGATTCAAAAATATTCAGTTTCCTGTTACATTCATATTACCCAACATTTTTCAATCATTTCACTACTTTTAACCCTTGCTGTCTCATACTTTTAATTGCGATGTTTGTCCGCATTATTATTCCAAAAACTGACCTTGCTAAATCCGTTTTTAGCTCACCTCGACCATGTCCAGTTAAAGATTTTGGGGTAGCTCAGTATCTGACAAAGTACTGATACAGTGACCAAACTTGCACAAGTGATTCATTTGTGTCACACTTATGCCCTCCGCCGTGTGGAGCTCGTAAAAAAGTTCCCCGCGAGGGATTTGACCGTAAGTGTTTTGAATTTTTTTCCCTGACATGGTCACCATAACACTTTCTATATAGACAGGACCTCAGACAGTGTATGCATTTTATATATTGTTTTAATTGTAGTGCATGAACATCGACGGCTAGGCAACAGGGGATGCTAACTTCTCCCGGGCACCTGGTCCCAGCTCTAGCTTGGGATATGGTCATTATCCATATTTGTCATTGCTAAGGTCCGCCGATGCTTAATTCTGTGCTTTATTGAGAGTGCTGTTGAGATTATCGTCATGATCTTCTTTAACTCATCTTGGGATGCCGAGGTAAACCCATGCATCAGATGCTGCACTACTTTTTTCTGCTTGATTGATTTTGCTTTCAAAAGCCATTATTAAACAAAGTGTAAGTGTTACATGTACTAAACTTGCATATTGGATAAAAGGAGGGAAGGGGATCTCCAACAAGACCCTGTTGCAGCATCAACAGCAAAACACCAAAACACCCGATGCAGAAACACGAAAAAGACGAGCATAGTATGAGACGAAAAAGAGACATACGACATGAAAACATCAAATACAAAAGACTACACATAAAATGGGAAACCGATGCCGACTTTGGACAGCAATTTGCCACGACAGTAGAAAATGATGTGGTTATTCTGGATTACGTGCGCACAACCCTCTAACGTCTCCAATTACCCAGAGGTCTCGAAGAACGTACAGTTTTGGTGTAAAACAACCTCCTCACTGTAAGATGATCTAACACAAACAAAACCGCAAAACGTAGAAGCCCAAGCAACACGGATGAATATGTAAATGAATATAAAAAGAGGGCGTGCGCAATACAGTCCGTGCTCTGCCGGCTGTAGCGAGCTTATGCATGTAATCACCCGAGGAGTCCGACTGACATTCAGAGAGGACAGGTGGTCGGGGCCCTGTCTTCTCTAAAGAGGCTTGGACAGAGCCTGTAATTGAGTCCCGTCGTCACAGTCAGTCAGATGGCAAGGATGTTCTGGTAAAAGACTGTAGATTGGTCAAGTACAAAGCCTAGTGTCTGTCTGGTGACATTAGGATAATATCCACGGTATCAAAGGCGCTTGATGATTCTGATGCATTTTCGATGGTTATGCTGCCTACCTTTGACCCTTCTGATTTTGTTTATCATATCGCCATAAAAGACAGGTTGTGTAATACCCAAAGTGAGGTACTCTGTTGCGTGTATAGATCCGAATTTTAAAAGAATTGGACTGTAGTTTTTGTAAAATTTCCAGAAAGTCTTAACTAGTTTATGAAAGTGGAAACCTTGACCTAAACGTTTTTTTGGTAATTTGTAAATTTCAACAGTGAAAATTCAAAATATCGGTACATGCTCTAGCGTACCGGATGAGCCGTGATATGTAAATGCCGTATGACGGTAATCTTGGAACGTCACCGTCAAGCCAGGGGAAATGTACCATTTTGAATCCAAAATCATCCCTTTTGTCATATACACTTGTATGAATCTTTCCGTGTACAATTTTAATATTTAGGTCCAAAAATGGTGTGTGCTGTTGAAATTATCGCCAGGATCTTCTTTAACTCATTTGTGTCACACTTATGCCCTTTGCAGTGTGGAGCTCTTAAAAAAGTTTCCCGCGAGGGCTTCGACAGTAAGTGTTTTGAATATATTTCCCTGACATTGTCGCCATAGCACTTTCTATATAGACATAACGTCAGGGAATGCATGAATTTTAGATATTGTTTTCATTTTCGTGCTTAAACATCGACGGCTAGCCAACAGGGGATGCTTACTCCTCCCGGGCACCTGATCCCACCTCTAGCTTGCTAGGGGTCCATCGATGCTTAATTTTGTGCTCTATTGTGAGTGCTGTTGAGATTATCGCCAGGATCTTCTTGAACTCATTTCTGTATTTGTAATGTTTGCCTTGTTAAGTGTTAATTCTTGTGGATAAATTTCATTCTTATATAATTCAAAAGCAGGATTGTCAATAGTTCGAATATCATCCAGATACCTAGATGTATTATTGAAACATTTCAGATCATCAAATTTTCTTTGCTTTTGAAGATTTTGGATAAATTCTTTTTCATAAGTGTATAAAAATAAATCTACAAGAAGAGGCGCATAGATATTACCCATAGGAATTCCTACAACCTGCTTGTATAGATCCTCACCAAATCTTACATAAATATTGTCAAAGAGGAAGGACAAGGCATTACACAGATCATTACATGTCCATGATTTGTATGATTTGTAGTCTGTCGAGGAAAAGAAACACTTCGACTCAGATGTACAAATGTCAGTTTTCCGCTCTCGATCAAAACACCATTTAATGAGATTAGATAATCGATCATTAATTTTGTCATGAGGAAGTGTGGTGTACATATTAGAGAAGTCGTATGAAGAAATCGTATTGGCTTGGAAATTTCCAGATTTCATTTTGTCAATCACATCCCCTGAATTCTTGGTAGACCAAAATAAATTTACATCGTTCCTGTTTAGAACCGTTTCACAATATCTAGTTTCGTTAATAGCAATAAGTGCTGACGGCAGATTTCTAGACAAAATTAATAAATCGAAATTTGTAAGGAGACTTGTGCAGTTTCGGTATGCAATATAGTGTTGGGAGATCCAATTTAGAGATAGAGATATTGAATGAAGACAGCTCACTGTTATGCTTGCTTAAAATGTTAGATGCACTTTCATTGCTTTTGATATGTATAATTAGACGAAAGTTCCGAAACCAAAGTTGATATGTAGTACTGTTTTCAAATGATAATGGTGTTGTTGGCTGCTTTATCAGCTGGTGCAAAGACATATTTTTCGTGTAAGTTACTTAGTTTGGATTTGAAATATCTTTCTTATTTGGAAGGTGGATTTATAAAAAGATGAGGGTTTTAATAGAAGTTATCTATTCGAATATCCGTTATATCTAAAATATGGTTTTCCAGTCATTCAGAGCATGCGGTTCGACTCATTCTGATCTTTGGATGAATCCTCCAAGGATACATCCAAAGATACATCCTTGGATGTATCTTTCATCAAACATTCATAGAATGACCTTGACCAACTTTTCCCACTTAAGCCAATATATATGCACTTATAAATATGTTAAAATGAAATTTTGCTGCCGCAACGTGAGCTTTGTAATCCTTGATTTCATTTGCTTCATTGGGTCACCTTTCAGCGACATCTTGATGCGAGTGACAATAAGATAGTTGGCATGGATGGACTTTAAGGCGGAAGTTTTAAGATATCGTTGCTTCTTTAGGATCTTTCAAGTCTTTCAACTTACTGGACCTTGTACCATTCATGAATTTCTTTAAACGGTTGGCATCCACTAATTTACTGAATCTCACAAATCCACGAAAATTGGGCCCCTAAAAAATAAATGATTTCACAATACCAATTGCCTGGTGCCAGACGAACATTATCAGTCCTTGCAAGTTGTGGAATGCACGTACGTTACTCATGCTTTTCCTGAAGATAATTATCGTCGTTTGAATGGCAAAAGGAAGTGATATCCCCACGTGTATCGCACAATTAAATGAATATCACGCGGAGATCCTGCGACTCGCACATCAGACGCACGAGTTACTTTCTATACTTTCCTGAATCTAGAATCAGATACGTAGCCACCATTGCCAAAAATAAGCACACATTCGATCAATCAACGCGTACGGCTAGTTGTGTCTAAGAGTTGAGCTATGCGAATAAGAAGGTAGCATTTAATCAGCGCCACCTTCGTGCATTCCTTTTGATAGTGATTTTTGGAATCCGAGTTAGGCTTCTTTCCGATAAGTTCTTCGGTCGATATGGGGAACGCGTCATACACTATGATGTCCCACTCTCCAGAATGGTGGATGATATTCTGTATTAGACCATTTGAACCATCCAACAAAAGGTTGTACTCTATGTCTTCCGAAATTGAAGTTACCGGATGTGACAGTTCTACCGAATTGAAGCGGCGGGTGTTACATGCAAGCAGGAGATGCTTACTCTTGGTCTCACTCTCATATCGGGAGTCCGCTTCTTTTCATATGGTGGAGGTTTTTGTTTGATTGCTTTGGTTTCTGTGTTATCCTGATTTTGTATGCCTTCGGTTTCTAATTTTCGGAATTATCGATTTTGTGCTGTTTACAGGGATATGGTCATTATCCATATTTGTCATTAAGTGTCTGACTTTCCTTAATTATAGACCTTACAATACACGAAGGAATTCAAAGTCCTATAATAATTGTACTTCGGACACCTTAAGGTATCCGATGTACAATTGGGCATTTTTGAATGCCTGGTAAGGTAAGAAAAACTATATATTTTCTGAAAGTTTATAATGCCCACTGCTCAAAAATAATGATTTTGGTCAGAAAAATAAAGGGGAATAACTGGTGAAGCATTTAAATTGTCTATTTTCTCTATATAACCTATGCAAAATGACGAAGTTGTACAAGAATTATTTCCCTTTGATTTTTAAGACCTAGGAGTCTTATATCTGTATTCAGGGCATCATTACCTATCAGAAAATATATAGTTTATAGTACCTTACCAGGCATAAAATTTACCTTACTTTACAATGGGGATGATTAAAACGCTTTGTAAAATTACTCTATTGTACAACGGATACCTTAATTCCTCTGGTCTATGTACCTCGTAAAGAGACAACTACTAAAAGTTCATCAATACAGCTCGTCTCGCAATGATATGACAAAACCCTTCATAACACTGCTGGTAGTATCAATTTCAGTATGAAAGGTCGTCAATTGTGACGGACATTGTGGTGCCTATTGACATCATCTAGTATCAGAAAGTGCAATTCATTTCTCAATTATTCTATAAGCATAAGTAAGAAAATGAGTGAGTAGCATAACTTAATGAATAATTCTATGTCAGATGTCTAACATGATTTCCATTAAAATATATATAAATGAATACATCTATCTGTACTTAAAGGGAGAAAAGAAAGGCGTATTCAGTTGGTCCTGGATATCCAAACGTAAGTGAAGAATACCTTTATTTTCTTTCAGCATTTTTAAGGTAGAGCATCCCTCAGGTCGGATCTCTGGAAATTTTATGCCTGGATACCCTATTTTTCCTCTTCAAAATATTGTTCAGATTATCAAACTAATATGGTTTTGGGAAAAGAAACTTTTATGGTTACATTTCATCACCCATAAAAAGGGATTTTTCTTACTTTTCCCGTAGGGTCCAATGTTAAAGTTCAAACGGCTACACTCTCGGTTTAATCATGAAACCAAGAGTTATATTTTGTTTATAATTCAAGTTTAGGATAAGCTTTGAATATATGGACACGAAAATATTGTAAAAGTTGCTATTAAGGAAGTATGAGCATCTGAACCTGAGGGATGATTTACCTTAATAACAATAGATTAGCATTGTAATTCATTTTGTCAATGTCATGATAAGATTTTGACATATCTATTGAAGACCCCTTCTTACCATCTGAGCTACTTAACCAAAGGCTCGGCTTCATGAAACAAATAGTAGATTGTACATATAATACTGCTATACATGTCTATTCATCTCGATAACCGTTGTAAATTGGTACATGTATCTAAGTACTTCTCATATGCACCACGTTTTGATCATAGCATGGTTTCAGTAGAGGTGTTTCGTTTAAGAACTTAACGGAACCATAAGAGACCGTACGGATAGATAAGACAGGGAGCAGTTATCAAATAGACATGACGTACCAAGATTGATGAAATGGGCGTTTATTTAAAAACATAGAGTGAACACCCCTCTAAAATATATCTCTAAAGGGTCATAATTTGAACGAATGACATAAAAGCATTATATTCGACCCAAACAAATACATATAATGGGCCATGTCGATGGTACCATACAGATGACATGCAGAGCATTCTTTATAGTATGTAGCGGGAACAAGATTTTTGTTTTACACTACATGCAAGGGCCACCCTTCTATTACTATTTTAACATTGCGTCATTACTATCGTATCACAAGGCCAATACCAAATTATCGTCGTGATCGTAAAATCGTATTATTGTCGTCATATTGCTATAATATTATCGCCTCATCGTCATAGTATTATCACCATCGTATCGCCATGTCGTGATTTTAAAATGTAAAGGGGTAGGGCCACGAAGCCCGATATTGATCCTAATTTTGAACATTGTACTTCATAGAATTTTTAACTGAGATTTGACATTTTTAGGGGGTCAGCTTCACCGTCGTGCATTCCTTTTCATAGTGATTTTTGGAATCTGAGTTAGGCTTAAGTGTCTGACTTTCCGTAATTATAGACCTTACAATACACAAAAGAATTCAAAGTCCTATAATAATTGTACTTCGGACACCTTAATTCTTCTGGTCGATGTACCTCGTACAGAGACAACTACTAAAAGTTCATCAATACAGCTCGTCTCGCATTGATATGGCATAATCCTTCATAACATTGCTGGTAGTATCAATTTCAGTATGAAATTTCGTCAATTGTGACGGACATTGCGGTGCCTATTGACATCGTCTAGTATTAGAAAGTACAATTCATTTCTCAATTATTCTATAAGCATAAGTAAGAAAATGAGTGAGTAACATAACTTAATGAATAATTCTATGTCAGATGTCTGACATGATTTGCATTAAAATATATATAAATGAATACATTAATCTGTACTTAAATGGAGAAAAAAAAAGGTGCATTCAGTTGGTCCTGTTATCCAAACGTAAGTGAAGAATATATTTATTTTGTTTAAGCATTCTTAAGGTAGAGCATCCCTCAGGTCATATCTCTGGAAATTTTATGCCTGGATACCCTATTTTTTCTCTTCAAAATATTGTTCAGATTATCAAACTAATATGGTTTTGGGAAAAGAAACTTTTATGGTTACATTTCATCACCCCTAAAAAGGGAGTTTTCTTACTTTTCCCATAGGGTCCAATGTTAAAGTTCAAACGGCTACATTCTCGGTATATTCATGAAACCAAGAGTTATATTTTGTTTATTATTCAAGGTTAGCATAAGCTTTGAATATATGGAAATGAAAATATTGTAAAAGTTGCTTAATTTTGTGCTCTATTGTGAGTGCTGTTGAGATTATCGTCAGGATCTTCTTTAACTCATTGCTATTAAGGAAGTATGAGCATCTGAGATCTGAGGGATGATCTACCTTAATAACAATAGATTAGCATTGTAATTCATATTGTCAATGTCATAATAAGATTTTGACATATCTATTGAAGACCTCTTATTACCAACTGAGCTACATAACCGAAGGCTCAGCTTCATGAGACAAATAATAGATTGTACATATAATACTGCTATATATGTCTATTCATCTCGACAACCGTTGTAAATTCGTACATGTATCTATGTACTTCTAATATGATCCACGTTTTGATCATGGCATGGTTTCAGTAGAGGTGTTTCGCTTCAGAACTTAACGGAATCATAAGAGACCGTACGGATAGATAATAATAATAGACATGACTTACGAAGATTGCTGAAATGTGTGTTTATTATAAAACATAGAGTGAACACACCCTACTACATATATCTTAAGGGTCATAATTTGAACGAATGACATAAAAACATTATATTCGACTCAAACAAATACATGTAAAGGGCCATGTCGAGTGTACTATACAAATGGCATGCAGTGCATTCTTTATATCATGTAGTGGGAGCAAGTTTATTGTTTTACACTACTAGGGCCACCCTACTATTACTATTTTAACATTGCGTCATTACTATCGTATCACAAGGTCAGCGCCAAAATATCATCGCGATCGTAAAATCGTATCATTGTCATCATATTGCTATACTATTAATGCGTCATCGCCATAGATTGCTTCGACATCTCCATCGATATTGCATTTCTTCACAATCTTATTATCGTCACCGTACTATCGTACTCGCTATAAAATAATCTCCATCAAGACACCGCCATCGTTAAATTTTATCGAAAAATGTGTTTTATCGTCATCGTTGATAATACCATCACCAATCAAATTAACGTTATCATCGCTAACATATCATAGTTTCATTGCATTCTTATTAACATCAATATAATCGTATAATCGCCATCTTATCGCCGCCATAGATCAATCGTACTATCCTCATCATCTCCATTTAACTGTCGCCGTATCTCCACAATAACATTGTTAATCTTATTATTATAACCGCTTTATATTCGCCATCGTACATCGCCATTGTATACTCGTATATAATCGTAATCGTATGATCGCATTATCGTCATCGGACTATCTTCATCGCCTCATCGTCTTAGTATAATCACCATCGTACCGCAATGTTGTGATTTTAAAATGTAAATTTCAAAGCATAAATCTGGAGGGCGCTAATGAAATGAATTAGGGCTTCGTCTGAAAATCACTTTGGCTAGAAGCATCACTGATAAGGATTAGATATCCGAAACACGTGTCTGGTGCATAATGAATTGGTTTGAAATTTTCTTCAAGAAGGTATAGAGTTGAAATCATTTCGTATTATCATTACCAAACGACACATAAATACAACCGGTTCAGACTGAGGACGTCCATCTGTCAAGTTAGAAGCAATTATATGCTTATCAGTTTAACGTCTCTGATAACCAAGGCGTCTCGAAGAACGGACAATTGAGGTTTGTAATAATAAAGATAGAACGTTGAATTTTCTTAAGTCTTTATTTTGAATAGGGAATATTGATAGGAATAGGAAATTCTTATATATTGTGAGGGTAATCTTGCCTTTAAGGTGGCTCAATAATCCAAGAATTCTTTGTCAAAGCAAAAATAATATTCTGTTTATTTGACATTCATATCTGATGATTTATATTTGTAATTAAGATTGCATATCATCGTTAATTTGTTTGACTAGTGGTCCTATGAATATACACGTTTAAACCAATGCCAATATCTGTCGCAAAACAATGAAATTTTGATAGATAAATACCTGATATAGGGATAATAATTCCACTTTGAAACCATTCTTGTGATTATTTTAACCATAATATAATCAAATATGTCTATTTCTTTATTATACATAATGCTTTCAATGAGTGAAATAGCTAAAACTGTCCCCGAAACGTACATTTTGCGCACCCCACCTAAAATGAAAATCTAAAAAAAAAAAAGTACCCAGTACCCTTATTTGTCATCAAAGTGATAATACGTCTTTGTCAGAAGTTATTTTCTTTAACATATTTCTCAACTACAAACTCTGTTCTTCAAAAAATATTAACAAAAAAGTACATGTTATCGTTCATCCTGATTCATAATACTTTGTTGTCATAGTAACGGTTTTTAGGGGTAGGGGGTAGGGTTCTCAATAATGTTTAAAGAAGGGGCGATTCTGAAATAAGTAACACAGAAGATGAAATTTCTCGATATAGTTATATTTTAAAAGGCGATAACAATGTAAAGTAAGCGTTTTTCAAAGTACAACGAAGATGGTTACAAATCGCCGGGTGTTGGGGATACGGAAATATAAATAAGAGAAATAGAAACAAGAGCCCCAGGGGGCACAACGCTCACCTGATACCCATGCACGCTCTAATTGACATACTGACATTGAATACTGATAGTGCCAGTACCAGGATTTTAGCCCACAACCTTTCTAACAAGATTTTTGCCGGATGCAGACAAGTTTTTTTTCAGACAACCTTTAAAAGTACAAACAAGAGAAAATAGTCATATTTCAAAACAACAACTTTTTTTACTGATTTGAAAAGATGGATTATGCGATCCAAAGTCATATGCCCAGCTAGTATAGTTCGATTATGCAACATCAAAAATAAAATCATTTTGTAAAATTCCACATTAATGTGCAACAGAAACAGAATAAAACAATGAAATGATTTCATAAATTAAGTTTATTTAAAATTGAACACCAAACCTTTCATTATTAATAGCTAGTATGCCAGAAAATAATAAAGCCTGTGTTTGTGAAACACGAATGCCCCGCAGTGGCATCTTTGTTGGTATAAACACCATTTTCTGTTAAGTATGTGAGAGGTCAGGGTCAGAGTAATGTTGGTATCAATGGAAAGATCTTGTCACAAAGAATACACATGTACAATATGAAAGCCCTATCACTAACCATTCAAAAGTTATGCCCAATGTTAAAGTTTTTGAAAAGTAGGTCAAAGGTCAAGGTCAAGGTCATGAGGTCAAAAATTTTGGTATCAATGGAAAGGTATTGTCACAAGGAATACACGTGTGAAATATGAAAGCTCTATCACCTTCCTATCAAAAGTTATGCCCAATGTAAAGTTTTTAGGACAAACAGACAGACGGACAGGCCAAAAACTATATGCACCCGTATCTTTGATTCCGGAAGCATAAAAAACAAAGACTTTTCGGTTTTGCCTTTATTCATATTAAATTATGCAGAAATCTATGAATGAGAGCTTTTGAATAGTATTGATTTCATCTTAATACATGTAACGTACAGTCAAAATCGTGTTAATCCAATTAACACAGACAAGTTGTTAGCGGACAATATTAATTCAAGTGAGTTGTGCAGAAATTGAGCCAATTTATTTTCCAAACAGCAGTGTATGGTGTATCAAACCTCATGACCCAGTGAAGCCACTTGGACAAATTATTTTCGGTAAATATGCTGAAATGCGGTGCTTGGAAATGTATTTTTAGCATATTGAATCAATAGTCGTGATAAATTTAACTTCGAACTTGATCTTGTCTTTTATGCAATCTACAGATAGGTTTGAAAATATGCAAAATTCGGAACATTTTCGATGAGGACGTAGAGTTCCTGTAAAAAAAATTGAAATTTGCGAAAAAAGGACATGCATGACCCCCCCCCCTTTTTCTTTACATTTTTATGCGTGCCAAAGATTCGCAATCAAAAAAGACCAATTTTACAGACTTCCGGGCATTTCAAGTCAGTCAAAATTTTTAGTGTGCACCTTTTTATTTCCTGTAGTTACCCATACTAAAGGGGCAAGGAGGTATTGAACCAATCAAATCTGTAACACAAGATATATGGCGACTATGTTTACCATAGATACAGAAATAAGACAGAGAAAATAATCATTAAATAGGGAAATTGTTCTGAAATATGCATGTATGAAAAAAAAGCAATCCAAGGAATGCTTGTGTCGCCTGCGTAGCGGATTTTTTTTATTGAAATTAGGTCAAATATCAAGGGCAAGGTCACTAGGTTAAAAATTATGGAATGTTTAGAAAGGTCTTTTCATAAGGAATACAAATGTGAAATATCAAAGCCCTATCACCTACCACTCAAAAATATATGATATAGCAAATCATAGATTTGTTGAAAAGTAGGTCAAATATATAGGGCAAGTGCACGAGGTAAAACATAGGTAATCACAGATTACGAAGCTCACCTCGTGACAGCAAAATTCAATTCAAACATATTTCTTAGTACATGTATATTGGCTTTTAAAGGCAAAACCACTCAAGCAGAAAAAGAAGTTCAAGGTCATTTTATGAAAGTTTGATCAAAGATACATTCAATATGCAAGTTTGGTACATGTAGCAGTTATACTTTGCTCGATATTGGCTTTTAAAGGCAAAATCACTCAAGCGGAAAAGTGGGTCAAGGTCATTTTATGAAATTTTGATCAAAGATACATCTAATATGCAAGTTTGGAACATCTAGCACTTATACTTTGCTCAATATTGGCTTTTAAAGGCAAAATCACTCAAGCGGAAAAAGTAGGTCAAGGTCATTTTATGAAAGTTTGATCAATGATACATTCAATATGCAAGATTGGTACATGTAGCACTTATACTCTGCTCAATATTGGCTTTTAAAAGCGAAATCACTCAAGTGGAAAAAGTAGGTCAGATGCTGCATCCGATGCATGGGTCCATCTCGGCATCCAAAGATGAATCACTTGTGCAAGTTTGGTTACTGTAGCATTAGTACTTTGTCAGATACTGAGCTACCCCAAACTTCTTATCCAAATCACTCAAGCGGAAAATGTAGGTCAGATGCTGCATACGATGCATGGGTTCACCTCAGCATCCAAAGATGAATCACTTGTGCCAGTTTGGTTACTGTAGTGTTAGTACTTTGTCAGATACTGAGCTACCCCAAACTTCTTAACCGGACGCGGACACGGACGCGGACACGGACGTGGACACGGACGCGGACGCGTGGGGTTATAGCATAAGCTCACTCAACTTCGTCGAGGTGAGCTAAAAATGATGGTATGTGAAGAAAGGTCTTGTCACATGGAATGCACATGTGAAATATCAAAGCCTATCACTCAGCAATCAACAGAAATAGCCAATCTAAGATTTTTTGAAAAGTAGGTCAAATATCTAGGTCTTGGTCATGAGGTCAAAAGTTATGATATGTGTAGAAAGGCCTTGTCACAAGAAGGAATACACATATGAAATATCAAAGCTCTATCACTTACCAATCAAAAGATATAGCAAATCTTAATTTTTTTGAAAAGTAGGTCAAATATCTAGGTCAAGGTCATGAGGTCAAAATTATGGTATGTGTAGAAAGGTATTGTCAAAAGGAATACACAAGAGAAATATCAAAGCCCTATCACTTGCCAATCAATAGAAATAGCCAATCTTGGTTTTTTTTTTAAAAGTAGGTCAAATATCTAGGTCAAGGTCATAAGGTTAAAAAATATAGTATGTGAAAAAAGGGCTTGCCACAAGAAATACACATGTGAAATATCAAAGCCCTATCACTTACCAATTAAAAGATATAGCCAATCTTAGATTTTTTGAAAAAGTAGATCAAATATCTAGGTAAAGGTCACGAAGTCAAAAAATATGGTTTACGTAGAAAGGTCTTGTCACAAAGATTACACATGTGAAATATCAAAGCCCTATCACTTGCCAATCAAGAGATATAGCCAAATTAGATTTTTAGAAAAGTAGGTCAAATATCTATATCAAGGTCACAAGGTCAAACATTATATGTGTAGAAAGGTCTAATCACAAGGAATACACATGTGAAATATCAAAGCCCTATCACTAATCAATCAAGAGATATAGCCAATATTAGATTTTTAGAAAAGTAGGTCAAATATCTAGATCAAGGTCAAAAGGTCAAAAATTATGATATGTGTATAAAGGTCTTGTCACAAGGAATACACATGTGAAATATCAAAGCCCAATCACTTACCAATCAAAAGTTATGGGGTGTGACACCCAAGTGTGACAGACAGACGGACAGACGGAGGGACGGAGGGACGGATGGACGGACAGACGAACAACAGACAAAGTGATCCCTAAGTGTCGCTGTGCTTCGCAGGCGACACAAAAAGTCAACATCTTAAAAATAAATTCAGCGTATATTTGATAGCGTATGTGGCCAAGTTAATTCGAAGTATGAAAATAAGTACACAAAGCCAAACTAGCTATAGCTTGTCTTATTTAAAAAATCATTAAAAATCTAAAAGTTGATAATTTGACAAAATTCTTTCACAGTTTCATTTCTACTGATAAATATAAAGATAAAGAGAAAAAAAATCTGAAAAAGGGAGAAAAAAAAATTGTTGGGGTCCCGCCGGGGTTTGAAGCTACTCCCCATGGGTCCATTTGGCATGGAAAACATACATTATACCTATGTACAATCATAAAAAATATTCCTTAAAAATCCAAAAGTGGATATCTTGACAAAATTCTTTCACTTGTAGGGTACCATGCATGAGTACCTCATACCTACAAATTGTCATGACAATCTGAAGAGTGGTTATAGAAAAGAAGCAGAAAATGTATGAAAATCAACCCCCCCCCCCTTCCTTTTTACATAAGAAAAAAATTCATAAAAAATCAAAAAAATAAATTTTAAGCATAAAATACATATCAAAGCATTAAGTAAGTTAAATATGATAAATATGTAGTAAATGAGTGTGTAAAATCATACACTTATTGAGTTATTTAAAGAAATAGTGCAAAAATGTGCATTTCTGACAAAGTCCGAAAAGACGTCAAAAATGCGTCAAAAATTTGACTTCGAAGTGGAACCAAAAATAACAACACTTCTTAAGACATCTCTCTAGATCAGCCTGATGCTTTCGGTTTGTCGATACATGCTTCGGTTCTGAAGAAGAAGTTTGTCAAAGGAGGGTACCCCCCGAGACCTACTTATGGCTGTGGTGGCGCCACCTGTTGACAAATCCGGACGAAAAACAACAACACTTGTAGGGGACCATGAGTACTTCATACCTACCAAGTTTCATCAAAATCCCTTCAGCCGTTCTGGAGAAGAAGTTTAAAATGTGAAAAGTTTACGACGACGACGGACGACGGACGACGACGACGACGACGACGACGGACGACGTCCGACGGACGCAACACTATGACAATAGCTCACTTGAGCCTATGGCTCAGGTGAGCTAAAAAATGTAAACGGAGATTTTGACGTTCAAGGTCAATAAGTGGACTTAACTTACCTCCCACGTTCTCGATAATGCGTGCACTTATCTGTAAAATGGCTATGTCTTTGAACAAAGCAGAGTTAAAACCAAAATTCACTCGCTCAAAGTTTTTAATTAGGGAAACTTTGTTCGATAACATCTCGTTGCAAAGTACGAAAGTTGACACAATTGAAGAAAAATTCTATTTACAAATTTTTTTAGAGAAACTAAACGTAAAATATCTCATCTGTGATATCGCTTAAATCTCCAAGAAATATCCTGTTTGATCACTTGCTTAAATTTACCTACTTCATTTTGTTCCCTAGCAATAAGCCGTTGAATTTTTTATGATCACGTTATGAAAACATACGTTTACGGCGGTAGCCAGGGTGTCTCACTTACGGGATATTTTTGTATATAAAGATTTAATGATACATTTGACTTTATATTTATTACAATCAGATTGTAGATGATACTTTTCTGGATCCATCGATACCAAACTTGTCGAAATCTGTCAAGAAATAAGCGAATTAGAGGAATTTGAAGACTGAAACCGTACTCGGTACTATTCGAACCAGTATAATGAGTATTGATGCCGGGAGTATGATGACGTCAAACGATTATTGAGCCTCCTCAAGTATTGATGCAAAGCGCAGAACTAAATAAATCTTATTCTTATTTTTCAGAAAGGCAGTGAAACTTCAAAGAGAACGATGAATCAATCAGTTATAGACGAGAAAGCTAACAAACTACTGAAAACAATTCTCAATGCCCATTTTAAAAGTGAACAAGCAAACGCCATGTTGTTTCGACTCGGAAGTTTTTATAGAGGCGCTGCCCTATATTTTCTTTGCTACCTTCAACCTCTCTTGATTATACTATTCGCAATGTTACTAATAACAACGTTTGTTGTGTCCTACAAGCGAAAAATGATTGGCGCGTTTCAAGCAATTTTGTTGCTCTCGAATTTCTTAGAAATTCTCCCACCTTTGCTGACGTCTCCAATAGTCCTTCTTTACACGCTGTTTTCTGATGTGAATATCCCGATGCCTTACCCTGCCTGCTTGTTTTATTATATTTTCACTGGAAATTTTAGAGCAACTCTTCACATCACAGCACAGTATTTGCATTTGCTGATAGGCATCAACAGACTTGTCGCCGTGTACAAACCGTTTAAGCTACGGTTTTGGTTTTCCAAGAAGCGAACTATCTTATATTGTTCAAGTATCATATCCTTCGGAATCATAGTGGGCGTCACAACGAATTTCTTCCTACCAAATGTCGATAGGAAGAAATGGGTAGATGATGTATGGCTTAATGGAAATTTCCACATTTACGAGGTTTGCTTATTTCGAGAGATATATGAACCATCATTAATTCAGATTCACATTAATCAGGTAGTTATTACGATCGCCTTCTTACCACCTCTAGCCATGATGATCATGAATGTGGCTTTGGTCATACGATTTCGTGATATCAAGAAGAAACGAAATAGACTGAATGAAGTTCCAGACCAGAATACCAATGCGGATAAGCGTTCCGAAGCCATGAACAAGATAGCGATGTTGATTATTCTCAGCTTAATAGGAATCGAGTTACCGCTTATGACAATAAAGATATACGCATGGGTGGCCGGATTAGAGACAAGCCTGTACGGAATCGTAAACGAGAAAACTCACAATGAGTCAGTTGAACAAGCTATGGCTATCATCTTCGAGTTTCTGTTTCCATTTGACTTAGCCTTTTACGTTATACTCAGTGCAAAATTGAGAAAAGCAATAAAAGAGTATTTTTTAAACTTGTGCAAATGTCGAAAGGAATCTTAATGTATCGATGTTGCAAAATTGGACCACAGTGAAGATGTTTTTATTGACCTCAAAAAGTACATCGTTTTAATGATCTGAGTTGTGCATTATCACTTCAAACAATGGAGCAGTACGGGTTGCTTGTTATGCTGCGACCCGGGGGCTTGTGATGAAGCGACGAAAGACAAACCAAAGTATTAGAGAATCATTTATCGAAGTATATACTCGAAAAAGTTCCTGGTTAACGGAAGACCATGCAAGTCATAGTACATTAAACAGCATCCAAAAACAGGGCCATAATGTTGACTACATTGCTCTCATAGATCTACATGTAACTATTAAGAACAAAAGCTTTCAAGATATTAAAACTTGTAAAAGTAGGCAATGTTAGATTCGTTTATGGCTATCATAGTTGGTGAATCGGATGAAAAATATGTTTTAGAGTTTTGAGTGGAAAACAGCTACTTGTAACATTTTATTGATATTCGAGTTACTTTATTTCTGTTTTCCATGCTAAAAGCAATTTTCTGTTAGTATTGTCAATATTTTGTGTTTTCTACATGTATTTGTAAAAAACATAAACTGATTGCGGTGTTTGTTTGTTGTCTTTTAGAGAAAAAATAATGGAAAGTTTAACAGACTGTGAAGAAGAAAAGCCAAAAACATTACAGGGTATATATATGTTACCAAAACAAGATTAATCAGGAATTTCACCCTATTTTGACATTTGAAATCAAAATAATGCTTTTTCGGTCATTTTGATGCTAAATATCTTCTCTGACAAGTATTCGAAAGACGAAAAAATTATTCACACTAGAATATGTAATTTGTATAACAATATTGCCCATGTACAATGAGCATTAAACACAGTTTATTGAGCGCTAACAAGAAAAAGATTGATGGTCAAAGTACTTTTAATACCAATTCTATGTAAGGACCAGAATTGGCTGACCACGGCATGTCATGGATTTTGCTGATTTTTTCTACAAATGCTACCTTTGGTACATTGACAAGTAAAATGACCTTTTGAAGGTTACCATGGAAACGAGGTCAGTCTATTTTTAGCCTCCACAAGACTGTGGAGTAAGCTATATTTGGACCATGTGTTACCATGGAAACCATTTTAATAGCTTAACAAGCTAGACAAAATCTGTTCCTTTTAAAGATATTTCTTCTATAACACCTACAACAGCCAGTCAAAAATAGTGAATCAATTTCAAGGTCATTCCAATTTCAATGCTAAAATTTCACTGAAATCTGTAATTTTCCAATTTTTTTGTTTCAGTTTTTATTTGCGTTTTTATGGTAATGATTAATGGGGTAAATGTTCATAAAGTTTAAATGTATAAGAAGAGAAAAACGCATGTGTAATTCTTATGACGGTCAATTATCTGATATAAATAAAATATTGATCAAAAAGTACGAAATTGATATATTTTATACATTTTTCGTTCGAATGTATGCATGGGACTTAGTACTTTAACGATAAGAAGTTTTTATGCAACTTATCTCAATGAATAAGAGATAAGTCTAATATTATATTGTATACAACAGTTTTCATAAGGTATCATCTGATTTCTGAAATATGGCTTTTCTATTTTTATAAAAATCACAATATTTTTGTAAAATTCGGTCATATACAAAACGGTGACCTTGACACAAGGTCGAATGACCTTGAAATGTTTTCAAGGTCAATTCTTATTGATATATATTTTATTGACACACTCATTAAATTTTAATGCATGGTTAATTCAAAACAGTCAGAAATGGAGCAAAAAAATACTCCATGTATAATAATGTAGAAAGACATGTTGCCATAGTAACCGTTTTTTTATGTTCTTTTCTGTTAAAATGAGAACTTTCCCCTCTCCATTTTTTTTCTTCATTTTTTTTAAAGTCTAAGTGTGATACTTTTAAGATGAAATACATCAGATCTCCAAATAAGCCTGCTGATCCAATATTACATGCTGTAAACTAAGCAAAATCAGGCAAAAATAGGCAATTTTCAAAAATCTTTAAAATCGTTGACATGCCGTGCCACGGTCTTAAGGAATTTTATTTGGTCCTTACAGAGAATTTGTATTAAATATATCAATCGAAAGTATCAAACGAAAATATTAGCATTCAATCCTCATTTCTTTTTCTTGATAATGCACAACCTTTAAACAATGCCTTAAATGTTTTGATTGTCAATATTGAAATATATCTTCTATATTTTCAAGTACCTTTACATGTAATCACTGAAACTTTCAAGGATTACACGGAATTCCTCATTACACGGATTCCCTATAACATATATACATATTCAAAGTACATTATGGTTGGATACTGGTACATGCAGAATTATGGAATCCTTATTAGCAATTACATGTACAATGCACCGTATGAAAAGAAACTTCTTGCCTCTAAATGAAAACGTAGAATGAATCATCATCAAATTAATGGTATCCGAGAAAGTAAGGAGGCTTGTGTGACAGGACAGTTGCTACAAAATGTTACTGTTCTAACTTACTTGCTTTCTGTGATTCCACTCACTGAGATGTTCAAAATGGCTAAAGAGAAGCTCTCATAGGTGAACCAAACCGATAATTCTCAATTTAGCAGGTGCCAGATGAGGGCAATTTTAAAAACAGCAGATTCAAAATGGTAATTAAAGCGTTGTCATATCCCGATTCATGAGAAAAAAGGATTCATTACATAAATTTCCCAATGTATGACAAATATGGATAATGACCAAATTCCTGTATTCCGTATTTCCGTATGTACCGTATGCATATTTCTTTTGAGCTTGTGTCATTGTATTTGTCTATTTGTCCTATTTTTCTTTTCGCGCAAGGAAGCTCTGTTTTTTCTTTTTTGTCCAAAAGTCGGAAGTCTGTTGATTGTAGGTTTCGGCTTTTGTGTTTGACTTTCATTCACCGATAATGAAAAGACTTCATATGAAAGGAGTATCAGATAAAATGTACCATTGATACTTCAGAAGTTTAAAATCAGGGGAATACGGCATAATTGTGAGAAGTCTCAATGAGACGGGATCAGGTGCCCGGGAGGAGTGAACATTCTCTTACTGCATTCAAAACTCACCAGGAATGCCAAATAGACAACGCAGAAAAAGAGGAAGACCAACCTGATTAAGTTTAGACTATTCAGTATTTGCGGAATGCAGACTTATTTCCCTTTACAGACGGTGTGTGACGTAAAACAATTATGACGTCATGAAAATGGTATGGTAACGTCGTATCTTTACCGTCATTTCCAAGACTTTTAGAACCGTTTCCATAGAATTTGATGACGTCGCAATTAGTCTATGTCAGATACCGTCCAAAAACGGGAAGTAACTCTGGTCTTCGAAAATACCGAATAGAAGGTGTAGTCATCCGGATAACATATAACGATATATGAAAGCGTACTAGAATAAAACGCTATTCCAGAAAGCAAGTTCAATCTACCATGAGTTCGATCTGAGGTCAAGGAAGGAAACCGACAAACTACTGAATCAATAATATATTTAATCGAATGACTTCGTCACGGCAATATGTTTTGGACGATACAATGCAAATATTAGATATTATAACATTGTCCTCCATGAATGAAGGTATCTAAGGTTTTGGGGTCCAAACCACCAAATTTAACAATTTAACCGGATACAACCGTTTTTACTGCATGACCTACGTTTCACATGTAGCTACGTTTTAGGAAGTGAGTAAGAATACGAAAGAAGAAAAAAAAGTCTCTATCAAAAGGCAATCGCGAATCCCAGAATGGAGGCATAACCATGTGTCCGAAATGAGCGAGCATCTTCTGACTGCATGCAACACCCACCACGATTGCTAACTAGAAACGTATTAAATCCGGTAAAGTTTAAATAGGTAAGCGACAGTCAACTGGAAAGGTAATGCTCAAGAACGTCTTTATTCATCCTTGGTAGGAAAATATCGAAGTGTGTTATAACTTCTTCATAGCGACAATAGAGCTTCCTTGGTGACACCTTAAGGTGATCTTTTAAATAATCATGAGATAGCAGCCTGGCGAGCATCTTTTCCCTCAATTTGACGTTTTCGTACTTTGAAATTCTCTTGCATAGCGTGAAATTAATACACTATACGCAGGCGAAAATGGAATATTGCTGCACATGAAAGGTAAGCTTGTGATAATGAAATTGAAATGTAAGTGCACGTCAAGGATATTGCTAGCAAACAGAAGATGCTTACTCTTCCCGAGTACCTGTTCGATTTCATCTCTTTCGGTGAAACAATTTTGCTTCTTTGCAGAATTTATAATTGGAATGGCTGATTTGGTATCATGGAATCGTTTACTACGTTTTTACTCTTTGGAGGTAATCTGTATTCGCTGCCTTTTTATTAAGTAAAAGCAGAATAACAAGTGATCAGGATCAGTGAATGAAGTATGTTTGAACTGCTTTGGGATAATTGAATTTGCGGTTTTTAACTTATTCAAGGTGGCGCCACTCAGCTCTATCGCCTGAAAGAAGCTTTGGTTTTGCCCATAATCCATTTGACGTCATATATTTTGCTATTTCGGAAACATGTAATGTCATCTGGATATAGCATCGAAATGAACGAAGGCTAAATTCTGAACATCATCCCTCCAATGCTATTTTGGTCATAGATTTCTTTTAAGCCTACACTCTCTGTCTTCATTTTTGGTTCTTCTTACTAACATTCTCATTAAATATGTAACATGAATGTATTTTCATTAAATAAGTAAAATGGATCGTGTATTATTTTTACAGATCAGCGGCGCATTTCAACAGAGCAACAAACGGAGTTTTCCGTAATTGAGCTTGATTCAGGAGATTGTCCATAAGATTAATTTTTCCTTCATGTTTCTATGGCAGTGTGTAATGGTTTCCATCTGTTTGTCTCTTTTTCTAGAAAAAAATATGCATATTTCTTTCTCAGAATTTGTAAGCTTTTTGATTTTAACGTTTGAAATCTGATTTAAAGACGTTTAAAATTTACTGTCATTCAATCATTTATTTTACTAATGACAATTTAATGAGAATAGTTTAAGGAATCATTGTAATATTGTTTGGTTGATCGATGTATAAACTCCAAATTGTTCGTACCGCAAGATGCATAAGTTTCCCTCAATTTGCACATTGGTCTCCTTCCGTTTATGAGTTGTCATCAATGTTTAATGTTTCTGTACGTCTGTTACGATTGTTTTGTATGATGTTCTAGTGAATATTGTTGTGTCTTTTTGTGATTTGGAGTTAAAGTGATGTCATTTATGTGTCACTTTCTTGTGGGTTTGTTTCGTTGGTCTCGTTGGTTTATGAATGGTATTTAGTGTTTCATGTTTCTATGGTATGAGATTTTGTTCCTTGTCCCTTTTGCGTCTCTTTCTGTGGATGTCTGCTCTGTGTTTTTGCATTGGGTATTTTGGAGTTTTAATGTTGGTGCTGCAACCTATTGTTGTTAGAGATCCCCTCCTTTCTCTTGTGAATGTGTGCTGTAATATGATCACCTCAGCATTGCTATTATGCGGATTTCTTTTTTATCTACTTATCGTTTCTATAGAGCTTTACCAATAACAGACGGCTGTTGGCCTACGAAGTACGTCCAAACGAAACGCGACGAAACTCAGCATACATTCGATTTGAAGACGTTTAACATTTATACCACTTGGTGAGTGTCACTGCTGGTGGACCAGGAGTCCCCGAGGGCACATGTAGCCAAGTTCGATCAATTTCGATTGATCGTTTCTTCAACGCATTCTAAAATTTCTGTTATCAAAATTTCTTGAAATTTCTAAAAAGTGGGTCCTGCAGCATCATATCCCACCCATCCTGCTACATCTTTCGGTACGATTTTTCGACATAGAAACTTTCATACTTTTTTGGCATATTACATTGTTTAGATTTGAGGATCACTGACGAGGGTTAAGTACCCGAAACGTGCATGTCTGGTCCATGCTGCCAATTTATCTGTTCTTAAATGATGCTATTCAATTTGAAGACGTTTAACATACAAGGGTTGAGTATAAAAGCACATGATATATTTTTCAAAAACTTAAATAAAAGCCTATTAAGACGAATTCATATAACTAGACATGTTTTTATTCAGGTTTTTTTTTAATTATTGACAGCAGTACTGATAGGGTTTTGTTTAATTTTGTTTAATTTTTTTAAAGAGATATCATGTATTTTATGCACGACCCCTTATGTCTGGTGAGTTTCGTCGCGTTTCGTTCGGACGTACTTTGTCGGCCAACAACCGAGAGTTATTGGTAAAGCTCTTATAAAACAAAGACATAAATGAAAGGCGACGTTTTTATATTAAGGAAAAGTCTTTTATTTCCCTACAAAGTAATAAAAATCGATGTTACATGTAGTATCACATGGTGTTATGTATGCATCTCTTATGAGTTAGTAAAAACAAGAATTTATGTTCGTTTCTGCAATTCCATGCATTTTGACAATATGTCAACATCTGGAAGCATCCCATCTCTTTTGTGATTTGCCACGAGTTTTCTTAATTCACTTAAATAATCGTTTGCTGCGACGAAAGACTTGGTTCGAATCGCATATATACACTTTGCTTTCTTGAATTGTAGGTTCATTTCAACGTCAGTGAGTAATGAAACATCCAATTCAAACTCAACCTTTGTAAAATAATGTTCACATTTTGACAAATCATCATTGTTTATTTCTACGCTTTCAAGTTTTTCTTTTCCAGGCCATCTTAATAGAAGCGTTACCATTTCGAGAATTGCTATTCCTTCACCATGTCTTGCTTCATTCGAATCCTCATTATGAAAGTACTGGATGGATGTTGAGAGCTCTCCCATCGCTGATTGAAAACATTCCTCAACGTATTTCACAGTTTTTTCATCGCTTACTTGAATTTGTCTAATTTCCTCTTTATAATACCTGCATTGATTAAAATGCATCCAGCCAGCCTGTCGCCCTTCTAAGAGACTACTGTCAATGGCTACGGTTTGAAAAAGTGTATCGTTTGTAGATTTCAGTTTATCTTTCTCTCTGGAATTTACATAATATCGACCTCTTGCAGAGAGAAATTTGCTTTCGAAAAACAAAGGGTAGGTTGACTTTTTGCACATATTCATCAAATCATCTAAGTCCTTTTCCGTTTTGTAGCAGTTCCCTTGGAAAATTTCACCGTGTAGACGCAAAGAATTTAAGTCACATTTCAAATCAACATCCCCATTAAGGTAATATTCTGATATCTTTTTATCAAATTCTTGATATTCACATTTAGATAACAATACTTCAAGCTCTTTGCATTTGCGTAAATGGCTCTTCTTCAGCTTGATATTTCCCGATCCAACCACTTGTGAAGTTGGGGAACCTGCAACAAAGAGAAAGTAATAATCAAATTCATTATGTGTGAATGTATAGTTGAAAATTGTGTGCTAATGACCTCCAAACAACTTCGCCATATTGATAAAATAGTACTTTCAAACAGAGGAGGAGATCTTCAACAACACCTGGTTGCAGCACCCGTAGCAAAACCCCAGAACACCCAATGCATAAGAACAGAACAGACAAGCACAGAAAGTGACTCAAAAGGGACATGGAACGTCAACGCACAACACAGAAACATATAACACAAAGGACTACACATAAACTTACGAGACCAATGGGCAACCTGTGCTGTTTTAGGGCGGCCATCTGCCACGGAAATAAGATAAAGATGTGGTTATCCTGGATTACGTGCGCACAACCCTCCCACTTTTCCGATAATCTAGAGGTCTCGAAGAACGTACAATTGTGGTGTAATACAACCTCCTCACTGTCAGATGACCACACAAAGCAATCAAACAGAATCTTAAGAAAATGTGTTCATATTTTATATTGTGTTTTTGAAAGAAAGGAGGAGATCTCCAACAAGGCCCCGTTGCAGCATCAACAGTAAAACTCCAAAACCAGCCGATGCAAAAACACAAAAGACGAGTACAGCACGAGACGGAAAAGAGACACACGACATTTAAACATCAAACACAAAAGACTACACATAAACCGACGAGACCAATGGGTAACCGGTGCCGACTTTGGACGGCCATCTGTCACGCAAGTCGCAAATGGTGAAAGCAGCATGTCTATTTTGCTTTGTTTTTGTTTTGTTTTGTTTTGTTTCGTTTTTTTATTGCATTACAATTGCAACGTCCTAAGCAGGCACATATTTCCCAAGGGTCTTGTTTGTTTATGTTTATGTGTGGTCGTTTGTGATTGATGTTTCGGTGTCGTGTTTGCTGTTCCTTTTCCCTTTTGTGTCTATAGTTGTATACTCTTCTCTGTGTTTTCATTTTTGATATTTTGGTAAGTTGCTATTGGTGCTTTAATCGGGTCTTGTTGGACATTCCCTCCTTTTTCGCAAAATAATTTAGTTGCCATTTTACATAAGTATCTTAAAACCAAAAACTGAAGATACAACTTTCAACATAGAGTTATCTCCTCTTGAATGAAATTCAAGAGTAAGCGATCTCAATATGAATTTATTACATTATATACTAAGAATAGCATTTCCTCAAATCTAGAGACAATATTGGTTCAGAAATGAGACAAAAAAGACAAAATAAAAACATTTAAATGCATGAAAACCACTTACAACATAAGACAAATAGAGATTTTTACCTAAAGTCTAGACTGACAATTGACACTGGACGCCGACGATTTAGGGGAGTTCTCAAAATAGTTTTTTTTTTCAAGTTTTAGTGAAAATTTCTGTCTGCCTAACTGATAATTCAAATCATATTTGAGCAGTTTTGTTGGGTGTTTTATATTCTGTATACAAGTAACTTTATTCCTTTTAACTAGTTCATCTTTCAAACAAAATTTTAATTTGTAAAGAGAAATACATAATTAGTGTTTTTTTTTCACATTCTAGAGCATTGTTGTGGATAGATCTTCAGGCTTATGAAGTCTATAACGTATTGTCTTCTGAAAAACTGTCCCTTCGCTCCCCCCCCCCGAGAATAAATAGTACAACTTTTTAGTGGCCGAAAAAATAAACATTCTTTGTTATATTTTGTATACTGATTTTTTTTTCGAAGTACAACCCGTCAGTCCCCTTCAAAACCTACACACTATCTCTTGAATTTGTGTTTAAAAGTTGCTCACAGTTAATGACTTTATATAAAAAAAAACAACTACATGAAAAAGATGTAAAGAGGAAATTCAATAATATCAAATTGTAAAATTTGAAAAAAAAAACATCATTACCATGAGTTACTGGAAAATAATTGATTCGAATAGTCTTGGACTCTAGAAGTAAAATTCATCATAATTAGTGTCTAATCTCCCCATTCATAGTCGTCACCCAATCTAAAAAGTGTATTTTAGAGCAAAAACTTGATAGGTGAAAATGTAGCGAAAATATATATTTAAAATATTTCTTAAATTAATTATAATTTTTTACGCATATTCCAGATGTACTTTTTTCGAGTATAGTAACGATTTTATTCTACCAACTTCTAGAATCATTTGGCATTGGCATAGATTTTTTTTAAATAATGAACAATTGCAGATGTCGCCACAATCCGTTCGTATATTTATTTCTTATCTCGAGCGATTCAAGGCGGGTCCAGGGTAGAACCCACTTTCAAAAGGATAAACATCCCGACCCCCCCCCCCCCCCAAAAAAAAAACGCATTCATTTGGCTGTTTTGAATGGAAAATGAGCAACAGTATAACAGTTTCTATTTGAGAACAGCGATTGCCAGGATTATTATTTGATCATGTAACACTTAGTTGGCAATTTTTAGAGAGGACATGCATCACTACGCCCCTACGCCCCCACCCACCCCCCCCCCCCCTCCGCTCAACCTCTTAATTTGCCAATGTCTTAACTTAATCATCATACAAAATATAATTGTATAGATGTTCATATATCCTTGCCCTATGTGCCACAAGGCATAACGAGGACTAACTAAATAAGATACAACTGGAGAAAAAGAGGAGAAAGGCGAGCACAAGCAGGTCATCGTTTCGAAATAAAAAAAGGATGGATGTTACTTAACTCATAATTTTGAGTAACAGCATATCTAACACAAATATCTTCTCGAAATTCGATTCTAATTACAATAATTTTTATTTATGTGAATGTTTATGTACAGCGCCAAACAAAAGACACATACAAATGATACATGTACATGTATTATACAGTATTATGTAACTCAGCAATTGCCGCTCCCCCTTTCTGACCCAATCCTTGGTTTATTTCAAAGTGTCTTGTCCCTCAATGCGGAGGGCAGTTTCGGATTCAAAGGGGGTAGGCCCCCCAAAGCAAATCATAGGTAAAACGATAATTTTCAATCTTAAAAGAGTAAATGATAATAAATTTCATTAAAGAAAATGAGTACTAACGAAAAGGATGAAATACTGGTACCAGGGCTCTGCTTTGGACCCGCTGAGGACATAGGCGGTCCCCAGACCCCTCGTCAATCCCTCCTCCTCAACTAAAAAGCTGGATCCGCCACTGGAGGAGATGGGAAGTGTTCAAGCCTATCTATTATTAATATTAAAAATATTCTACGATTAGATCTCAGCATGTTTAGCAAATTCCATGAGGTGGTAGTTACTGACTTGTCTTCGTTCCTTGATATGAAGCTGTATTCATTATCGATTTCTTGTTATGAAATAACCCCTACAGGTAAAGTCATCGTCCGATCCCAGTCGTCAGCGTAGACTTTAGGTAAAAATCTCTAATAAGATTAACAGAGCTAATAATTCACATAATTTTTTAATTATCTTTAAAAATTCATTGCAGACAAAAAGATAACAGACATGACCACCGATTACAGCGGAAAACACACGCAGAGTTGAAATAAACTACCAATATCGGACAAAGGAATAAAATAACAACTTACATAGAAAAGACCAATAACGTTGATACGGGTACAACTAACAATTTAAATAGACAAACGAAATCAGAATTCACACCATTAACCGGACTGAAGGGGCGCTCGCAAACGATACAAGTACGATACCAAAATAAAAAAAAACGAAAGTAACATCAGAGCCAATGATGAACAAAGCAAATAATGGAACCATCTTAACACGCACAGCAACACAATCAAGTAACTATTCATAAAAACCTCAAAATCAAGCGCGAGACCGCAGTGAGGTCAGCTCGCTAACGCTAAAAGCTTTAAATGAATAACAAGCAAAGCGCCTCATCAGAAACTACAAATGAAAACGCATAAAATGGATTAATCCAAATAGCTACAATTTGACCTAAACATAATAAAGTAACTGTTCAAAAATATTGAAAACTTTAATGTTTGAAGATATACATGTTAAACTTCTTCAAATTCAATTGAATTTGAATTTGATATGCAAATCTACTATATAATTCACTCGTAATCATGTTGATATTGTTACATGTCTTTCCTAGAGCACACAAATTGTGAAAGTGAGTAAAAGTGAGAGTGAAAGAGGCAAAAAAATCAAAATCAGCAACTAACATATATGATTGCATTTATACTATATATGATTCGGAATGAAAAAAAAACTGTTCAAAGAAACTATGTGGAACTATGCTTATGGAATATCAACAATAAACGCCACGAAGCTTAAGTGTTTGCTTCAATAGGGTTTCGTAAAATTCTGTGCGCCAGATGAAGCGGATATGTCATTATGAGTTGACCAGTCAATCAGAGCCTTTGGCAGAAATACATTTGGTACTTCCTTAATTAACAATCAGCACGAAAATTCTAAAGTTCATATTTCGACCGTGGGTGCTTGATTCCCGTTAAATTTCTTTAATTTTGTGAAACGGTTGTAAAGTCATCGTCAGACGGACGCAATACTAAATGTAAATTTTTGCCGTATTGTCTGTTTAATTTAAACTTATTGATGTACATAGTTAATTTTGTATTGTAAATTTCATACCGTTATGTGTTCATTTTACACTTTTTTTCTGCAACGTTTACACGTACATATATATTATACTTTTTTTCTGTAAAATACAATTTTTAGAGTGGACAAAACGAAACCTTAACTCAGTCTGACAAAGTTTAACTTTTATCCAAAATGTGTAAAATGTACCTTGACACATAAAAGAGTGAAATTAACAGACCAAAATTTACAGGGGAAATGACAAATATGGATAATGACCATATCCCTGTATAAAGCACAAATTCGTTAATTCAGAAAATCAGAAACCGAAGGAATACAAAATAAGGATAAAACAGGAACCTAAGCAAACAAACAAAAACCTCCACCATATGAAAAGAAGCTAATTCCTGATATGGGAGTGAGACCAGGTGCCCAGGAAGAGTAAGCATCTCCTGCTTGCATGCAACACCAACCGCTTTAATCCGGTAGAACTGTCACATCCGGTGAAATCAGGTTTCCCATGGAAATTATAGTATGTTTGCCTTGCTTACTCGAACGAATAACTGATAAGTACTTCTTTGATGATTAAGTCATAAAATTGTAAAATATACGCAAATAACTGTAAATAAGCACAAAACGGTGTAAATGCTATGTATAATTGTGAAATATGTTAAACGTCTTCAAATTCAATAGCAACATTTAAGAACATATCACTTTGTAGCATGGATCAGACATGCTACATAAAAAGCGTAAAACATATAATAACAAGATTAAGCACATATGCCACACATATGACAGATTTTATACACGTGTAGGTTTTAAATTCCAAATGCTTCTCTAAGATAATTAATGAAAAGTTCTAGAAGAAACATTAACAAGGACCTTTACTTCAATAGATTTTTTCATATTACAAATATTTCTTTCCATATTGATAAATATGACTTACCTGAAGCACATGCATTGGAATCAGAGTTGTCAAAATCACTGTCATCACATTCTGCAAATAAGAGATAAAATTACACTTAATAGACATAAATAAAAAATAATCTGC